>RJWH01001054.1:169353-214381 GCA_004363575.1 Solenodon paradoxus
CAGGTCCCTGATTAGGATCAGCTGGTCACAAGTTCTGGAGATGCAGGACCCACCCCCCCCCCCCCCCCCCCCCCCCCCCCCGTGGCCACTCACCTCATGCCTAGAGTTTCTGATTCCTACCTGTCCTAATCATGTCTCTTATCTTTTCTATTTTTGATGCTTTGACCTCTGGTAAATTGTTAAGGCTATAGACTGCCCTTCCCAGCTTAGCCAATTCCTAGATAGAGCACCTTCTGTATGCAAACTGACCAGTCCAAGCCCACACCCCACCACCTCCTTCATCTACTAGTTCGTATGCGCGGGGCCACTTGCCCCGGCCCAAAACACCGCAGAGCTAGACACAGAGCCCACTGAAATGCTTCAACTAGACAATCCTAAACCTCCTAACCCTGCCTCACCCATTGCACAGAAACCACAGGAAAGGCTCTTGCCCACATGCCCCCCACCCCACTCCACCCACCCTGGTGCTTCCCCATGTGACCCCGTACCGTGTGGTGTGACCTCCTGTGAGAACTGTGAGTAAAACTATCCTTTCTTCTTTTTTAGAGGGAGGAAGCAGGCAGGAATAAAGGCAAGTATGCAGGCAGGCAGGGAGAGGGAGGAGGAAGAGCACTTCATTCATTTATTTATGTGTCCATTCTGGTTGTTCCCTCCAGCCTCAGGGTGTGAACTCAGGTCCTTAGATTCTATGTGGACTGCACTGAAGCACCAACTTAATGCCTGAGCTGCCAGGGCACACCACCAGCTGTCTTTCCAATGGTGGTGGTCTCTCCATCTGTTGGCCTCACCATACCTGAGGGATAATTAAAAAAAAAAAAATCAATAAATAATAAATATAGCTCTCCCCAACTTCCACACTTGAAGCACCCCCTTCAGTGTGAGGAACATGGAGATTAAGAGTCTAGCTGACTCCAAATAAGTCGGCCAGAGACGTCCTGTGTGAACTGGCTGTGCCACGTGGTGGTGCCCTCCTTGTCACCTCACTCTCCCTCATCCTCACGCGAGGCTCTGGGCCAGCCACCTCCAAGCTGTGGACTGGGGCTGCGCCCTCCCAGAAGGCAGGGAGGTGGGGAGCTCTGAAGGAGACCCTCAGGCTTGCTCTGCAGGGCTGTATAGTGCATGACTTTTAAAATGATAATGTATTTGTTTATGATGTGAATAAATCTAAAATATTAAATTGCTGTCAGGCTTGGGAGCGGGGAGAGGCATGTGAATTCAACAACCACACACTCTGGCAGCCGGGGGAGGCGAGCCTGTCTCTAACTGCCTTGTCACTGGTTTTGAAGTTGGGTTCTAATTGAAGCCCCAGCCTGGTGCCAAGGAAAAGGGGTGTCTTACTCACAGACCTGTTCACACTTGTTACCTTTGATGCTCATATCTCCTCGTCCTGGTGCTCTGCTCTGATGGCTCCCTCCTCCTCCTCCCCAACCATCTTCAGGAGTCTTTCATCAAAGCACAATTACGAGCTCATTTGTCTCTACCTCTTGCCTTGCCTCTGCTCACCCTGAGTCTCTAGGAGTGCAATGCTGCTGCAACAGGTGTCCCCTCAGTAAGGAACACTTCAGAGACCAGCCAGAAAGCCAGCCCCGACGTGTACAACCAGTTCACCAGGTTTCAAAAACTGCGCTGTCACAGAACTGCTGTGCAACGTGAGGCAAATTGCTTAATCTCTCTGCGTCTCAGTTTCCTCCCATGTAAAATGTGAATGAAGTAGCATCTGTCTCCTTAGGTTGTTTGGCATTTGACTATCTCTGAGACACTTAACGCGATCCTCACAAAAAACGTTCATTCTCATTGGTTAAATGTCATTATTATTCATCTCTGCATTCATTCTACTTCTGAACCAACAATGATGGAGTCCCCATGGCGTGCATGACCCTTTGTCAAGTTCCAGAGCTGTAAAACGGCTTGTTCTTTACATGCCACAGGCTGGCTTCGAATCAGCCATAGCAAGAAGGAGTTAGCTTAGACACCAAGAAGAGCATCCTAGTGTGAGAGGGTAGCAGATTCCAGAAGTGGGGAGACAGGGAGAGGGAAGCACTGCTCATGGGAGGAGAACTGGTTCAGAAAACACTCAGATGACTGAGAGCTCCCAAGGTCAGGACCACACTGGGATGCTGGGCCAGAGAGGAGAAAAGAAGTACTTTTCCAGACAGCCTTTGATGTGTCTGAGAGAAACCATGTGAGATTGATAACATTTTTCTGAAGAGGCAGACGACCTGTCGTTTGATTCTCAAGCACAGCAGGCCCCAGCCTGGCAGGATGGGGATGGAAGAGAGGCTGATGAGAAATAAATGAGACAGGTGCGGACATTTCTTCTTTGCCAATAAAAGAAAGTTACTATTTGAAATTGGTCGAGTGTCTCCAGGAAGCAGGAGAAGGCCGCCGGGTGGGGAGGAGTTGTCTCAGCTGTGACAGCTCCATTAGCTGGAGGCGCCTGGAAGAGCCACAGCTCAGCAGGCCTCTCTCTCCCAGCCCAGTGGAGGGGGTGGGGGTGGGGGGCGGGTTGGGGTGGGACCATGTGGCAGCCCAGGTAATGAGGCATTGACTGCAGAATCTAGCCTGGCTTCAGAGAACTGGATTAGACTGGTGATTCTCAAACCTGAACTTCCAAATCCCCTGGAGGACTTTTTATAACACAGAGGGCTGGAACCCACCCTAGAGTTTCTGACTCAACAGGTCTGGGGGTAAGACCTGAGAATTTCTCATAAGTTTCTGGGTGATACTGGAGCACACGTGGAGATACACTTCTCTAGCTGAAACCCAGGATCCTGGGGCAAGGTCCAGCACTGGCAGGTGGGAGCCTGGAGGGGGTTGCCTGATGCAATGTGGGAAGAAGTCACTGAAGGCTTCCTGGAGGAGGAGGCATCTGAGTTGCATTTGAAGATAGAATTTTCCAGATCAAAAAGGGAGACAGGGAGAATTTCAAGCAAAAAAGCAGCATTGTGTGGTCTGTAGTTGAGGCAGGTGGTAGGAACTGAGCAGGAGCAAGGCAGCAGCCAGCAACTTGACTTTTGTCCTTCGGGCCAGAGGGCATTGCTGAGGGATTTGAGCAAGAGCCACATGATGACAACTGACTTTGGAAGTGACTTCTCTGCAAGGTAAGCAAGTGAGGGTTCAGGGATGACTATCTATCATCTGCGAACAAATGAGGAAGTAGGGTGCAGAGTGGAAGTGCCCTGCCTGACACCTGATGGGAAAGCTGAGGGCAGATCCAGAGCCCACCCTGGTGTGCACGATGCCAGGCGTGTGCTCTTGTCCACGGCCCACAAGGCTTTGGAGCAGGGACACAGGCACCGACTTCTGTCTCTGCCCCCAGCTCCCTGAAGACTTGGGGTTCTGAGCACCCTCCCTTGACCACTTGGAGGATCAGTGAGTTTGTTATAAAGAACTTGTTTATTCTAGCCATGCCCTGGTGGAGTAGCAGTTGGGTCAATCACCTCTGAAGTAGTGCAGGTTACATACCTCCGTGCTCGAGTCCTGGGTCGGGGGTGCTGGGAGGGAACAAAACAAAAACTAGCTCATTCTAATGCAGCTTTAAAGCTGCCTCTGTGGCAGCTTGGGAAAAGGGCTGGGGCCCAGGCTGGGAATCACAGGGTGGGTGGAGGAAACAGTGCTCATCTTGAGGGCCAAGCTATTGCTTTGTGCAGACAGTGTCCTCAGAAGTGCGATGTTCCCTGAGTCATAAGGCCCAGACACAAAGGGGCAGCAGCCCCAGCCCGCCCCACTGCCAGAGTTGCCACATCTCTGCTCTAATGAGGGGCCTGGGGAAGAGGCGACAGCCCCTCTCGCGACACTCAGCGGGCGCTAATAAGGCACTGCAGAGCCTGCTGTCACAGCAACACAGGGACTAGGGAAAGGGATGATAAAAGGGGGGCGTATTACGGGAAGACAGGCAGAGTGGGCATTCTGAACTACAAAAGAAGCAACTACAGGGTACTCCCTGGCCGACTTAGGACAGGCGAGACGGACACATGGATCCCTGTGCCCACCACCCCTTGAATTTCCCCAGAGCTTTTGGACCTTCCTGGATCACGGGCCCCTTTGAGAATTTGATGAAGGCTCACACCCTTTCCCCAACACAAATCAAGCGCAAACTGACAAAGCAATCATCTACTCTGTGTCAGGCACTGAGTGCCATGGTTGACGCACCTCCTCTCCTTGCATCTTCATGGCACCCTCCTCCCATAGGTGTTGCCATCTCCACTTCACAGGAGGAGGGAGGACTGAGATGCAGAGAGGTCACTGGATGCTGAAGGCCACAGAGTTTGAGCTGCAACTCAGACCTGGGTCTGTTTGACCTCAAAGCCTGGTTCTTAACCAATGCCTGCCACACAAACACAAACACATGTCCAAGAGCATAACTTTAGAAGCAATTTCCCCACAAGACTGGAGAAGCATGGGGACATAATCCAACCTGGCCCCAATCTCAAATTTAGTGGCAGGCAGACAGGCTCTCTGGTGGTCGGTGCTATGCAGGGGTAGCGGGAAGCATAGAGGAGGGTCATCTACCCACAAGAGGGTATTGGAAGGACATCTCAGAGACCGTAATGCTGTTCAGTGCCTGGGTATTAAAGGATGGATGGGCAAGGGCATTCGGGGCAGACAGAATGGTGGGGGCAAAGATGTAGAGGCAGGAAAGAGTTTGACATGCTTGGGGACCGGGAATAGCTAAGGTGAGTTACAGTAAAGGGTGGGGAGCATAAGAGCTGAGAGATGGCAGCTGATGACACAGAAATGTCAGATTCTATAGCAGGTAAGATGCATGTGGTCATAAACAACAGACAGTCCAACTAGAAGTGGGTCAAACAATAAATCAATTTTGTTACCTCACATAACTATGTCCAAGGTGGGGAGGTTCAATGACATTGCCAAGGACTGAAATATGTCACTCTTTCTGTGCCTCCATTCCTAGTGGGTTGATACCTGTCTCAGGCTTGTACCCTCATGGCTCCAGTGCTCCAGGTATCACTTGAGAACACGATGACATGGGGCAGAAATCAAGGGATCATTTATCCCATGGTGCCTTGTTTTATCTGCAAGGAAAGCTTTTCCCAAGGTCCCCATCTGTCCCTCAGTGACAGCTCATCATATTTCATTGAGTAACACAATGGCTTCTAAACAGGTCATTGGCAAGATTATGGAATCTTCGTGATCGACTTAGACTTACCAAGACTTTTTGAGAGATAATGTGTTTGCTTGATCCCCAAACAAAACTACAAGAAATGATAGAAATGTCAGTTGAGAAAGCAATTAACAAGTGTCTGCCACAGATTCTGAACATGAAACACCTTTACTGTAAAGGGAATAAAGAGCCATCAGCAGTTTTAGGTGGGGAAATATAATGAAGTTCATGCTTTCAAAGGATCACTCAGGTGGACAAAAAGAAGGCTTTTCAGAAGTCAGGAGAAACAATGAGGAAAGAAGAGCAATAGATCAGTTTAGAGAGAATAGCCTAGCTTTAGGGCTGGGCAATGGGATGGAAAAGAAAAGACACATTTCTAAGATGTTTGGCAATCCTACTTTTTATTTCCAAGTTTGGTACCCTGACTGTTCTATTTCTATATTGTCTTATACTAGTTTTATGGGTGCTATATTTTATCTTATCTCTCTGAAGTTACCAGTTAGAACGTGTTTCCTCCCTCTCTTCCTTGCTTTCTTCCTTCTTTTCTCTCTCTCTTTTTTTAAGGAAAGATGCAGACAGGAATGAAAGAGGTGAAGAGTAGAGGAAGGTGAAGCTAGAGGAGGAAGAAGCATTTTATTTATTTTATTTACTTGTTCATCTAGGTTACTCTCCTCAGCCCCGGGATGTGAACCTGAGTCCTTGGGTAGAATGTGACTATGCCTGGCTGGAGGTGGCAAACCCAACTGCTATTCCACCAGGGCACACCTGTTCTCTTCCCCCCACCTCCCCTCCCCCCTCTCTCCTCCCTTCCCTCCCCCTCCCCTCCCCCATCTCCTCCACGTCCCACTGATCCTCCTAGTCCCCTTCCCCCTCCTCCACATTCTTTTTTCAGAAATATCTTTTTTCTCTGTAGTTTTCCGTTTCTTTATTTTGGTCTCTTGTTTAGGCTGCAAATACCCCTAGAATGTTCAGGTCCTCCTTGAGTGTTCATTCAGGAAAGAAAGCAGTTAACCGTGTTTTTCACCAGTCATCTATCTTCAACCAGAAATCTCTTGAGATATTTAACATACAGAGTTAGCAGGAGTTACTGGGTATGGGGAGCACAGATGCCCACACTCTGAAGCAAGAGGCTAACTCTGGACTAGCCTGGCCTCCAGCCCTCTCCACAGAGCTCTCAAATCAAGCCCTCAAGAGCATGCGGAGAGGCAGCCTGTTCTTACTGAGCTGCCCTGTTGGCTGCAGCCCAGGGAAATGGCGTCTACACAGCGGTAGAATTTCTTAGAAGTGAGGCTCCTGGTGTCAAGAAATTGGGAGTCATGAATCGTCTGTGAGTTGATGGATGGGCCACTTAATGCCTCTGAGCCTCCTTTTCCTCCTCTGTAAAATGGGCTGACTATAGTGTCTATATCGGAAAGCTGTTCATGATGCTGAAATAAGACAGTGCATATGAGGGGCTGAGCACAGTGCTGGGAATTGTGGTGACCCTAGAGTATAAGCTATTGCAGGTGTGCCCTAGCGGTTTAGTACATCAGGTACTGTCCACATACATCCCGAGGTCCCTGGTTCAAGACCCGGGACAGGGAGAACAACCAAGATGGTGAACAACTACGTAAAGTGCTTCCTCCCCTTCTCTCTTTCTACCTGCATATATGCCTTCATTCCTTCTTGCACCTTTCCTTTACAATATATGCATGTGGCATTGCTGCTATCACAGTTAATTAAAGTACTGCTTGATCTCAGAAAGAGGCTGACTCCCAGTGAGAGTCAGGGAGAAAGTCGCTTCCCTTTCTGATTCTCAGTTCCAGTGGGGGCCACCAGAGGAGCAGAAGGGAAATGCAGAGACTTTCCTCCTCCCAGGCTTGGATCTGAGAGGCTCACAGAGGCTCAGGAGCTGGAGCTTTGGAGAAAGAGGAGGCTGTGGTGAGAGGCAAGGCCAAGTGAGAGTGGAGAAGATTGCTGGGAAGGTCGGACAGAGTAGAATTTAAATCTCAAGCAAATTCAATTCTGGACTCTGTCACGCACTCTGGAGTGTAGTGGCTGAGAGCCTGGGTTTAGGCATCATACCGAACTGAGCTGAAATCTTGGCTTAGCAACTCACTAGCTGTGCGATCCCAGGCAAATGTCTTCCTTCTTGGACCCTCATTATCCTCATCTGTAAAGTGGGAATAACAGTAATACTTACTTAATAAAATCATTGTGGGGATGACATGTGACGACATATGTAATGTTCTTAGCTCAGTGCCCAGCTCATGCTGAGTGCTGGGTAAATGTAGCTGCTATCCCAGTTCCAACACGAATACCAAGTTTCCTTTGGTATTCTTGGAGACGGGGAGCTATTACAGTGTCCCGTGATTCTGTAAGCTAGACCAGCCTCTGCTGTCGCTCTGCTGCTATTGCTCTTACTGATTTTGGGTGGGCCTAGACCCGTTGGTCTCTAACAGGTTGTTGGGCTTCTTTTTTTTTTTTTTTTTTAAATTATGGTACTGTTATTATTTGGTGTGTCTATTGGGTCTCCAGCAGCAAATAGGTGCTCCCTGTAAGAGGCCCCAGAGGACAGGACTTAGTGAATGGACTTCTTATCAGGAGGAAGGCACAGTCCCGGAGACTCCTGAGGCAGCACAGCAGCGCTGTGGACCCTGCTCTGCTGCTACCTGAGCGGGGCCTGTTGCCGAACCCGGGCTGGAAGCGGGCGACGCTGTCAGGCAGGCGCTGTGGCTGCAGCAGAAATGAGCCAGAACTGCAGCCAGGAAGGAGGGGAGCAGAAGTACCCCGGCCTTCCTCCCTCTCTCTTCTGATCTCCTGACCACACCAGAATCAGTGACAGCCAAATCACACGAGACACAGCACACCTCTCTGGCAGGGCAGCGGTCTGGGGCAGCGGTCGCTTCTCATATCAGAAGCTGAAATGGCAGAGGAAGAGCTGGACTGGTGGAGGTATATGTAATGTGCTGTCTACAGATGTTGATTTATAAGGATACTCATCTTCGACCTGTTGCATATTCATAGCATTCCTTACAAAAAATACATAAAATGTAAAAATAAAGGAAAGAAATTAAGATGAGAATTTTTCTAAAAGGAAAGGTGCAGACTGGAAGGTGAAGGGAGGCTAGCAGGCAGGAGGAGAAAGGAGGAGGAAGTGCTTGATTTTATTTTAGTGCCTCCTCTTGGTTGTTCCCCACAATCCCTAGCCCCTGGCCCCAGGATGTGAATCCAGGTCCTTGAGATGTATATGGACTGAATAGGCAGAATTATTATTATTTTTTTTTTTATTTTAAAGGAAAGGTGTAGGCAGGAATGAAGGCCGGCAGACAGGCAGGAAGAGGGAGGAGGAAGAAGCATTTTATTTATTTTAATTTTGTTGTTCATCTTGGTTGTTCCTCAGGCCACAGGTCGCCAGTCTGGGTCCTTGGCATGTGCCCAGCAGATTTACCCGCTAAACCACCAGAGCCCAGCAAGATGAGGATTTTTCACATGTGCATTTACTGGTGCGCCCTGATGGAGTAGGAGTTAGGTACAGTCTGCATACGTCCCAAGGTCCCGAGTTCATGTCCCATAAATGGAGGGAACAACTAAATAAAATAAAATACTTCTTCCTCCTCTCTTCCTTCCTGCCTGTCTCTGCTTACCTTCATTCCTGCCTGCCTTTTTCCTTTGAAAAACAAATGTATTTGTTAATGTAAAAGTAACTAATAAGCCCCCCTTTGTGACTCAGGTGGCTAATGCTCAGGTTATCAAACCATGGACCAGGAGCAGGGGCGAGGGGGCACCAAAAATAAATAAATAAAGCAACTAGTCAATCCATACATGTTACTATCAAGAAAATACTTTTATGAAAAATGTAGCTTACAAAAAAAACAAAACAAAACCCAAAACCCTTGGTAAGAAGAGTAACACTGGTTTATGTTTTTACAAAATTATTTTTGAAAGTCTGACAGCAGGAGACAACTCTCTTATCTGCTTCTGCATTTAACTGAGACGCTAAATTGTGGTTAAATATAGGAAGACTTCCTGGCCGCACACAGGTTGGCAGGAAAGTGAAGACTTTGTGGATCCCCTGAAAAGGTCTCAGGACTCCCGGGTGCTCAAGGTCAAGAAAACTGGTATTTAAGAAGCAGGGGTGCCAGAGTGCTGAGCTGCCCAGCTGGGAAGCAGACTGTCTGGATTTAAATCTCAGAAGTATGTGCAAGTCCCCTAACCACTCTGTGCCTCAGTTTCCTCATAGGGAGGGGTGAATGACTTGCTTCCTGTGAACCTATTAGAGAGCTTCTTGGCATCTAGTAAGCGCCCCACAGATGCTGTGCATTTATTTGTTCTTAGCTCAGAGCTAGACACTAGAGGGGTTCTGCTTCCTTCCTGGGTTGGGCAGCCCTCAGAGACAATATTCACCTTCCCCTGAAGGGCCTGGGGTTCCGTGCTTTTCAGTGGGGCACTGAAACCCTGTGCCCCACCCAAGGGAGCCCAAGGCTGAGCCTAGTGTGTGCCCTGTGCCATTTCTCAGGTCGCAGGTCAAAGCAGCCGTGTCCATGTGTACTGCCAGCGTCCAGCAGCCCAGACGGGCTGTACCCGCACAGGGCCGGGCACCTGCTTCCCCAGCAGCTGGCGATTAGGAAGTCTTTGTAATGGACAAGGCCTAATCAGCCCGCCGATAATTACCAGGCCCGGAACGTGGCTGCAATGCAGGAAAGATGATCCCCACAGACAACAGCCACTTAAACCCTGGCATCGACCACGGGTCCCCTTGGTAACTCGTCACTCTCAGCACAATTGAGCCGCTGAGCTAATTGATGTTCCCCAAGTCGCTGGCTCATCCTCGGCCCATCAAAATGGCCTCTAATTGCCCACATCCTTCAGGTAAGAAGCCCTACGTGTTTTCAGGCCACCCCAGAGGCCCAAGCAGGAACTGCGTCTCTTGGCAAACCTGTCCTCTGTGGCATTTAATTACTCAGAATAAGGTTTGCAGAAAGACTTAATTAAAGAACATATCTGAGGAAGTCGTGACGGGGATGTTTCACAAGCAAGGCAGACAGGCGGCACTAATGAATTCGTGAGAGGCAGCTCCTGGAAGGAATGATCCCAGCTCTTCAAAGCAGCCTGAGTGACAGTCAGCAGGGAAGGCCTCTGGGCTTGGAGTCTCGGTGCCCCCTATGTAAAGATGAACAAGTCACATCGCCTCTCTCAGCCAGATACACCCAAAAAGTAGGATTGGAAATTGTGGGTGGAAAGTGCCCTGCATGGGGCCCTGCACATAGTAGGGTGTTGGGGCGCAGTGCGGAGGTGACAACCGGCACCTACAGAGGCCATTAGGTGTCCCCATTAGGTGTTTTAAAAGGTCAAGTAATCAGGTAGATGTTAGACTGGGTTGCAGCATGAGCCCTCAGCCCCAAAGCCATCCCCGGGGCCAGCTGCACAGCTTTGCATAGCGCCCTACGACACTTGGGTTTGTCCCTCCAGTCCCTTTTGGGGCCAGGAGTCAGCCAGACGTGGTCTCATTCATGCATTCCACAAATGTCTACTATGCACAGCTCTGCTGGAGGCACTGTCCCCAGTGCCAGGGTGCAGCAGTGCTTGCTTCATGGGGCACAGTCTGGCGAATCACCCAAGATGAATAGCAATTGCTGCCTGTGCTCACTCCATCCCCTCGGCTCTCCCTGCTACAGCTGCACCAGCAGGCTCTTGATTGTTCTCCCACCGGGCCTCTGGCAGGCAGCACACAGGGTAAGCTGGAGGCCATAGAGTTAACATCCCAGGAGCAGCACTCAAACCCTCATCAACCATCAACGGGAATCAAAAGAAAATCTCCAACTTCCTCATTGCTGCTGCCCCCAGGACTAAACAGAGATGCTGTCTGCAGCTTCCCAGGGATCTGCAGCAGGCCTCCTGGCCCACAGCGGTCACTTCCTTCCCTTCCCTGCTCCCAGATCAGTGCTTCCTGAGATCACCTCCAAGTAAATTACTAGCACCCAAATCCTTGTCTTGGGTCTGGTCCTGGGGGAACCCAACCTATGACAGATGTAATTACAAATGGTAAGCACCACGTCCTGATGAAATGTCTGAAGTGACAGCTAAGGAGGAGGAGGCACTGTCTAGAGCAGATCATCAGGACTCAGCAGAGCTCACAGACACCATTTTAGGGTCTTTAGGTGGAAAGGGTTGTCAGGGCAGAGTTGGCGCCCTGCGCCTTGCCTTGCTGCGGGTTCAAGTGTGAGAATCCTGCCCATTCTGACTGGAGGCGTGTCCGGATTGGCTGGTGCCCGGCTTGTATCCATTGTTGGATATTTTGATTGTCACTCTTAGAAACATGAAGGGCTTGGAGAACAGACCGACAGAATGATACTGCAGAAGGCACTGGCCAGCGAAGCTGTTTCCAGTCAGGAAGCTGCCCCCAGGATCGTGAAGTTCAAGAGCACGCTGCTTAAAATACCATCCTGCAATAACAAGGAACAAACTATTCAAACGTTCTACATCGTGGATGAACTTCAAAGACATTGTGCAGGCAGGTCTCCTCCTGTAGTTCAGGCAGCGAGGGTAGAAGTGCTTTTCCCAGGGGTTGACCCCAGAAAATATGTCTTCCTTCATTCTTCAGAGCGCAGCTCAAGTGCCCCTTTCCTCGGGAAGGCATCCCCGATCATCCCCAGTGTGTTCCCACACTTCTAAGCCATGGCAATTGGAGGCCTGTGCGAGGACTAGCCAGAGGCAGGGAGAGGGGTGGCCTGGATAGGGCACAAGGCCTAAGGGAAGCATAGCCTCACCTAGGACAGAGGATTGGGAGGGAGGGAGGCCTGCAAACACCTCAAATTTCAAGTGTTGGCTCCTTCAAGAACATGTTATTTCTCCCCATCTAGCCTCTGTTGAGGCCCTTCCTTCTGCCTGGAATATCTTTCCTATGCTGTTTATCCTTTGACACAACTTCTGTCTCCTCCTCCAGGAAGCCTGCTTTGCCCAGCCAGACCGAGGTGTCCCATCTTGCATCCTCTGCTCACCACAAGCAACACGTCTCACACTAAATGGTCATCGTGTTTTTGTATCTGTCTCCACTGGAGTGGGGGAGCCCCATGAAGGACAAGGAGTCACAGAAGTCAGGCTGGGAGCTAAAACAGAAGTGACCTGAAACTTTCAACGGCCATTCAACTCTATTGCGTTTCATGCCAGGCCCTGATCTGCCTTCATCTTCATTGATGGAGGCAGCTACATAGGAGAATGGAAAGCTGGAACAGAGGTGGCACCTGTGTTAGTCAGAAACGGCTTCGTTTTGCTGTAGTAACAGATAAATCCTGAAATATCCATAAGTGAACTCCACACACGCTTCTTTCTTATACATGAGAAGTGTGATGTGGGGAAGCAGTGCTTAGCTCCCCTCTGCTGATGGCAGGACTCAGAATGCCCCTAGCACGTGCTCCGTCATCTTAACATTAGGTGTCATGGCCCTTCTGCGATAGGAAAAAAAAGACAAAGGAAGCTCTGGAGCTCCATCTGCCTCAGCCCAAGAGTGACACACTTCTGTTCACAGCCCACTGGCCAGAGCTACTCATGTGACCCCAACCCACTGCAAGGGAGGCTGGGAAAAGTAGGGAAGCACATGGGGCATCTCTATCACAGCATCCTAGCTGACTGAACGGCGTGTGTGTGTGAGAGAGGAGGAAAGAGGGGGCATCTGAAAAGCAGCATATAGACTATCTTGAGAATAAAGGCCCAGTGTCTGCCATAAATCACAATAAACCCCAGTGACTGCTTTTTTTGGTATTGTTTATTTATTATTTATTTTGCTGATGTGCATGTGCACGTGTGTGTGTATGTATGTGTGTAACTGTTGTGATTGGAGAATGACTGAAAGAAGGAACAAGTGGATCAGCAAAGCTCAGTTGAGTCCCTTCTGGCCCTGGAGTATTATAGCTAAAAATGCCATCTATCAAGGTGTACTGGGGCCCAGTCACTGCGCTAGGAGCGGCACACATACCACTCCGTCTCACGACTCTGAGGGGAAGGGATTGCCATATTATAGATGAGAAGACTGAGGCTCACAGTGGTTTCCTCATGTGTCCAGGACTGAGGCCAGTTCCCGAACCCTTTCCATCATGGTGCAGTGGTCAGACAGGGACAGAAGAGAAAACATTAAATGACTTGGACGGTAGGTTTCTTACTTTCCAAATGGTCCCAGGTCTGAAGAGGGGACAACGCCCAGTACTCATCAAATCTGGAGACAGGTTTGATGGTCTATGACTGGGCAAGTCTGCACTTTCCACACTCAACTGCAATTTGACTTTCCTCGCCTGCAAATGGCCATGCCAGCAGGGCTTCTGGGGGCAGTCATGGGGTGCGTGTGATGGTCGAGCACTGAGGAGGCGCTGTGGCGGTCACAGCCCCTCTAGCAGGGTGCCTTCCTTCTCAGGGGGTCTGTGAGCAGAGGCACTCATGTCAGGGCCCCACCTGCCCTGATGGTGGCAGTGGGCAGTGGGGTGTTTAAGAGCTTCCAGCAGAAGGCAGCCTGGCAGTTGCCAGTCAGACCTAGAGAGAAAGCTAGAACTCTGTGCTTCACACACCTGGGGGCAAGGCCCTAGTCTCTGGAAACGAAAATGGAAAATCCATCAATGTTCGACATGGCAGAGGGCTTTGGAGAGTGTTCTTGGAGATGATGTGTATAAATAGTAGAAACCCCAACTGTCCCTGCACCCCATCTCTGCCCTCACCTGCAGTGTGAGCCCCTGAGGAGAAGTGCTGGATCTCAGACATCCTTCCAGGCCCTCCTTTCTCTACCCAAGAAGACGACATAAACTCTAGAAAAACCAAAGGGCCCATCCATCGACCACAGAAGGAGCTCTAATTCACTGAAGGTCAAAGGTCTGAGGAAATACTGTAGTTTAAGTTAGAAGTTGTAAATTGGCAGTGAGTGTCAGCCTTTCTGTACCTTGGTTTCCCTATTAGTGAAATGGAATTAATAATAGCAATACCTAGGATTGTTGTGAGGATTAAAAGAACTAATATATGTAAAGTGCTTAGCACAGCACCTTGACACATAGCAAGTGTGAGTATATTGTTACCGCTGTGGTTGGGTTCAGGTGTCTTCAGGTGGCCTCTTCAGTGCCCTGGTCCCAATCACTCCTCTGGCCCTGTTCCTAGTTTGCCACCTTGACCAGCCCCAGAAATCCCCTGGTTTGAGTTTCAAACCATATTCTGGTCCTTTTTCCTCATTGTGCCCATTCCAGGTGATACAGACAGTTGACTCCTGCCACAGAACCATGATGACCACTAACGTGAGCCAGACAGCTCTCACACCATCCAGGCAAACTCAAGGCAGGGGCTTGAACTGGCCTCTCAGATCTCAGCTCCACCTCAGCCAGCTGTGTGTCTTCCAGCAAGCCCTTCCTCTCTAGGCCTCAGTTTCCCCAGGTGTCAAATGGACTCCAGAACCCTGGCCCACTTCCCAAGCTTGCTTCGATAGTGATAATGGAGAGGACTTTTCATCTCCCAGGGACCCTGCTTCCCTCCCTAGCAGAGGTGGGAGCGCTAGTCCCGCCAGCTCTCAATGCTGAAAAGAGAAGCCCCAGGCCAGTTGAGACAGAACTGCAACCAAGAACTCCAAGATTCTCTAGAAGCTTGTTTTATTATCATCAGGATGATTCTCGACGACAAGGAGAAGGTGCCTAGAGGGTTATATACAAGCTAAGACTCAGCAAGATGTTTACATATTCCTCCGTACATTTCTTCCCCCAGCCACCAACAGCACAGCTCTGCAGGATGTCTCCACCTGTGATGCTTCCTCCAAGGAGAACACAACTGTGGGTCACCCACCAAAGGAGGTCCCAGAAGGGGAGGAGAGCCTGGGTTCTGGGGGTGAAACTTAAAAGTAGCATATCCTGATACATGAGGCTGTGGGTGGAAGCTGGATTAGAGATCACAGCTCAATCCCACCCACCCTCACTAGCTGCTCACTCCAGAGGCACCCTGCCCCACTCAGGATCCCTTAGAAGAAACAAAAGAAGAGTCATCTTAGCCAGGGCTACAGAAGGGAAAAGACCTGCGGGGGTTGGGGGAATAACTCAGGGATCTGCCCCCTTGCCAGTGGTGTAAAGTGGGGTGATAAGGAGTTTTAATTCACAGGTGAGCATTCTCAGGTCCCTGAGGGAGGTGGGCAAGACAAGGGGTCTGGGAGGTTGTGTATACAGGGGACTCAGGTTTATGGTCTGGGATCTAAGGTTTATAATCTGGTTGGTCACATGGGATGGGACACACAGGGTCCATTACATTGTTAGACCCCAAACTTGACTTTACAGAAAATGGGGCTCACTCCTCCAGGGGCTCCCTGGCCCAGGTCGCTCTCCTCCCGGGGTGCTGCCGCTTCTCAACCCCTGGGCCCCTGCTCAGGTCATCCAGGAGCCCCAAGAGGAGGCTGGCTTGACCACAGGCTTGCCAGGGCCCACATGAGACTCCCAGAGCCCTCTTGCCTGGATGCTGGCGTTTCTCAGGCATCAGCCCCAACTCTTGCTCCTCTTCTTTTTCCTCTTCTTCCCAGCTTTGGGTCTTGGGATCCACCAGCCTTTTGCCTGGGTGCTGCCTCTTAGTGAAAATATACCCCAGCCAGGAGGAGCGCCGACCAGGATGCTGCCGCTTCTGCTGGCTTACATCATCCACTGACCATGTGGCTGCATTCTCCCGTCGGCCAGGGTGCTGCCGTTTGTGGGGTCCCACAGCACCTCCCTCATCATCCTCCTCTTCAACTCCCACTTCTGCCTCCTCCTCTCTTTTTCCTGGATGCTGACGCTTGATGAGCCAGTCTGGTTGAATGACCTGGGGCTCTGGGGAAGGAAAGAGGCCAGTGAATGCCCACAAATGCCCACTCCAGTCTTTTTCCAGTCAAGGCAGATTGCCTGCAGCCTTTATCCAGCAGCCTGGCCTTGCACCTGCCTCTCAGGCCTTACAGACATATGCACTCACACGGAAGGCAAAAAAGGCATGACCTCTGGTTCGGATCCCAGCTCTACCCATGCTGAGCTGGGGAGTGGCGACTCCCTTAACCTCTGAGTCTCAGTAAATCGGAGGCAATAACATGGCCATCTAAGAGGTTGTCAGGAAGATCAAACAGTGTGATAAAATGTGTGAAGTGCTTAGAACAGTGCCTGGCATTTAGGTGTGCAGCAAGTAGTGATTAAGATTGCCATACTCAGAGACTTCTCTCCACGTTTGGGACTGCTCTCTGTGAAAACAGTCCCAGGACTGAGATGGAAGAGGAATCCGAAACCAGGAAAAGGTCAAAACGTCAATCCTGTTTAGGGTGTGGCTAATGAGAATTCCTGAACTTTCCAAAGGCAAGAGACTGGGTGACCAATTTGCTCCCTCTCCTCTGCTTACGCCCCCCCTCCCCCCCCTTTCCTTGGGATGGAGATAGCCCAGCCCTTCACCTGACTGGCGATCGCCCAGCTCTGCTCCCAGATGCTGGAGGTCTTCCTGCAGGAGGAGGCGCTCCACCTGGCGCAGGAGGTTATCCAGGCCCGGAAGCTCTGCGGCCATCGCCGCCTCTTGCTGGGCCACCTCGGGCTGGGCGCGACCGCCTGGGACACCAGCCTGGGTCAGAGTCAAAACCCAGACGAGCAGCAGACAGGGGCACGACATGGCTGCGCCTGGCGGCCGAAACACAGAGGGGGTTGTAACGCACCGCTGTAAGACCCCACCCTGACCCAGGCCGCTCCATCTCCCATGTCCCCTCCTAGCGGGCCGGGCCAGGGCAACGAACCATTCCAACACCTTCTCAGGCGCAAGTCCACCTGTCACCTTGGGAAGTACGGGGAGACTGGAGACTCTGCCTGGGCTTTAGGTCCACACCTGTCACCTCCAGGCAACCTCGTTACGGGGGTGGCTGGAGAGCCTTCCCGCGCCCAGTTCTGCCTAGGCGGTGGGAACCCAGTCGCCACTGCTCGTTGTGACGCAGAGCTGGAGAAGCCGGGCTGGGGCTGCAGCGCCAGGTCGGACGGCCAGGGTGCTAACGGCCGCATCTCTGAAGTCCTCGTCGCAACTTTGCACCCCAGCGCGCCTTATCTAACCTTCTGGTTCCAATGCTAAAACGCTGTTTGTAATGCTGAGATTCTACCGCTAAGGCAGGAATCTAATGCTCACGCTAGGACCCCGATGTTGATTCCAGCGCTGACATTCTTTGTCTAGTGATGAGACGGAAATTCTAAGGCTAAGTTTCTATTTCATTGTGAAAATTCTCCAACACCGGGGCTCTCATTTTAACTCCCAGGCTCTCGCGCCACGTCCCGCTGCCTACTTCTGCCCGGGCGTCCCGCGCCGACCCAAAGCGGGCACCCAGGCAGGAGTGGGATAGCGAACCTTCCCTCTAGGTGTCGGGACGAAGGTGCACGCGAGGGGAGGCCAACCGGTGCCGGCGGATCGCTTCCCGTCGGTCCCCGGTCCGCGCAGTGGAACATCGGGGGCCGGCGCAGCTCCCTCCGGTGGGCCGTGCCGCGCTCCCGGCGACGCTCCGGGGACAAAAGCTGGGGCTTCTTCCCCAGGCGCAGCCGAGGGCGGGCGGAGAGGACTCCCGTGTCGCGGCTCCCGGACGCCGCCTGCGGGGAGAGAAGGGTCGGAGATGATTACCTGAAGGGCGCGGGCTCCGCCGGACGGGTCTGGGATTCCCGGGCTCCAAGTCCAGAGTTTCTGGGGGTCGGTGGGTCTGGAATCGGGAGCACTCGCAGGACCCGAGCTGCAGCTGCTCGCTCCTCCGTGGGGCAGCGGCTTAAATCCGCACGAGGCGACGGCGCGGGTGAGGTCAGCAGCGAAGGGTCGCGACCGCTGGGAAGGGGGCGCTGACGGCAGCGGACTCCCTGGGCACCACCGCCCCCTGTCTCCGCCGGAAATCTGGGGCGGGAGAGGGGCAAACGCTGCAGGAAGCTTGGGGGGACTGTTGAGCAGTCCTTTCTGCACCCAGCTCCTAAGGTCTGTTGTCTATGAGAACACTCTGTAAGGGACAGAGAGAGACACAGATATTGAGACACACACACACACACACACACACACACACACACACACAGAGCAAGCTGCAGAGACGGCAGGATTGCATACACACAGAGACATTCCCCCGCCAAGAGACAGAGAGACAGAGTCGGGAAGGAGGGTTGAGAAGAGGGAGAAAATAAGACACAAGGTCTCTGATCTTGACTGTCACCTTTAGTAAATACCTCCCCCTCTCTGGGCCTCAATGTCCTCATCTGTGCAATGGGACAGGGGGACAGAATTCCCAAACTGGTGTCCTGTGGGCTACCACTGCTTTAGTGACAGTTTCCTTTGACTCTCAGGACCGTTTGAAAACATCTGAATGATCAACCTTTAAAAAAACAGAAAAACGTAGGAAAAAAACTGGATTTATGGATTCTCTATGAAATCTCTTGAGAAAGGGTGGGCCTTCATTTCCTCCTGAAAGTAACCTGCTGGAGCTGAGCCTGGCTGTACCTGGTCACACTCGCCACCACTCCTTACTCCCTCCCAATGTGCTGTCCCAGTCACAGAGGAGGGGCATTGGAATCTGCAGCTCCTGGACCAGGAGAAATCTATTGGGGTCCACACCACCCAGGTAAAGGAGGGGAGGCACTGCAAGGAAAAGAAAAGCTTAGATGCCAAAGAGTTTGTCCCCCAACTAGTCCCTGGAGTCTCATGATACCTTGGAAGAGAACACTGCCATGCCTAGTCCTGGGCCCAACCTCCATCCTGAAACTTTTAATGGGCACAAGGAGTGCCAGATCTGGCACTGGAAGCACAGAAGTTAGCTAGACCCACGGAAAAAAAAGCTGAATTACAGGCAAAGGGAACATCAGCAAAGGCATCGTCTTCTTCTGGAGGGTCCCAACATTATTCTGATTTCTTGAGCCTAAAGCTTTAATAAAATTGTCGTATGCCCCATGCCATGCTAGTGATCTAAAAAGGGATTTTAGAAGTGTTTAATTATTACTCCTTCCCTTACAGAGCACCCACCTTTCCTGACACATCCACATCTGACTGCATTCTCGCATCACCTGGCAAATTAAACAAATAGACTTGACCCTTAGTCTCACTTTACAGGCAGGAACACAGAGGCCAGGGTTGCAGAGTAACTGAGAGGTGAAAGGGAACTCTCAGATCACCAACTAGAGTCCTCTCCTCGTTTTTGGATGAAGAAGCAGAGGCCAGGAGAGATGGTCTACTTGGCTTCCCAACTCCCAGGCCCTTTGTAGGCTGGGGCAGACTGCAGACCTGAAACCCCAGGTTGGGTCTCCCAGCAGGACTTCAGGACTTTTACAATTGCCCTCTTAGCTAAGCATCAATCAGACCCACAGACCCACTTTTTACCTTTTCCTTTTTCATATGCATTCATCGATGGAGGTGTACATGGATACAACCTGAATTGAATGCACATGTACCTTCTACCAGAACAATTCCGTTTCTCAGAATTTATGCTACAGAGTCCCACACCTGTGCACGCGCTTGTGTGCCCAGGGTATTCAGTGCAGCAGGGTTGATAGAAGCCAGAGCTGCAAATGTTCCCTGCCGGTGCCTTAGGAGGGGTCTGCTTTAATCAACTAGCGCCCATCCATAACTGCAGGGTACTATTCGGCCTTTAAAAGAATGGGCAGTTCCGCATGTGCTGACCTGGAAGAGCTCTGGGATACTCGTTAAGCAAGAGAAGCAGCTGGGAGAACAATGCGTACTTGATGAATAGCTGCGGCCTCTGGAGTCTCCTCCCTCGCCTCTCAGAGAGGAGCTGGGGAAGGGGAAGGGGATCTTGGGAAGGGGCGGGCTTCACTGTCAGCCCTTAGTGCTGTTTGAATTTTTTCCTCTGTGCGGTATTAATATATCTACAAACACCAAAAATAAAACTAACAAAACTTCATCCGAGTTTCAGTTTCCAAAGTACGGAGAAGCTTGCATGGGTAGAAAAGATGCCTCCTGGAGGGCGGGATGACTGGAACATCACCCCTTGGTGAGCCCGTTTGGTGTGCTTCCATGATGGGGGATCTGAGTGGCCTGTTATGAACGGGGTTCCCTCGTAGCCCAAGGAACCAGAGACCATGGTGCAGGCATCTGAGGAATCTTCAGCAAGCCAGCTCCCTGCCAGCCTCCTTCCCTCTCTTCCTTCGTTTTTCCCCCTTGGAAAATTATCTCCGACCAATCCAAAGCCCGGACCTGTAGCTCACTCTAGAGGAGGTTCCTGAAGTCCTAATCACCCCACCCCTGACCCTGGCAGGTACCAGACGGCTAGAGGCAGCCCGGAGCAGCCCGGAGTGCATTTGACCATTCAGTCTAGCCAGTCCCAAACCCTCCAAGCCTCTCTCACCTGTTCCACAATAAAGGCTCTTGCTCACCTCCACCTGCCCCACATCCTTCTACCTCCTAATGTGCCCTGGTGCTCCCAGGGTGACCCTTCCTGGCTAGATTAGCCCCTCCTCCTAGGAGCTATGAATAATAAACTATTTTTCAAATGACAGTGGTCTCCTGCTCTATGAGCTTCACTAGACCTGAAGCGTAGTCAAAGCTACATTTTAAATCCAGCAGGGCGCCAGGTCAGGGTCCTGTGTGTTTTCTCATGGAGCTGAGTCCAGTTATTATGTTGCAGATATTTTTCTAGCTATTTGTCTTTTTCTCTGGCAATGCAAATATGGTTGATCCTAAAAACTGTAGCTGCTTATCTGATTAATTCAGTTATGCTTTTAAAAATGAAAAATGGGATGATTTAATGGTGAGTTGGTACACTAGCTCTAATTCCCATTCCCCCAACACACACACACACACACGCACACACACATGCACACACACCCCACACACCCCACACACACATGTACACACACACCACACACACACATACACACACCACGCCCCCCCCCACACACACACCCACACACACCTCACACACCCTTTTTGCCCGAGCCTGAGTGGGCTCTGACTTCCAAACTCTGCTTTCCTCTGCTCTCCTCTCTCCGAGCCCCTGTTCTCACAGATATTTAGGCTCTTAATTCAACCCTGAATGCAGAAAAACCTGAAGCAGCCCCACACTGCTTACTTTTTAATTTCTTTCATGATGTTTTTTATTTAATCAAACATTTCCTTTTGAGATCATTGTAAAACTATAGTGCAGTGTCAGAACCAGGATTCTGACACACGCTATCCACAAAACTTACCCAGATTTCTCCAGTCTTACGTGTGTGTGTGCTTAGTTCTGTGCCACTTTATCACATGCATAGGTTCACATATCCGCCATATGTGATTCCTTAATTGTAGAAATTGATACCTTTCATAGTCTCATTTCTTTCCCTTATATTCTAATTTTGCTGTCACAATAAAAGTCATCTCTGCCCCCAAATCATAAAAATTATCTCAGAGATCCTAACAAGAGGTCATTTAATTTTAGTCTGTCTTTGCTCCATAGAAACAGGCTCCCCAAATCTCCCTCATCTAAATTCCTCCTGACCCATTCCTTTAAGTCTTCTAATTGAGCAATGACTTCATTGATGCCAAACATTTCAGTTCTCATTTCAATCATTAATTTATTTCTTTAGTTAACAAATATTTCCAGTATAGATTTTCCCCAATGTATGAAAGTAGAATGTTCCTATTTGGTCTGATTTGGTAGGTTATTTGGTATGTGTGTGTGGTGAAAAGGTCTAAAAACGCTATGACTTAATTTTCATGGAAAAATGTGTGAGCCTTCCCAGACCCCCCAAATAATTGATCAAATCAACCAAACAGGAACATTCTATTTCCCGGTAGTGGGGAAATCTGTCTATGCCCAGGCATGAACACAGTTGGAGGCTGGGGCACACACGGGTAAGAGGGTTGGGGGGATGCGAGAGCTAGAGAAAAGGAGGAAGGAGTCAATCTCATGGGATCTGTTGGCAATGGAGAGTAAGGACTTTGGATTTTTCTCAAGACAGTGGGAAAATAGAGGGCTTTAAACAGGGGGAAAATCTAATTTTCTCTCTCAGGTCATCCACCTGACTGCTTGGTAAATTATGATGTACGAGGGCAAGAAGGAAAAAGTCAGTGAGGTGCCTCCTGAAACCCCGTGGCTCTCATGCTGTTTTTCCTCTCCTCTAGGGCTCTCCTTCTACAGTGATGCTCAGGGTGTCACTCCCATGCACTTCCCCAGGTTCCCCCATCTCCACCACCACTCCTGACCTGATGCAGGTATCTCCCAAGTCAGTTTTTCCACAAAACTGCGCAGTCATCAGAAAGGAAGACCCCCATCCCAGGAAACCTTCATTACCAGCTGAAAGTGAGGGAAAACTCAACCCAAACTGGCTTCAGCAAAATAGAAAAAGGAATGTCTTGGTGCATGTAACCAACAGCGTAAAGATTTAATGTTAGCTTCAGGTATGGCAGAATCCAGGGGCTCACGTGGTGTTGCTGGGAATCTATCCCTTATTTCCATTTCTTATCTCTACTTTCCTCTGGATGGCTTCATTTTCAGGCTGCCTGTCATCAAAGGTAGACAAGTGGCCAGAGGCATGAGTTACCCTGAGGACAAAAGTGTCCTTCTCTTTCCCCAGAGTCCCAGGGCCAGTTCTCGTAGACCTAACCTGGTCATGTTACCTTCACTGTGATCCAGATTGGCTAATCCTAAGGCTGGAGTACTCCAAAGGCATCCTTGGGTCCATCTACTAGAAGAAGAGGACTTCAATGCTAGGTCATTCGAACATCACAGGTCCCCTTAGCCCCATTGCACACTTGGAGAAACAAAGACCCTGAGAGAGGAAAGGCTTTTCTGACTCCCTCAGTGAGTTAGCAACCATCTCATTCCAGACCAGTGCTCTCTTCAATGTCTTTCCTTCTCACTCCCCAGGTCAGGGTTTTCTTTAAAAGAACTGGATGGAAGTGGGGGTGCACCCTTGTGACGCAGGTGACTGAGATGCTCGTGTATGTAGCAGACCACCTATAGCCCAAAGACCTGGGTTTAAGATCCAGGGCTCAGGTGGAGAACTGAATGAACAACTAACTAAATGAAAATGTTTCTTCCTCTTCTAAGTGCCTCTTCCTTTTTTCCCTTCCTCTCTTTAAAAAAACAAATACATAAAAAGGGAATTGGAAGTGACCAAACTCTGACTGGCCAGCAGATGGGGTCCTACCTTCCACCCTACCCAGGTCCCATCCCTCCCTTGCAGAACCTTACTCTTGGAGTCTTGAAAATTGCCATTAAGAGAGTATCACCTTTTCTGGAAACTTTGGGGAGTGCATCCTCAACTACCATTAAACCCCTAATAAATAACTCTCTAGTGGAGGGATTTCAGACACCACAATGGAAAGAAGGTGCCCTTTGGGTACCAGGAGAATTCCTGGCTGCTGCTACTTTGATTCGGCTACTTAGGACACCATCAGTCACTGCCCAACTGCCAGTACAGTAGGGCTAATTCATCTGTTCCTCCCAGGAACTTCTTGATTCCATGTGTATTTATTCAGTACCAACTCTCTGTAGGCAATGTGACAGGTACCAGGGAGGGTATACCTTGTCTGGGTCTCTGCCGCTTGTAGGGTCAAGTCCTTGGTCTGACATTCAAGAGCCTTTATAATTTGGGCACAATCTAGGCTCCTCTCCTGCCAAGTCCCCTCTTATCCATGTTCAGGTCCCCTCCAATTTCAGCCAATAAAACCCATTTTACAAACATACTATGCAATTCCACATTTCTGTGTTTCCCCTCTTCTTACCCCCTGTCACCCATGGGCCACTTTCTCATTCTTTAGAGTCTTTTGAAAAAGCCACTTCATTCATCCATTCATTCACTCATTCATTTATCCATTCATCCATTCATTCATAAGCATTCCCTGAGCAGGAATGCCCCCTCTGCCCAGCGCCTAGAACAGTATGTATTGAATTATTTGTTTGTTTTTTATTAAAGGAAAGGTGCAAGTAGAAATGAAGGTGAATAGGCAAGCAGGCAAGAAGAGAGAAGAAGCAATTTGCATTTACGTTTATTCTAGTTGTACATCTTGGGGTCCCGCCAACCCCGGGACTTGAACCCAAGGTCCTTGAGATGTGTGTGGACTGTTCTTGGTCAGAGGTGGCTGACCTAACCACTGCTCCACCAGGGCATGCCGTGTGTTGAGTTTTAAAGTCACTGAAAAGACCCACACAGAAACACTGTTTTGAAGATATCAGCAGTCTGGAAAGGGAAACAGATGCATGTACATAAATTGTATCACTGTATGCTAGGTCCCCAAAAACGCTGAGATGGGGGTCACAGACTCAGCTTATGGATCAAGGTTGGCTTGTCGGACAAGTCTTGGAATTACTTTGTCATGCCAGAGCCCTTTCTCTGACAACCTTGGCTGAAGTAAGCACCCACCTGTCTCTCTTCCTTCCCAGCCTTTATCATTAGGAGTAATGGAGTCTTTTTTTCCTTACTCCTTGTTTATCACGTGCCTGCTACATCAGAACCTTAGCTCCATGTTTATAGCTTTGTGTTCCCTGCTGTTTCTCCAGCTCCTGACACATAGCTGGCACTCAGTAAAAATTTGTTAAATGAATGGGTGCCCAGAAGGAGTGACCACAAGCTGCCTGGCCTTTTCTTTTGTAGTAAGAGAGCCCACAAGCAGTCTCTCTCTATCATCTCTGGACACACGAGGCAGTCTAGCTGTTTATGAGAAGAAGGAACAGAATGTGGTGAGCGGTCTCAGAGGTGTGCAAGGAGACACCCGAAGGCCAAAGCAATCAGAGAAAGCTTCTTGGAGGCAGAGGGGCAAAAACCCGACCCTGAAGGATGGAAGGAGTCAGGACCAGCATAACTGGAAGCAGATGAACCCAAGCTGTTCAAGGACCTGCTTCCTCTCCCCTCCTTGAGCAGACACGCCTTGTCCCCGACACCCCCAACCCTCAACCGCCAGAGCAGCATGATCCACAGATGGATAAAGTGCAGGATGATGGAGGCTGTCCATTTACTGGGAGACGCCAGGCAGATTCTATCCCTGTCTGGGCTCAGGGCCAGGCCAGGCTTCCACACTCACAATCTTTGTTAGCGAGTTGAAGTCATGGGCCCCCAACAGCCCTGGCCTCCGCGCCCCCTTATGAGGTCTTACATGCGTGCTGAGAGGCCAATTGCAGTTCTGTGTGGTCCAGATCATTTCCAAAGAGCAATTTTCTGCCCAGCTGGAGTTTGCTGAGTGGAGTTCGTGCTCAGGGAGGGTAGTGGGGCTGACAGCTGCCACCAACCCACAGGGCTGTCGAGGAGATGGAAGCACAGGAGTGATTTCTTGGAAGATAGAGTGATTCTGCTGTCTAATGCTAGAAGACATGGAGCATGTGCACGTGTGGGGGTGCTGTGGTTGTGCACGCTTCTGCATGTGTGCATATACGTAGTGCACGTGTGTATACAAGCATGATTGCGTCTGCACAGTGTTATACCTTGTGTCTTGTGATCAGGTGCACGGGTGGGGTCTTTGTCTGTGTGGCGGGCACAGGCACATGAGTTTGTGCCCAGGTATACAGGTTAATATGTGCAGATGTGGTATACGCACCTGTGGCTTAGTTTAGGGCAGGGTCGAGGGACCGTCACAGGGTGGCTGATCACTGGTGACGTCGTCTGGTGAGGGCTAAAGTTCTACCCATGAATAGGCTATCCTTACTGCCCACTTCAAAACACACCTGTCTACTCTTCCAGTCTCTGTCCTCTGCTAGCTAATCTTGCAAATTAATTTATGCGTTAGTATAGCAAGTGGAATCTCCTGAGGACAGGGTCTACATTCATCTCCCACAGCATTTAGCACCCAGTGGTTGCTGAGAGACAGTAGACAAGAGTTGGGAGGCTGGGAACCAATTCCTTGGTGCCCTAAACATATTTTCTCATTAATTTACATATTCTATGAGGTCAGAACTACTCTTCCTGTTTAAAGGAAACAGGACTCAGAGAGCTGAAGTAACTTGTTTACAGTCACACAGCCAGGAAATAGAAGAATTTAGATTTGAATTGGGTCTGTGTAATTCTAAAGCTTTTCCCACTCTACCCACTGGAAGAGAATAAATGAAATGAAAATCACTGATGTGTTAGGGTGGTGACAAATATGGAAGGGTTTATTTTTGCTTTGTTTGTTTCCTTTTGCAAAATTCTCGGATGATGTGGCTCCACCTTTTCATAAAATTAAAGGAAATTTTATTTTTAATAGAAAGTATTTGAAGGATTAAATAGCCGAGTAAACAACCCTCTAGCCCAGAATCTGGTATCTCAAAGCTGATAACAATGGAGTAAGATTCTGACTTTTGAAACATGTGTCTTGAAGCTTATCTTCAGAGGACACATGCTAATTCTGATGAGGACAGGAAGTGCTCTGGGTGGGACAGGTGGGGGCGATGAGTTGAAGTGGTGGCGGATCAGACACTTCATCATCCATCAGGTCTGCAGGAGATAACATGGCCCCACCCCGACAGCATCTCATTACAGGAGAAAAATGAAAACCCGCTTCCAAATCACCTTGGCCATTTAAGTATATTTATCTTGCTGTCGGCCACAAGCAGGCTCTATCCCAGTGTTCCCAGCTAATTATTTTGTTTTCTCAGAGTATGTTAGGGGTTGGAGATGTATTCAGCTGCTACTAACTCTGGGTATTAGTCAGGGCGACAGGGGGAGAGGACAAGGGGCCCATTGGGTGGTGACAGGGACTTCGATTAGGCCCAAGGAGATGCTCACTGTCCTTCTGGGAGTCCCAGTTTTCCTTTTCATTGCCCCATGAGAACCCACTTGTGAACTGGAGTGGACACGGTGACGTTAGGACCGTCTGCAGCTTTCCTTTGACTCCCAGAAAACAGAAGGTCTTCTTGCTTTCTGGGGAATTTTCTTATCTCACCCACTGTGGCCTTGATGGGTTGCCGGCCACACTGCCCTGCTTCCCACTGCATAGGGCCAGGCTTGGCCTATGGAACCCACTCTCTCCTGGGGCTCATTCTTGGATGGAGGCATGCCAGGGGTGGGGGGACATTCATGCCATAGTAATGACAGCACTGAGACAAGATGGTTGAAAAGTCGCTGCCACTAAGACTCTTGCAGGGTCCTCCTTTGGCCCTAAGTCTGTGTCTTTCATCTTCCTGTTAAGCAATAAAGCACTCTTTTCAGCAGAGTTAGTTAGAGCCACTGCTGCTGTTTGCAGTTCTGACGGACTGATGCCTTTCCCTCTGTGCTGGCATCTTGCAAGATCCTGGGTGTGATTTCAGGAAAGAGATGGAGGGAAGGAAAGGGTTGGAAGAGGAATACTAAGAACTGGGAAGCGTAAGGGGATCCAGTGGGTCAAAGCAATAACAAGGACAAAACAAAACAGAATCCCATGTAAGGGCCCAAAGCTGTAGCAGAAATATTCTCTACATGGCCACAAGTAATTCGCATAAGAAACTTAAAAGAAACTCTTCTTACTCTCATTTGTATGTTGAATATCATTTTCATTTGGTTAATTCCTGTCCCCTATTTATTTATTAATGTATGTATTGTTTAAAATTAAGGTAACTTTGATTTACAATAATTTACACAATGTTTAGATGTGCAAGTTTATTCTTCATCGTATATGTAACAGCACATCACACCCACCACCACATTTCTAATAGTCTCCACCACAAGCCATTGGCCCCCACTCCCCTTTGCTCTCACCCCCACTCCCTTTCCCCTCTGGTAACCTCAGTTCTGTTGTCAGTGTCCAAGGGTTAGTTTCCGTTTTGTCTGTTTGCTTTGTTTCTTTATATTCTACATGAATGATATCATCTGGTGCTTATCTTTCTCCTTCCGACCTATTTCACTCAGCCTAATCTCCTCTTGTTCCAATCATGTTGTCCAAATGTCAGGATTTAATCTTTAATTTTAACAGATGAGTAGTATTTCATCATAGATAAGTACAGATACCATTATATATATATATATATATATATCACATCTTCTTTATCCAGTCATCTGTCCATGGTACTTACATGTTATTCCTATTTCTGAGCTATTTTAAGCAATGCTACAATAAACATAGGGGTGCATATATTTTTTTGAATTTTTGTATTTTTGAGTTAGTGTTTTCATATTCTTCAGCTGGATACATAGAAGTGGAATTGTTGGGTCATATGGTAATTCCACTTTTAACTTTTTGAGGAACCTCTGTACAGTTATCCAAAGTGTATATGTTCCATTTTCTCCCTCATCAATAATTATTGTGTCCAGTCTTTTCAATATAGGCCATTCTTACAGATTTGAGGTGACATCTCATTATTGTTTTGATCTTTGTTTTCCTATAATAGGTGATGATAAGCATTTTTCATGTGCCTGTTGGCCATCCATATATCTTCTTTGGAGAAATGTCTGTTCAGATCATCTGCCAGTTTTCTATTGGGTTGTTTAATTTTTTGCTCTTGAGTTATATGAGTTACTTATATCTCTTGACTCTTAACTCTTGGCTGAGGTATGATGTGAAAATATCTGCTCCCACTCACTTGACTGTCATTTCGCTCTGATGGTATTTTTTGCCGTGTGGAAACTTTTTTGTTTGATGTGGTCCCATTTGTTTATATTTGGTATTGTTTCCCTTGGTGCCCTTTCTTCTTATAATAGGACCCCAGGTTTACCAAGAGAACCACTCTCCCCATCCTTGGGCTTATTGGCTTGTGTGGGGTGAGTACCTCCTCAAGACGCGTGTGACCAAGGCCTGGCCAGTCAGGATACGAGTGTCCTCAGCTACAGAGACTGGTTCAAGGACAGTCGTATAGCCAACTCGGGGCAATGAGACTCAAGTTTGAATCTTTTACTAATACTACATGGGAAGAGATGTTCTTTCTGTGCTGGAGCTGTGGGATGTGAGCCATTTTTGCCACCTCAGAGGGAGATTCTGCTTGTGAATGAGGCTGCCACACAGTCACACCTGGAAGTGGAAAACACCTGGTGTCTCATGACGTGGCTTGAACACGTCCCTGGAGGGAGCTGCCCTTTCTGCCACTTGCAACCTAATGACTAGCAGAAGAAACTCAAAGAATCGAAGGGGTCCCACTGGTGGGCCAGGGAAAGGAAGAGGAGTCACGGAGAATCAGGGCAAATCCCTCAGCCTTTGTCGCTGCCTCAAACTCTGAAGGCCCCTGTTCAAGTGTCAGTTCTGCCACCAATTCCCTGCAGGTCTTAGATAGATCAATTAACATCTCTAGGGTTTTCTCTTCTGTAAAATGAGGATGATAATGCTTAAACATTAATAATAATAATAAAAATTGGTGCACCCGGTAGCTTGACGGTTAAGTCCTCTGGGCACAGTCCACACATATCCGAGGACCCTGGGGGAAAAACCAAGATGAATAATTAAATAAAATGGATGAAGTGCTTCTTCCTCCAATCTCTCCCAGTCTAAATTCCTGCTCAACTTCCTTCCTGCCTGAACCTTTCCTTAAAAAAAAAAAAAAAATCAGGCACACCCTGGTAGAGCAGCAGTTTGTTCTACCACCTGCAGCCGCGAGCACACATCCCAAGGACCTGGGCTCGCATCGTGGTGCTGGGTGAACAACTAAACAGATGCAAGTAAAGTGCTTCTCTATCTTCTTTCCTTCCTGCTTGACTACTCACCTGCATTCCTGCCTGTATCTTTCCCTTAAAAAAATAAAAATAAAATAGATTTTAAAAATTTGGTTACAACATGCTAGTCCATATGCAAAGTGTTTCCCATGTGCTATTAAATCAAATCTTCATTAAGAATGAATGATGTAAATAGTATTCCCATTTTACAGATATGAAAGCTGAGACCCAGAAGGTTAGAAAACCCACACAAGGTCACTCGGTAGAAGTCTTTGACCATGTTACACAGCCTCCCAGATATTGAAAACGTAACTGACTAGGAAGGGTAGGGTGCAGGGAGCTTTGTCCTGCCTGCTGGTTTGCCAACCCCCCACCTGCTTTTTAATGTATTCCTTACCTTACAAGGGGAACTCCAATTCTACCCAAGAAAGACCCAAAATCAAGGTCATTCACAAGGTCAGGGTTATGGGACTTAGCCTGGTTCTGTGGACAACATCTGACGTGGACTTTTAAAAGATGGGTCATTTACTCTGGTCTCACCCATATGTCATCAAAAGGGTCCTAAAAGCTTTTTTTTTTTTTCTTTTTTAAGGGACGGTACAGGCAGAAATGAAGTATTTATTTATTTTATTTAGTTGCTCATCTTGATTGTTGGCCCTGGTCCTGGGATACAAACCTGGGTCCTTGGAATGCATGTGAAATGTGCCAGCCAGAGGCCACGAACCTAGCCACTAAGCCAAACCAGAACACGATTCCAGACAACTTTTAAGGATAATAGTGTCTTAGGAGACTGAGTGAATGAATGAGTCAAGGAATGAATCTGTGAAGGAATAAGTGCGTGAGATAGAAGTGAATTGGTTTTCTGCCCTATGAAGCTGCCAGGGCAGGTAGAAAGCATAATAGAAATAGTATACACAATTAGAAAATAATTATGTACCAAGATATATAACACCAATGATATGTCATATGGGGAGATGTCTCTATGGACTGGAGATGTCCAGTCACAGTTGAAGTGTAAAATGGGATTGATGGGTACCCCGACATGTGGGTAATATGAGAAATCTGGAGACTGGGGGGAGGTTACACAGGAGAAGGCACTGTGTTCAGGTGGAGGAGTGAAGTGGGTCAAAGGAAGAGACTGTTTCTCTCCCTGCAGACCTTCCTCACCCTCAAGATTTCTGACATCTCTATAGTTACTTGTCACCTGTGGGCACAGATCTAGGACATGGATTCTGGGGGAGAAATCACAAAGAAGGGCCGCTGTTAACTCTAGTGCAGAGCTGGGGCAGGGAGGCGGGCCGGCGTCCTCTGTCTCAAGCATGCTGGCTTTGGCCAGGCCAAAGGCTGAGGCTGGGCTCATCTCTAGGGCTGCTCTGAGGGCCCAGCTGCTGCAGTAAATGGATTTTCCTTTATTGGTTTTGAGGCCAGAGAGTCCTTCCAGGCAATCACAAATGATCCTTAGAAAAGCAAGGGCTGCTTCTGAGGATGGGGGTGGGGCTGCAGAAAAGACTCTGGAATCACACAGACCTGATTCCACTCCTCGGCCACCACTGTTTTGCTATGTGACTGTGGTCAAGGAACATCGCCTCTCTGAGCCCAGCTTCTTTATCTCTACGACATGGGTAGCAGAACATACCTTAGGGGTGTTATACGGAAATTTGGAAATGTGTCCAGCATTCTATTTGTCTGGAACCGAGTAGGCACTTGGTGAACAGCAGGTTTCTTTTGATTTTCTGACTTCTCCAAATAGATACTTCCATTATCAGAAACAAATACAGTTATTATTTTTTGTCCTTTATAGCAAAATATGTGTCTGCTTATGGTCTGGGGTGAAAGAGTGTGTTGGTCAGAGTCCTGCTGAGAAAGAGGCTTCCTCGAATTAGATAGTTTGAGGGTGATTTAATGAAAGGGTTCTATAAAATGTGGGCAGAGTATACAAAGGACTGTGCAGTGTTGAAGGATGGTAAGAGGTGACCTGTTAGCTCCTCTAAGTCTAAAGGGGTGAGAAAAGGCAGAAGTTTCTAGAACCCAGAGAGTGAGGGAGCTGGATGGAGAAGGGTCTTGACAGAGCTGGGTGCTACCCTCTAGGGACTCCACCGCGCAGAGCCAGGGGATTAGATAACACAATTCTTTCTTCTCCCACCCTCGGGTCTCCCCTGAGACTCACCACTGCTTGAACCCAATGGAAAGTCAGGGGTCATGGGAGCTGTTGATAAAAGCCAGCTTCCCCGACATGCAGCGGGGTGGGGAAGGGTGGGAGGTGGGTCTGGAGGGTCATATGAATCTGCCACAAGGAATGCCCTGTCAATGGTGAACTTGGAGACCCCTCCCCGGAAACATGCTCCCAGCGCCCTCTTCCGCAATCTCGGCCCAGCCATTCCTTTCCAGCCCAAATTCCACAAGGCTGAGAGAGGTAGGATGACAATGTTCTGATGAAAGACAAGCTGGGGTTTTTCAGAGGCTCAGCCTGAGCGAGGGTATAGGACACTGGGGTGCTGCCTGCTCAGAGGGGACAGACGTAGCTGGATGTCACGTAGCAGACTGAGTGTGCACGTCATACCACAGACGCCCCTTGATTGATGAGCTGTGTGAGTCCAATAGGTGGGGAAATTAAAAGAAATTAAAAAAAGAAAGTTTAATAAATTCTGTTGGAGTCACGTAGAGAGAGTAGCTCTCCCCACCCTATTACCGTCATTTTGTAGTTCATATCCGGAGAAGTCACAAATAGACGTGCTGCAGCTCTGAGGTGGGGGGATTGGGCGTCAAATGCTCTTCACAAAGCCCTGACACCTTCACTCTGGACGTACGAGGGAGGGCTGAGTCACAGCCCCCAAGGTGGCCCATCCAGAGACAGAGGTCGAGGCTCTGTCTCCTAAGATGGGATGGAATGGGCAAGGAGGCGGGGTGCAGAGAAGGTAGAGAAGTCACAATTTCAGCAGACACAGATGTCCACACCTGGGGACTAGTACCAGGACGCAGACACGTCCAAGGCCAAACATGAAGACAGATACACAGAAACGCTCAACAGGGATACACACAGACATGAGGAGTCAGAGACACCGGAGACCCAGACACACACAAGGAGTCTCACAGGAATACGTCTAAGGGCACCAAAGACATGCAGACACACACAAGGACACACAGACACACAAGCGTTCACATGGATACACAGTCAGAGATCAAGAGAAAAATGTAACCAGACACTCACGGAGATCTGGACTCACAGAGGCTAAAACAAGGATACAAGACACACACACAGAAAATCTGAGATGTGCCCAAATATACAGACACAACTTCACAGACATAGGACACACGTGCACACACACACGCACGCACACGCACACACGCACACACATGCACACACACGCGCGCACGCACGCACACACCCGGAGGGGTTCTAAGGGAAGGAAAAGAGCCCTTGGCTTGACCAGGTCAGAACACTTGGCTGTAACATCAGACAAGATTCAACCAGTCTGGGAAATGGGAGTTGTAATCCTCACCACATGGGCTTCTGTGAAGACTGAATAGGAAATGTCTCCAAGGGCTGAAGCTGTGTTGCCTTTTCTGGTGGCATTGGAAACCACACAGTCGCCTTGCGCTGTAGTCACATGTCTCACTCAAGGGAAGAGGATCTAAGTCCCACCTCCCCATGAAAAGAGTGTCAACATCTCCCTGTGATAAGAGCCATGGGTTGGGGGAGTCCCCGTCATCTTGAAAATCCAATCTGCTCGCCATCTCTCCCCTACAGGGCCTGGTCCTGGACAGGCCTGCTTTCTGTCATTGGTCCACACCATCCCTGACACCCTGCTTTTCACTGCAAGATTCCCTTGTCTGGGCCTCTTTGGCCACATCCACGTCTCTTAAAATATGAGGATTGTTTTGCTGATCCTCACACCAAATTAGAGCATCCAAGAATCTCGAGGTCGTCTGGAACCCAGTTCCCTACTTTTTCCACCCCAGGGTGGACAGAGTGGGACACAGGGCTAATAGCAATCAGGGTCTGGAAAGGAAACGGAGGGCCCAGCGCACAGTAAGTGCTCGGTAAATTTAGCCTCTGTTCCTATTATTTTTAATAGGGAGCAGAGGGGGAAGAGAAATCACCTCTACTGTAGGTATGAGAACCGTGAGCAAGTCTTGCAGAAAAGGTGATGTAGTTTGTATTCTATTAGGTGGGAGAATTAGAGGAGGGACAGTCAAGCACAGAGGACTGAAAGGGCAAACAGTGTGGGTACGTGAGGGTGTGTGGAGTATGCAGATAACCATGAAACACAGCTGAGGAGGGTCCCAAGCCAGCAGGCGGGGACAGGCTGGGAAGGTACCACGTGCCAGGTCACTGTGGGGAGCATGAGCGCATAGGCGAGAAGGAAGTCAGGCTGGTGAAAGGGCTTTTTGCAGAGATCCACTATGACCCCCTGACCAGCACCCTCGTCTCCCCTTTTCCCACCAGAGTGGACAAGCTCTAGGACCTTGTGAAACAAAAAGAAGCCATTAGGCACTCTTCCCAGCTGCCTTCCAGCTCTGAAGCCCCTTTCCTTGTGGCAGGGTGGGGGTAGATTAAACGGGATGTTCTCACTGCCTTCCTAGGGTGACTGAGTCAATTAGCAGCATTGCCGGGAGCTAGTGGAGGGTGTAATCATGCTCATTGTTTCATTAGGAGCACTGTGTTTAATTTAGATAACTTCACTGCTTGGCAAAGGAGAAAACTGCATCCTTGCGGGTTGGCAAAAGGCTCTTCTACTCGGGTTTCCCAGCAAGTTCCACTATCTTGCTCATCATCGCCTCCTCTTACTCCTCAAATGCCCTGAGATTCTGACTCGGTAGGTCCTGGATGGGGACCCAGGTGATTCTGATGACTGTGGCCTGGGAACGTAATAGAGCAGACAGGCCGAGGAGGCAGGCTAGGGTGAGGTCACAAAGGACCTTGATGTCACTTAAGGAAGTTCAAACTAATCTAGTCTACTTGTTTTGCATGGGCTGGGTGTGGGGACAAGACTTAATTTGAAAAGAATTTGAAACCAGAACTGACCAGCCCCAGGAATTGTTTTGGCAAAATTCATTCGTTCTTCCAACAAGGGTTCAACACCTGCTCAGGGTCAGATCTTGCTCTGAGGATCCTGAAGGGGAAACAGCATTCAGTCTGATGGAGGGAGAGGGACAGACATGGACTAGGAACCTGAACTGTGACAGAGAGTTGCTCACAGCGATGCCACATCCTGGAATGCAAAGGTTAACTGTTTCTCAGAGGTGGGGGCTTTTGGAACTGGACTTCGAGGGGTGAATAGGAGTTTACCAGGGAAAGATGACAGGAAGGTGAGGGTAGAGTAAAAGGGGCAGTTTGGGCTTTCTTCTTTTCCCACAGAATCTGATTTATCCATATGGTGGCACTCCTTCTGGCCCACTTCAAAGAGCCTCATGGTAGCCCTCCTGTGATGTGGGTCCTGTGCTCATCATCTCTGTATATGCACACACACACATCAGTGCCCTCCTGCTTTGTCAGAAGGACAACCTTCCTCGCTGTCACACATTAAGGGTTCCAGCTACAGCAGAGCCCTGGGAAGGGCACTTTTTTTTTTTTCCTTCCCAGAGCTTTGCAATTTTTTTTTCCTTCTCTGAGTTTATTATTCTCACACTTAATTAATGTTCCACTTGACTAATAAGATATAACAGAATAGCAAGCTTCACCCAAAGGCTGGAGGTTAGGATAATAGCTCTTTGGGGAAGAAGGAGAGACTTCATGGCTGAGCAACTTTGGGGTGGGGGAGGGTCCCGAGGCATGGCCCAGGGCCCACTTCTACACTTTGTCCTAGCTGTTTCTGCCTCTTCCAAGTTCCGCTACCTCCTCATCGTTTCATCCCCCACAGTAATGCTCAAAATGGAGCCAAGATACCCGGGGTGTGGTCACGACATACAGGCTCCGGCAAGCCATGAGCAGGAGCTGGGACTCTGCATTTCGTCTCCAAGCGTTTCTGAAACAAGCTGAACTCAAACCACTTTGGGAAGTTACAATTGGAACAATAAACTCCAATCTCGTTTATAAAAGGGAAATGATCACGGTACAGCCCATGTCATTATTCTAAGAATCTGCATCCGCTCTGGCCTCTGGAAACTTGCCATAAATGTTAAGGGCAGGGTTATTATCACTGGTTCTGCAAGAAGCTTGTCAGTGTGATTCCGCATAGTGTTTGCCCCCAAGTAGGTGATCCGTGAGCACTGGGAGAGTAGTTATCTTTGGGCGACTCCAGGAGGGAGGTGGAGTGGGAAGGAGAGAAGCTGAAGGTATTATTCAAGCTCCCGTACTGTGTTAATGTGAACCCATATTACTTTAATAATTTCCTAGTCATTTGTTAAACGACTAAAAAAAAAAAATCCTGAAGGCTTTGATAGAGAACGATTTCTCCTTACAAAACTTGTAATTAAGAAAACATTGCAGAATCAAATCCCATGTGGGGCCCTGTGTCCCTCCATCTCCTGGGAGCGTCTTTAAATGCAGATTCCCGGTCCTGCCCTAGGCCTCCTGAATCCAGTTTCTGGGGCTGACAGCGGTCTTGCTAACAAGCTCACAATCTGTACTGGTTCAGGTGGTCTGTGTCCACCAGGAGAAATGTGCCTCTGCACCCAAAACAGGCATCTGACACCCTAAAGGCAGAGACATGGTGTCTCCTCCCTCTTTTCTACCTGCCCAGCCCCCAACTCCATGGTAGGCACATGGGAACTCAAAAAAGACTCATTGTAGACGCAACTTGGTGGAGTAGTGGTCTGGTCAGCTGCCTCCGACCAAGCGCAGTCCACATATAATCCAGGATTCAGGTTCGAGACCCTGAATGGGTGAACAACCAAGATGAACAACTAAATAAAATAAGCTGCTTCTTCCTCCTCTCTCTATCTGCCTACCTGCTTGCCTTCATCCCTGCTTAAAAAAACAAAACTTGTTGGATTAAAAGTGCCCTGAGACCCAGAAAGGGGCAATAAATTCCCCAAAGTTATACAGCAAGCAAGTGGGAGTCACAGAGGGAAGTGTTTACAGCTTTGGTGTGGAGACAGATGTGCCCTGTTTGTAAAACCAGAACAACTGTTTCCTTCATCTACAGCACTGCTGTAGGCAAGTGGCTCCCCACAACCCCGGATCCCCACCCCGCCTCCCTGATCACCCCCAACATAGCCCAACTGGCCCATTTATTAATTCCTATTCATTCCATTTTTTTTTTTTTTTTTTTAAAGGAAATGTGCAGGTGGAAAGGAAGGAAGGAAGGTGACAGGCAGGAAGGAAGAGAGAGCAGTATTTATTTAGCCACCTCACCCTCAGGGCTTCCTCTGTGACGGTGTTGTCCCAGCTTTAGAACTACCAATATGTGACAGCCCTAGGAGGTAGGAGGGAGGTTATCTTCCTCGTGCCCAGGGTGAGGTGGCTGTTACATCCTCCACCTAGACTGGACGGCTGCATCAGGCATGGAGCGTGCCTGCTTGATCCAAGCCACTTCCCGTCCCTGTAGAAGTCCCCATAAAAGCTGTCTCCATAATGAATGTACCTCTCAGCCAAGCACGGCTATGACCACCCGACTCTGACGAACACAGGCTGAGCGACAGCGCCAACATCCATGCAATTAAGCAGCTCAGCAGTGCTTGGGAGATGGATGGGAGCCACCGGGGCCCATTTCCTGGTGGGGCATAGCCTGGGTCTGGATCAGAGCCAGGGGAGGGGCTGGGCCCAAACCTCTCAGGTCAGGGTGTCCAAAAGTCCCCCTCCCTCCAGAAAGGTCACATATGTGTTCACATTTCATAATCATGTCATCTGACACAGGAGCTGACATCTAATCAGCACAAATGAGCCACATTTAATGGTCAACAATGGATACAACCATGATCCATTTTATAGACAAGGAAACTGAGTCCCAGAGAAACAGAGGTACTGAACTGTGGCTATTCCACCTGGATTCTAGCCCAAGTCTGTGTGAATGTAACACCTTTCTTGGTGCACCCTGGTGACTTGGCAGACAAGTCCGCCACCTCTGGCACAAGCCACATACATCCCAAGGCCTGGGTTCCCATCGAGGTGCAGAGGTAACAACCACGATGATGAACACCTAAACAAAACAAAACAAAAAAAATGCTTCTTCCTCCTCTCTCTTCCTGTCCACTGGCCTGTATGAGCCTTTCTGTTAGAAAAATCAATTTAAAAAACATCTCTCTAATGCCCCCTTATAGCTCAGACAGCTAAGGCACACCTTAGGAAAGCCGTAGACTCCCGTTCAAGATCTGAGACTGGAAAAAAAAAATCATTAGAAACAAGCAAGCAAACATTAGTTATGACTTTTACAAAACAGAACAAAATCTGGCTCAGGCACTAAGCCTGAGGCTTGTGTGTGGGCCATGGAAGCCTTAGCTAAGTTCCTTCCTCCTCAGAGTTCTTTTGTTTTCATTTATGCTGCTTCCTAAAATGAGGCAGGAGACACAGAAACTGCCAGAGAGGTGAATTGTATGAACTCTGGAAACTTCTGGAATCAACCTCTGACTTTCCTTTCTGTTAGCTGTGGTAAAGAGGTCAGTTGTGTTTATCTGATGATGAGTAAAAAAAAACAACAAAAACATCCTGATTTTTAAAAAGTCAGTTTACAAAATTTCTCAACATAATTTTAGCAAACTGAATTCAACAAGTCATCAAAAATATCACCCATTATGACCAAGTGGGATCCATCCCAGGGATGTAAGGATGGTTCAAAATATGCAAATCTATTAATGTCATACACCATATCAATAAGAGCAAAGAGACAAACCACATGATCACATCAGTATAAGCAGAGAAAGCTTTTGATAAGATCCATTACCCACTTATGATAAAAAATTCTCCAAAAAATGGGAATAAAAGGTTCATATCTCTACATTATAAAGGCCATATATGAAAAACCCACAGCCAACGTCATAGTCAATGGCGAAAAATCAAAAGCATTTCCTCTTAGGTCCGGAACAAGGCAAGGTTGTCCAGTCTCACCACTGCTATTTAACATTGTACTGGAGGTCTTAGCCAGAGTAATTAGGCTAGAAAAAAAAAATAAAAGGAATATAAATTGGAAAGGAGGAAGTAAAACTCTCATTATTTGCAGATGATATCATTATATATATATTGAAAAACCCAAAAACTCTATCAAAAAACTTCTAGAACTCATTAATGAATACAAAAAAGTGGCAGGCTACAAAATCAATGCACAAAAATCTATTGTATTTTTATACGCAAACAACATACTAGAAGAAAACAAAATCAGGAAAATCACACCTTTTAAAATTGAAGTTAAATAAATGAAATACCTGGACATATACCTAACAAAGAAAGTAAAAGATCTATACAACAAAAACCACAAGTCCTTCTTAAATGAAATAGAGCAGTACACAAAGAAATGTAAAGATATCCCCTGCTCGTGGCTGGGAACAATGAATATCATAAATGTGGCCACCTTACCCAAAGCAAAATATAGGTTTAATGCAATCCCCATTAAAATCCCATGGCCTTATATCCAGGAAATAGAAAAAAAAAATCTTAAAATGTGTATATAACAACAAAAGACTCCAGATAGCCAAAGCAATCATTAGAAAAAAGAATGAATCTGGAGAGATTACACTTCCAGACTTTGAACTATATTCCAAAGCTATAGTGATCAAACAGCACGGTACTGGAATAATAACAAAGGTCCAGATCAGTGGAATAGAACTAAATCACCAGAAATTGACCACTCACATACAATCAGCTAATCTACAACAAAGGAGCCAAAAGCATATGATGGAAAAAGGAAAGTCTCTTCAACAATTGGTGTTGGGGAAACTGGACAGCCACATGCAAAAGAATGAAGCTAGACCACCCTCTAACACCATTCACAAAAATTAACTCAAAATGGGTTAGAGACTTGGACATAAGACCAGAAACCATAAAGCTCTTAGAAGATAACATAGGAAAGACTTTCTATGACATCAGTCATAGAGAAGACTTTGGGGACTCAACTCCACCATTAAGGGGAACAAAAAGAAAAATAAACAACTGGGACTACATCAAACTAAAGAGCTTCTTCACAACAAAAGAAAACATCACCAAAACCAGAAGGAAACCTAGTAACTGGGAGATAAAATTTGCATACAATATTTCCGACAAAGGTTTGATATCTAAAATCTACAAAGAACCCATAAAACTCAACAACAGAAGAAAAGGCAATCCAATCAAAAAATAAGAGGAGGAATTGGAGAGACAATTTTCTGAAAAGGATGTACAGATGGTCAAAAGGCACACGAAATTATGTTCCTACTCGCTGGCTACCAGGGAAATGCGAACTAAAACAACAATGAGATATCACCTTACACCTGAGAGACTGGCTATTTTCCAAAAGTCTGGAAACAGCAAATGCTGGCGAGGATGTGGAGAAAAGGGAACACTTTTGCATTGTTGGTGGGAGTGCAAATTGGAACAACCCCTATGGAGAGAACAGTTTGGAGATTCTTCAAAAAGCTGAAGATGGAAATCCCGTAAGATCCCGTCATTTCACTTCTGGGCATCTACCCAGAAGATACAAAAACACCCATCCGCAGGGATGTATGTACCTCCATGTCTATTGCGGCCCTATTCACAATAGCTAAGAACTGGAAATGACCTAAGTGCCCAACATCAGATGAATAGATAAAGAAGATGTGGTGCATATACACAATGGAACACTACACAGCCCTGAGAAGAGATGAAACCCTGTCATTTGAATCAACATGGATGGAGCTAGAAGGGATTATGCTAAGTGAAACAAGTCAAAAGAAGATAGATGTCAGATGACCTCACTCATAGGTGGAATGTGAATAGAAAAAACAAAGGAACAGATGAAATACAATCAACCCTGAAACATTTGCAACAGAACTGAGGTTACCAAAAGGGAATGGGGCGGGTGGGGGCAAGTGGTGGTGGAACCCACTGGACAAGGGGGAAGAACACTGGGTGATTTGGTGGAGGGCAGGGTGTGCTGACACATATCTAAGAAATGGGGAACCTATGCATAGGAAATTATATTAATGTGTAGAATAGTTACTACAATAAATAATAAATTAAAAAAATAAACAATGAGGAGAGATGAGGTACAAAAAAAAGTCGGTTTAGTATGACCCGGGGGGCTGCCTGGGTTCAGCGAGGGGAGCGTGTGTTATCCAAGCTTCCTCACTCAAGCGCTCGCTTCCCTGGCGGTTGTTAGGGCGGTTTCTGAGCCTTCTTGGAGCTGCTGGCTGGAAAACCTACTTGTGGCTTCTTCATTGCGCTTCTTTGAGCTTCCTCACAGACGACAGCTGGGCTCCCAGGACAAGCGTCCGAGAGCACCAGGTGGAAGCTGTGTTACCTTCGATGACGTGGTTTTGGAAACAACATAGCGTCTCCTGTGCTGTAGTCATGTGTCCACCCTGATTTTAGGGGAGAAAACACAGACCCCCACCTCTCAGTGGAGGGTCATCAATGTCACCTCGCAAGAAGAGTACGTGGACAAGGCACAATGCCTTTAGGGCTAACGTCTAAAGAGAAATGTGGGAAGCTGTATGGGGGCAGGGGGTGTTGTTTTGTTTTTAATGTGAGGGGCAGTGAGGTGTCTGGACCCCCTGGAGATACGTGTCCCCCCCACTAAAAACATACAAATTCAGATTAGAGAAGCCACAGTGTTCCCCAGCTGTAACTCCCTGGTGGCGAGCCTTAGCCAAAGAGACATGAGTTTGGAACTCCTGCTCTGTCACGCTGCAGGGACGGGAATTTTCAGCTCCCGAGCAACTTTCCGGTGCCAAAGACCGTTCTGAGCCCATCACACGTGCCACAGTGTGTGTGATGCCCCCAACCCCCAACTTTGTTTTTAAAGGAAAGGTGCAGGCAGGAATGAAGATCAGTAGGCAGGCAGGCAGGACTAGAGAGAAGTATGTTACTTTATTTTTATTTACTTGTTTACACTGACTGTTCCTCCAGACCCAGGGTGTGAATCTGGGTCCTTGAGATGTATGTGTGGACTATGCTCCTTCAGAGGCAGTTGCGCCCACCGCTATTCCACCAGGGTGTACCTGTGATGCACCTTTTATAGCTGAGGGAACTGAAACACCCAGTAATGACCGACCTTGCCCAGAGTCACAGCGTTAGGAAGCGGTGAAGCCAGGCTGCTGCTCCAGGGGACGTTTCCCCTGAGAGTCTCACTTTCCTGGACTGGGAGATGGGAGAATGGGTGATCCAACTGTAAAGCACTGTGCACACACTGGGTGTGATTTGACTCTAGGAGAAGGATTGGAATGGCCAGGAGTTGGCCTTTGCTTTGTCTTGTTTTGTTTTGTTTTTTAGGATACAGAGGCGCAAAGCAGACATGGGCGTACAGGACATGGCGAGGGTGCCAGCCCTTGCTGCTACCCCAGGGAAGCTTTGGAAAGTCAGAGCCAGCGGGGCGGGCAGTAGGGTGGTTGAGGGGTCTGGAGCATCAGGATATGAGCGAGCTTGGGGCGGTTCCTGAGGAAATGAAAATGCCTGAAGATGGAGCTGACTACAAGGAAATGAAGGGGGGAGATGGGGGTCAGTGGGGAAGTGACAGTCACTGAGGAAGTGGCAGTGGTTGGGGGCTGAGTCCCTGGAAAAGACAGTGATGGGGCCTCCCTCAGAGAGAAGGCTGGTCCCCAGCAGAACGCCTCTGTGAACTCCGCACCTCCACCTTGAAGACTTCAGCAGCCTCCTCTGTTCCTGACAGTCTTGTCTCTACACAATGACCTGGGTGGCTTTCTCAAGGGTAAAGCAGATCCTGCCACTCTGCTGAGAATGCCCCAGGGTTTCTGTTCCTCTTAGAATAACATGTGCCCTGGTGGAGTAGCAGTTAGATCAATTGCTTCCAAAGGATGCAGACCACATACCCCTGGGTTCAAGTCCCAGGTCTGGCCAGAAACAACTAATGTGAACAACTAAAATGAAAATAAAATTAAACTGCTTCTTCCTCCTCTCTCTTCCTGCCTGCTTGCCTGCTTGCTTTCATTCCTGCCTGCACCTTCTCTCTCTCTCTTTTTTTTTTTTTAAAAAGAAAGAATAACATACATGATCCCCCACCCCCGAATAGTCCCGCCACTGGAACCTTCTCATCCACTCCCTTCTCAGTACTGTCTGTCTCTTGCCAACCTGTGGGATGAGGTTGGCTTCATCACAGGTGTAATGCCCTCACACAGCAGGATCTCAAATATTTCGTGACTGCTCTCCTTGCAATCTTTCTGTCTCTACAAAGGAAACTCTGTCCTAATGGTTGCCCAGGCAAAAAACTTTAGGGCCATCCTTGCCTCCTTTCTCATGCCCCAGGACCAATCCATCCACAACTCTCACTGACTTAGCCTTCAAAATGCATTCAGAACCCCTCTCCCCACTTCCCTGCCATCACCTCTCACCCCAACAGCTATGGTCTCCCTGCTTCCACCTTTGACCCCTGCAATCCATTTCCTACCTGGCGGCCACATGGTTCTTTTAAAACTAGAGTCAGATCACATCCGTCCACGTCTCTGAATCCTCAAATGGCTCCTGTTTTAGAGAGAATTAAAGCACAAATCCTTACTGTGCATCATCTGCTCTCTCTCCTCTATTCCGCCAACCTCCCCTCCTATCTCTCTCCCCTTCACTGAAAGCCACAAGGACTGCTGTTGTTCCTTGAAAACACCAACCTCAGTCCTGCCTCAGGGCCTTTGCACTTACTGCTGCCAACCACTGGAATGCTCATTCCTGGTTCTCTGCCTGGCTCACTTCTCACCTCCTTCTGGTCTTGGCTCAAATATTCCTCAAATATCACGTGTTCATACATGCACACACACTTGTAGACACACACAAATGTGTGAACACACAAGTACCAATATCCCCCCCCACTTAATTTTTCTCCACAGCATTTAATCACAATTGGACACATTATATATCAAGTTGTTCCTTTATTTGTATCCAGCTTTCTAACTCCAGGAAGGTAAGGTCATTATTAATTGTTCATTGCTGTGCCCTCAGCTTCTGGCACAGTGCCTGGCAACATGACAGATGTCATAACGCACTGTTCACTGAACAAGTTCAGGCTGCAGCTCTTAAGTAAGGCACATTGGAAGGCTGGTCCGGAATGGAAGCTATAGACATGACTGTAAAACCATTCATATATTCACATTTAATGTGCAAAATAAGCAAACTAACAGCAAAAATAAATATCATGCCCCATGTCTCCCTGCCTCCCAGTTCCTGATTTATCATCCCTTGGATGAGAGACTGACATAGAGAAAATATCCAGAACTTCTTTTTGTCTGCCCAGCATCCATTGTGCCATCTTTTGGAGACCATCCTTCCCTTAGTGTCAGTCCAGCAGGATCCACCCCTCACACAGGAGATGCCTGCGACTCTGACCATGTCAATCAGAGTTGCAGCAATGAGTTTCTGGAAGCGCAGGCCAGAGTAATTCCTAGGATTTCTGGGGGATTATTGTGAATGAGATTCTCTTTTTGCCTTCTCGGGGTGGTAACAAGGGTTGGGGGGCTGTCTTTCAGGACCTGTCTCTAGGAGAAAGATCTTGCCTGAAAATGGAACCAGCACAGAAATAAAAATGCACATTAATGGCATTTGAGTCCCTGGATGCAGCTGTGCCTGAAGGCTGTACAGAAGAAATTTTTTTCTTTTTACCTGAGGTCAGTTTGAGGAGATTTTCTGTCCCTTGTATCCATGAATCATGACTAAAACAATGGCATGAGTTGTTTCGGAGTTTCAGGCTTTATACTGCCTCAGAGCAGGCTACACACGCACCCTGAGCAAGCTCCCTCCTCCCGCCACACTTTTGCTCAAGCCACGCCTCCCTCTCCTTTACTATCCAAGTTCCACCTGCCTTAAAGTTCTGGTGGACTCTCCTTTTCCAGGGATCACACCCATCAAAACCCTCCCGCTCTGGTCTCCCCTCATATCGGGCACTGGGTCAGGCATTGTGCCCAGCTCCTGCCTCTGCCACCCGCTTTCAGCTTCGTGCTCACCTCAACTCCAGGCCCCCACAAGCACCCCTGATCCCAAGGTCGTAGCAGATGGGCAACCGGTCCCTCATCTTTGCAGTTCTGCTTCCCTCTGGTGGTAAAAATAAGAATTACTCTTAAATTCTGCCCCTTCCCTCGGCTCCGGTTCCCTTGAAGTCAGGCTCCTGGGAGGACCGAGTGCCCAGCCCAGTGTGGGGCCGCCACTGTCTTGTATTTTCATTTACTAAATCTGAACACCCTACCCTCACCTCCTGGAATCCTTGGCATGGAAGCTTAGATTAAAAAGACAGGCCTTTAGAGTAGCCTAGGCCAACAGGAAACCTCTATCTGCTGCAGCATTGGCTACACATGTGCCCAGCCAAACACAGACAGAAGGGGAGACGGACTCATTTCTCCAAAGAGGCTAGAAATCTAGGGTTTAAATGGACTTTATTTCTACAGGTTGACAACTAAA
>RJWH01001054.1:214481-479336 GCA_004363575.1 Solenodon paradoxus
CTCTCTCTCTCTCTCTCTCTCTCTCTCTCTCTCTCTCTCTCTCTCTCTCTCTCTCTCTCTCTCTCTCTCTCTCTCTCTCTCTCTCTCTCTCTGGAAGACAGAGAAGGAAGAGGGGAAGGGAAGGAAGAAGGAGGTGGGGAGGGAGGAAGGGAAGCATGGAGGGAGGGAGGAAACACTTGACTTGTTTACGTGTTCATTTTTGGCTTTTCCCCTTGACCCGAGTCTCAAACCTGAGTCCTTGGGCTGTATATGGTTCCCACACCTCATTTTTTATGCCAAGAAACCAGAGAGGGGATGGGGCTTTTGGCTCACAAAACCAGTCAGTGGCAATGTAGGGCAAACCTCAGGTCTCTGGGACCCCAATCCAATGCCCAGGCCTCTGCCTACACCTTTGAGTTTCTTCTGCTTCCACAGACTGGAAACAATTCCCACTGCTGGCTCAGCCTCCACTCCTCTGTTCCCTCATCTCCTCCCAAAATGATCACCACAATAAGTTTTGTTAACCTCCATTCCCTCACGTAATTACAATATGTTTTTCCTTGTGATGAGAATTCTTCGAACCTACTCTCATAGCATTAATCCATTGTCATCTTGTACTTACTTTCCCAGGCCTTCTTTAATCTCATAAGAGGAAATTTGCACTTTTTGACCACCTTCACTCAATTCCTCCACCCCTGCCTCTGGCTGTCTTTTTCCTATGAGCATAGTTTTTTTTAGGCTACACTTATAAGTGACATTATACAGTATTCAACTTATTTCACTTAGCATAATGCTCTCAAGGTCCACCGATGTTGTCACAAAGATCTCCTTTCTGTGGCTGTATAGTATTCCATTATATATACTTTTTAATATGTATAGTCATATGCATATAAAATCACACTTTCTTTATCCATTTATCCATTAGCAGACACTTACTTTACTTCCATATCTTGGACACTATAAGTAATATTGTACTGAGCATGAAGATGCAGATCTCTCTTCAACATAAAGATTTTGTTTCCTTCGGATATCTGTCCCAAAGTTTAGTCACACCGTAATTCTATATTTAGTGCTTGAAGGACCTGTCAGATTGTTTTCCACAGTGACGGCACCATTTTATATTCCCACCAGCAATGTATGAAGGTTTCAGTATCTCCACATCCTCACCAATACTTATTTTCTTGTTTTAATAATTTTAATAATACCCATGCATATCGATTTTTAATTAGTATTTCAGTGAGTTAATTTTCTTTTACAAGTTAACATAAACTCAGGCAGGTTCCCCATATGTGCAAGTTCCCCATTCCTCAAATATGTATCTGCTAGATAGCAGGTCAGCCATGAGCAGGAAAGCAGAGAGAAGGGAACAGAAGTCTTCCAATCAGGAGGGACAGTGAAGTGGCGCCAATCTCAAGTCCTCCAATCAGCCACTAAAGGACCAGTCAAAACCCTTGTCCTACCCCAGGATACCCCTTGGGTGGTGGGTATAAGGACTACCAGTCTCCTTAAAAACCTCAGCCCTCAGTTCCTCATAGCCTGCTCCCCTCTTGCAATATGGTCTGCCCTTATCCTGTCTTTTAAAGGGTACGCTGACTTCAATAAATCTCACTTACTTTTGACTGCACTACCGCCTTTGTTCCCAGGGCCCATGAAATCTTCTCTGGGACTCACAAGGACCCTGAAGGGAGACTGCAAGACACAGTAACATGTCAACACACCCTGCCCTACACCAGCGACAAAGAGTTTTCCACCATTGTCCATTGGGCCCCACCACTCCCACCACCATCCCATTCCCTAGTGGTCACCTCAATTCTATTGCTGATGTCCAAGGGTTGGTTTCGCTTCATCTGTTCCTTTTCTTTGTCCGGTCACATCCCACCAATCACACATTGATTTTTATTTTGATTTCCCTGACAGCTAGTGATGTTGAGCAGCTTTTCTTGTGCTTGTTGGCCTTTTGTATATCTTCTTTGGAGACATGTCTAGGGAGGAATTTTTTCCAGAGACGATGTCAGCTCAGAACAGAGTAAGATCAGGAAAGATTTTATGAAGCAGCCTGATCCTAAGTGTCATTTGAAAGAGCCATCTGGGCTTGTGGGTGAACTAGACATAGGCATAGGAGAAGGAAAGAATTCAAGGGCTTCTGCAGGACGACTCCAGTGTTTTGAGCCTGAGCAGTTACTGAGATACGGAAGGCCTCAGGGGAAGCAAGCTTAAAAGCAGAGAGAGGAATTTGTATTCTGAGATTCCCAGAACCTAAGAATTCAAAGTCTTAGAGGAATTTAGTGCTTCAAGGGGGCAGAAGAAGAAGAGAAGTTTCCTATCTTTTATCACCAAGTTGCTTGTCAGAATCCTCTGTGGTCACTGCCTTACTTTACCAGTTCCCTCTCAGCTGGGCTTCTCCCCAATTTCATTCCCGCTTTGAGACCTGACAGGCAATGTTCTTGAGTGTGCATCTGTTCATCTGCAGCCAGGAGGTGGCATGGTAGGGCCAGAAATAGCCAGAAACCGGATCACTGGGTGGACTGTGACCAAGGAACCACAAACTGGGGTTTTCAAATAAGTTGTGTAAAAGGACAGTTCTAGAATCTTAACACTGGCAGATTTGAAAATTCAAAACAGTAAATTCCACACCTGAGCTTTGCGAAGTGGAAGTTCCAGTGGGTAGCTGGCTCCCAGCTATTCACCTGTGTCAGGTAGAGTTCATTCTTTGTCAGTCAACTGATAGCTAGTCATTGAGCACTTGCTGCTACCAGGAGCTGTGCTAGGGACAGTGGACTCAAGTGTGACCTGGACAGACTTAGTGTCTGCCTCCAAGGAGTTTGAAGGCCGAAACATCAACAAAGAAAAGATGATTATGGTTATGTTATCAAGGGAATAAACGGGATTATGTGATGGAGATGTGGAGGGAAAAAGCCAGGTGAGATGGTCAAGACTGGGTGAAGACATGAAGGTTGGGGCGCCACCCATGCAGACAGCCCACCAACCCTTTCCAGATCAGCAGCAGGGATTGAACAGCAGACTCAATGGTTATTCAGCTAACCATTCCCAGGATCACTCTTTAAAGTCTGAACTGGGATGGGGTTTACTAATGGCCATTGGGAAGACTGGATGAGATCATATGTGCCAGGCCCTCAGCAGAGTGTGTGGCTCTAAAACATGGGAGCTCCCTTTATTTCTCAAGGACGAACAGGCTTTTAAAAGCAGCCTCCAGAATTCACCTGCCTTTCTTGCCTCATTGTCTTTGTGAGGATGTCGATGGGCAAGGTTACCGGGTGTCAGCAATACATGCTCTGTCTAATATTTGCTTTATGTATTTTGATGCTCCTTCATTTCATGCATATATATTAATGAAAGTTATATCTTCTTGATGAATTGACCCCTTAATCATTACATAATGTCCATCGCTGTCTTTTGTTATCTTCTTTAGTTGGAGGTCGATTTTATCTGATGTAAGTATGACTGTCCCTACTTTTTTTGTTATTGTTGTTGTTATTGATTATAGGATTGTCTTCCAATCACTGACTTTGAGCCCCTGTTTATCTTTTGAATGTAGATGAGCCCCCTGGATGCAGCAGAAAGTTGGGTTACTTTTTTTTTTAAATTTATTTGGCCATTCTGGGTCTTTTGATTGGTGAATTCAATCTATTAGCATTTAGGGTGATTATTGAGATGGAACTGTTTAATACATGCTCTGTTTATGTTTCTAAGACAGCAAACACGGGGGCAAAGGTCAGCTGTCAACTCCAGGCTTCTTTGATTCTGAGTGGGAGGCAAGGCCACAGTCGGCCTCTGCAGAGGCTGCCCTGGTCCCCTGGAAGGTGAGTGGTGGGGAGCAGGAGGCCAGGGGTCCCAATACAGCAGCTGGCACTGGGCAGATGAACTTTCCACGTGTGTGACCCAGTACTCCCCACCTGGGGACACCTGCCTTGCACACCCCAAGGGAGAAGGACTTTCTCTGATTGACCGCTCCAGACATGCACATGCACCTACTCACATATGTACATTCATTCACTCACACATTTACACTCACATGCTTACACCCTCAAACAACTCACACACTCAGGGCTCACATCCTCGCACACATAGACATACCTTATACACTCAAGTATTTATATCCACATGCTCATACATTCACGGTCATTCACTTACCTGTGTACAGTTACGTACACTCGTACATTCAATCATACTTACACACTCGTACATTTCAATGCATGCTCAATAGGCAGTCACACATACTCAAACATACAAATTTAAATCTGCTCTCACACATGCACACTCAAGTTTTTACACATATTTCTACTCTCATATACTCAGACATAAACATTCACACATGCTGACACACAGTGAGTCCTTATGTTTTTAATGGGTTCTTGGAAACTGAAATGATGTATAATGAAGAAATCAGTATTACCTACCATAGCTAACTGACAAAAACAAGAGTTAATACTTAACCGCATATTTCTGGTCGCGAAGCATAACCGCATTTCTAAATAAAGACACAAACACTTCTACTCTGAGACAGTCATTTACATTCTTTCATTCATTAGCCAGCCTTCTTATTCCAGTTCAGGGTCACAGGGACCAAATCCTGTGCTCAGGAGGGACCCAGCCCTGGACAGGGCACCATTCCCTCACCGGTGCCTCACACACGCACACACGCACTCACTCACCCAGACTGGGACAGTGGAGATATGCTGCTGCACTGAATGTGCGCATTGCTGGGAAGTGGGAGGAAACCGGAGACCTGGAGAAAACCCTTGCAAAACAGAGGGACATGCAGCCTCCACATGCACAGTGGATCGACTGGAACAGACTCACTTTTTCTCATCAACATTACAAAAAACAACATTGAAAAAAGCATTAAGGACCTGCTGTTTTGTTCACACGGAGTAACACAAATTTAATCAAACTGTATATATGCCCACATTTTCACACACATTCATACAACACTCCACATGCATTCACACACCCATGTCTTTACTTACAAATATTTCATAATCATACATGTACCCAAGCATCCATAACCACACTCACACATTGTCCAATATGTTCACTTATACACACAACCATGCACTTGTACACATTCACACTCATTCATACTCAGATGCACATTCAGACACTCAAGCATTTACATACTTGTACTCATGTGCTCTCATACATTTACTTTTTACACATGCACATTTCTGCTCACAAATATTTACATGGTCACTTTTTTAATAGAGGAAAGGAAAGGAGTGAGGAAGGAAGGAAGGAAGGAAGGAGGGAGGGAGGGAAAGAGGACTTTTATTTATTTGGTTATTTATTGTGATTGTTCCCTCCTACCTCAAACCAGGTTTGACATGGTCCACACCTCAGCCACTAAGTGTCTGAGCCACCAGGGCGCTCCCCCACAGTCATGTGTTTATTCATAAATCAGGGAGATGTGCCCAATTACTTAACCAATCTGTAGTGTTCAAAAGGCATCTCCTTTTGTTCATTTCTGCACCTGTGGCATGGAGTTGATGTGCTGACCAAATAATGAGAAGCCGTCCGAGAAAGGGTCCTGGACAGTGCCAGGCTCCGGAACCTCTGCATCTCCCTGGAACAGTGTTCTCAGGGACCAGCCCCCGTGCCTGCCTCGGGGACCCTGAGAGAACCCTGGGTTGAAAAGGCTCTCAGAGGGGCCAGACCCACTGGGATTGGCCACAGTGGGCATGGATCCCGTGGAGCCAGGCACATAGTCTGAAGATAAGTCAGGAGGGAAAATCACCCCAGAATATCACACGGGCTCTTGGGACCATATTCTACAAAATCAATGTTTGCAGCCCTGTCCCTCAGGGTCACAATGTTGTGAGAAAAAAATGAATCATTTCAGAGGGTTTTGAGGGGCCAAGTCAGGTACTGCAAACTTGATACTATCAAGCTATAGTCAATCTATGAATCTATTTACTTTTTTGTTTGGCTTTTTTTTTTAACAGTAAAGTTACAGGCAGGAATGAAGGCGAACAAGGAAGAAGCACTTTACTTCTTTTATTTAGTTGTTTATCTTGGCTGCTGTCCTGGCCCCAGGATGCCAACCAACCCAGGTCCTTGGGATGCACGTGGCCTGTGCCTGCCAGAGGCGAGTGACCAAACTCCTGCTCCACCAGGGTACCCCACATATTACATTTTTGAATTTCAATGCCTTTGGGGAAAGAGAACACTTCAAAAGTCTACGCTTCCCTAAGAGACATGAAAACACTGGAAAAGATAGTCAAAATTAACTTTTTTCAGTACTCCAGAAGTTAGCCAAATGCAAACAAGAATCCAAGGAGCGTTTATTTAAAATTAAAAAAGAAAAAGAAAAAAAAGAAAATAAGGACTGTGTGCATTTCAGTATGCACAGAGATTTGTGGCATTTTCTCTTTCTCTAGCCATTCCCTTCTCTCTAGTTCTGCTTTGAAACGCTCTGCTGCCTTGAAAACAGTCTTACAATCATAGATACCTTCAGCACCAGCAGCCAGGTAGCTGCTGGAAGGGGAAGAAGGGTTGGAGCCCTCTACCAAGCCCTATCTCCAGAGAGGTGTCATTACAGATAATGACACCTCTCTGTCAGAAGTTCCTTGGAAAGCCCCACTCCCAGAGCTAATCTTTCTTAGACCAAACTCTGAGATCACTGTTAACCTTTACCCAGGGACATTTGTCAAAAATGATTAGCAGCAACAGTTTAACACAGAAGCTGCCTGAGACTGTGGCTACGACAAACAGGAAGCTGACCAAACATTTAAAAGAAAAGCTGGGGAACGAGATGCCCCTAGAGGGTTTTGGAAAGCTCTGTCCTTTGGTTCATGGTTTAATCGCTTCCAACTTGTCCAGTTTGTCCAAGCTGACCATTGAAGTAAGCAAGCGGATTTTAGCAGCCACACTGATAATGCAGATTTTACAGCATTAGTTTGGGAAAGTTGCTAAACAGCAATGAACCAACAATAACGACGAGGGAACATCTGACTTCTAGTGTTGCCATATTTATTATTTAAAATGTCAAACTTTCAATGAAATTATAAGACACACATACAAATAGGAAAGTATGACCTGTACACAAGGGAAAGTAGTCAGTAGAAATTGTCCTTGTGTTGAGTTGTGGGGGACGGCGTGGAACGGGCTGCAGAGGTGGAGGGTGGGGGCTAGGGGGTTGGGGGGTGGCAACCAAAAACACAAAATAAATAAAAGTATTTTCTCTTCCTTTTTCCTTTCCTTCTTTTCTTAAAATGCTTTCTCTTCTCCCTTCCTTCCTCTCTTAAAAAAATTATATCTATATGTAGATATATAGATATATATATATCACTTATTAGAGTCCACATTCTCATCGATTCTAAGCTGCACCCTAATTTCTCAAGAAGTTTTCATGGAAAAATAAAAAAATAACATCTACTTACTAAGTTCAAAAAAATTTAAAAAATGAGAAGTAACAAGGAATGAAAAATTAATTTATTAAAAAATCTTAAACACATAAAAGGGACTAAAAATTAGCAGAATTTTAAGACTTTCATAAGGATTTATTGCACTTAGCAACTATCTTTTCAGGTAAAACTTAGCCCCTTTGACGGTAAGCACACCAAGTTCTCGGGGACATTAAAATGGCAAAAAAAAGAAAAAAAGTGTGACTTAGGATTGAATAAATGATATATATAATAATGTATAATATATATAATATACACACACGTATAACTATATATACACACATACATTCAAACACACAAAGGTAACTATGTCAAAAGAAGTAAAGTCTGAGAATAATGACAGAAAATGTCAATAAAGAGATGGAAATGACAAAAACAGGCAGACATAAAGAACCAAGTAGAAATTCTGAAACTGACAAGTAGAATAACTTGAAATTACTGAAAAGCAGAAAATTCACTGGAGGGACTCAGTAGTACATTTGAGCTGGCAGGAGAATGAGTTAATTTGAAGATAGGTCAATTATGATTATCTAGTCTGAGGAACAGAAAAATAAAAGAAGCATAATAAACAGCCCCGGAGACCTGGGGGGACACCATCAAGTACACCAAAATGCATATAATGTTTATAGTGGGAATCTCAGGAGAAGGAGAGAGGACAAACTATTTGGACATATTAGCAAAAAAAACCCCTCCCAATTTTGATGAAAGCCAGTAATCTACACAACAAAGAAGCTCAATAAAGTCAAAAAGAAAAACTGAAAGTGGGATAAACTCAAAGAGAGCCACTCCCAGATAAATTACAATCAAACCGTTGAAAACAAAGATAATTGCAACTTGTGGCTGAAGCGGCTAAGATGGTTCATGTAAAGCCCAAGTTGCTGGGTTAAAAAAAAAAAAAAAAAAAAAAAAAAACCATCTAGATTTTTTTAAAAAAAGACAAACAGAATCTTTAAAGCAGCAGAAGAGAGAGTATTCTAGTAGAAGTTGGAACTTCTCAAAAAGTTGAAAGCATTGGCTGCTCCCTAGACTGATCATTCTAACTTCTGAACTAAGACTGTCTAAGAATCTAAAATGAATAGAGAGTTGTTTGTCTGTTTAACCCAGCGTATTTGTCAGAGTTCTCTGGAGAAACAGAACCAACAGGAAATATTAGCTAATTAATTAATTCAAAGGAATTGTCTAATGTGCTTATGGAGGCTTGTAAATCTCAGATCTGTAAGTTGGGCCAGCAAGCTGAGCATTTCATTTATTTTATTTAGTGGTTTATCTTGGTTGTTCCCCCTGGCCTTGGGTCTTGAACCTGGATCCTTGGGATATATGTGGACTACGTCCAGTGGCCTTAACCTCTAGGTTACCAAGGCATGCCAAAAGGCCATCTTCTTCGGAGCAAGAAGAGTTGATGTTGAAGATGGAAGTCCAAAGGCCTTCTGCTGGAGAAATCTCCCTTGCTCAGGGAAGTCTGTTCTTTTAAATCTAGTCGGACCTTCAGCTGACTAGGAGAGGACAATCTACATTATGAACCTGTGACCACAGTAGACTTCATCCAAAGTCTATTGATCAGAAATGCCTAACATACGGATAACCTATACATAGGCATTTAGTGTAATGTGTAAAATCCAAGTTACTGCAATGAAATTTTTTTTTTAGTCAATGAAAGAAATGTCTAGAATAGTGTTTGATCAAATATCTGGGCATTCTAGGGATCAGCTAAGTTGACACATAAATGAACTAAAATCATGGGAATGTCCACATTTTCACTCAAGGACAAGGGTGGAATTTCCTCTACTAAATGCATTTTTAAAGGAATCCCAAATAAATTTGTGCTAGTTGGCTCAACCCTGTGGCCTAGAGGTCTAGAACATGGACATAGTCCACATACATCCCAAGGTTCCAGGTTCAAGATTTGGAGCCGAGATTGTGGGGTAGGAACACTCGGCATGAACAAAAGATGCTTCCTCCTCCTCTCTCTTCCTGTCTGCCTGCCTACTTGTCTTGATTCTTACCTTTGCCTTTCCTTTAAAAAAACAAAACAAACAAACAAACAAAAAACCCTAAAAACTAAAAATAAATAAATTTGTGTAGCACTAGCCCATGATCATTGCAGCTATTAGTAGTGGGGAGCAGGGAATAGAGGGGAAAGTACTTTCAACAGAAGCCCATTTGCTTGGTGGCACTAGTTACCCTTTGGGAAAAGATTGCTCTTTTATTTGGGAAGCACTTATCTAGAACTAAGTGGAAGTCCTCTGCTGGAACAAGGAAACTGTGGCCCCAAAAAACCACCTGTTCATTGCTGTGTTCTTGGAGAGCAGGGAGGAGGCAGTTTTGAAGAGATTATGGGGCTGTTTCCTAGGGTTTATTTTCTCTGGCTGGAGAGTGGCCAGCAAGTGAGGCTTCCTAGATCTGGGAAGAGAAAGAAGGCTCCTGATGACCTGATGTTGCCTAAAACTCAAGGCAAAAGGCTAAAGAGAGGAGCAGCCAGCCAGGGCCCTCAGGGCAGCTTCTCCAGGGCATGTCCTGGGCACAGGTATCTGCTGACAGGGTTTCAGTTTTCCTTTCATTCCTTCAGCTTTCAGCAATATTGTGTCAGAGCTTTAGCCTGGATTCAGGTTCCTCAGTGGAATTCTAGGAGGAACCATGTGAGAAGGTTCTGGATCCCCAGGAAAGACAACCAGAGGCAGATATGAGTGGGGCAGACAGACAAGTCCCTAACAGTTACTCTGAGACAATGAGCTCCTATTGGATGTGGGTGACCTTAGTGGTCTTGGGGGGTGGGGGCTCTTAGGGCTACTTCATGAGGATGTGCCTGGGGTCTTACAGCCTGAAGGAGCCAGACTTCGGAGCAGCGTGAAGCACAGAGGTAAGTTTGCTCTCCGCAGGAGTCAGGCTCCCTGGCCTGGAGTCCTGGCAGCTTCTTCTGGTCACGGGCAGACTCTTCCAACTCAACTCTCTGTGACAACAGAGTGTCCATCTGTAAAAGTGGCTGTCTGAGGACCAAAGGAATCCTGATCAGGAAGTGCTGAGAGCAGAACCTGGAATGTAAATCTTTGTTCAGTAAATAAGTGGAGTTCCAGAGTAAGTGTGGGCAGTGTGGCCAGGTTACTGGAAGGGACAAGTATGCAGATGCCTTCATATTTGATGACTGGAAATTCCTGTTCCCCAACAGGTATTTGCAGTAGTAAAGGGCCCTCCCTACACCCCTTGAGCTCCCTTTCTTCTATCCACTGAGAGAAGAGGGAGCAAAACTCGAAGACTGCTTAGCCTTTTCTCAGACTTCCCTTTCCTTTGCTAGAGTTGTTGGGCCAAGCAGAGCTCATGTGTGTTTCCCTCTCCTCTCCTTCTAGCCCAGGGCAGGAGCACAGGCCACAAGCACGTGAGCCGCCAGGTTGGATCAATTCAGACCCTGGCTGCCAGGCTGCCTGGCCCTCTCTTAGCACTCTGCCCTGTGTGCTGGTGGCTCTTGGGCACCCCATCCACACCCCAAGCTGGGGTAGGATTTGGAGTGACAGAGTCTAAAATTTGGGTGTAGAGATGTGGTCCCCTAAGAGGAGCAGGGGCCCACACCAGGGATGGACAGTCTCTCTGAGGTCATCTTGCCCAGGCCTCCCCTTTCTTCAGATAGGAGCACTGAGTCTCTGAGAGAGGAGACTTGGTGGACTTCTGAGTCACACTGGCTGTCCCTCCTCCCGCTTCTTCCCTGCTCAAAGCTCTTACCTCACAGAGAAGCTTCAAAAGAAGGCCCTGGGCTGGGAGTCCAAAGTTCTAGCGCTTGTCACAGGAGATGGTGAGCCAATCACTGCCTTCTGGGCCCAGTTCCTTCATCTGTAAAGGTGAGGGATGGACCTGGGGGGTTCTGTGAAGGTGGCAGGAATGCTGGGGATGCGGTGAATCCCCAGGGGATCCATTCCACCTCACCTGAGTTTTCTGTCTTGGGAATAATCAGGTTTTGTCTGAAAAAGATTTCTGTTACTAAAATAGAGATTTTTCTTGTTTCTTTTTCTCTTTCTCCCTGCCCTGGGTCTCCCACCTAGGCCTTTGTACTTTACATGGCCTGCACCTTAGCCACTGAGCCACAGGGGTGCTGAGAGAGAGGTTCTGAGGGCATCATGGTTCCCCCTGGCCCCTGTGATCTGTGATAAATTTCAGCTGTGACAACACCCCAAGCAACGTACATGCTGTCGTAAGTGCTGTCGGCCCTAAACACCTCAAGGGCCCCGCCTATCTTGCCCCATTTACAATGATCCCTGCTCACCTCTGCCTCTCACCCACTCCCATCAAACTGCTCCTTCCAGACCTGCCTAAAGGCGCCTCAGGCCTGCCCTGGATTCCAAACTATCTCTTATCACAGCACAGAGCATTTGGTAAACACCAAACACTTGTCTGCCTGTCATCAGAGAATTTCTAACTTTAAATCCCATTTCTGCCACCTCCCAGCTGTGTGACCCTGGGCCAGTGGACCAACCTTCCTCAGCTCAGTTTTCACATCTTTACAATAGTGTCAGCAAACACGATGTGCTGCTACGTGCCAACCCTTTTTTGCGTACTTCACTCGTGTAATCCATACACCATCCCTGAAGGACTGGCACAAGAAACATTTATTTAATTTTGTTTAACTAATGAGGAAACTAAGGCATAGAGAGGTTAAATAACTTTCCCAAGGCCACACAGCATGTTAGCAGCAACGCTAGTATTTACACCATGCAGTTCAGCTGCAGAGACCCCTGCCTCACTGAAGTGACTTCAGAGGGTGTTGTAAGAGGGATCTGAGTAAATACACGTAAAGCTGCTTGGCACATAGTAAGTACTCAATAAATACTCATTATCTATGTTTCCCAGGGCCCCCCCTCTTTTTTTTTTTCCAAGGAAAGTTGCAGGCAGGAATGAAAGTAGAGAGGCAGGCAGGCAAGAAAAGAAAATGAGGAAGAAGCGTTTATTTGTTTTATTTAGTGGCTCACACTGGTTGTCTCCCCTGGGCCTGGGACTTGAACCCAGGGGTTTGTGACTTGTGCTCCTTCGGAGGCGACTGAACAATTGCTGCTCCACCAGGGCATACCAAAGCTGGACTTTTAAAGTAGGAATGGGATATACTATTATGTTTTCTTATTCTTATCATGCTCTCTCATTTATTATGGATCATTACATGTCAGAGTTGGTGTCTATATTAAATAATGATGATAATCATATTAACTAGCACTCATTGAATACTTATGTATTATGGTGCTAACATATTTTTACATAGATTTTATTTTAGAGTAGTTTTAGATTACAAATAAAATTAAGCAGAAGTTAGAGATTTCCCAGTAGCCCCTGTTCCATCCCTGTCCCCCCCCCCCACAGCCTTCCTCTCTATCAATATCCCCCACCAGTTAGGCATGTCTGTGACAATCGATACACCTGCATTGACACATTCTTGTCACCTAAAGTCCACCATTTACTTAGGGATCAATTTTGAGATTGCACAATCTCTGGCTTGTGACAAGTATATTAGCAATATGCATCCAGCATCAGACTATCATATAAAGTATTTTCACTCTCCTAAAATTCTGTGCCCCTCTATACACCTTCATCTCCCTTCATTCTAGTAAACACTAATTCTTTTACTGTCCCCGTAGTTTTGCCTTTTCCAACTAGCTCATATAGTTGGAATCACATAGAAGGTAATCTTTTCAGATTAGTAATATGCGCTTAAGTTTTCTGCATGTCTTTTCATGACTTGATATTTCAATTATTTTTAGCATTGAATAATCTTACACTGAATGATTGCTCCACAGTGTATTTATCAATTCCTCTACTTTGTTGCTTTCAAGTTTTAGCAATTATGATTAAGGTTGCTATAAACCACCATGGGCTGATTTTTATGTGGTGGAATGTTCAACTCCTTTGGGTAAATACCAAGAAGATTACTTGATAAATACTAAGCAATTGCTTGATCAGATGACAGGAGTATGTTTAGTTTTGTAAGAAACGACCAAACTTCTTCCAAAGTGGCTGCACCATTTTGCATCCACACCAGTAATGAATGAGAGCTCCTGTTGCTTCATATTCTCAAGAGTATTTGGTGCTGGTGGGCCCTGGTAGAAGAGTAATTAAGTCAATTGCCTCTGAAGAAGCACAGGCCACTTACCCCTGGGTTTGCATGGGGGGAGGGGACAACCAGTGTGAACAACTAAAATGTAAATAAAATGAAAAATGTTTATTTCTATATAATATTGACCTGGGCGTACCCTAGTGGCTCAGGTGTTAAGCCCCTGCCTGGGGTGCAGTCCACACACACACCTCAAGGACTTGGGTTCATGGCCTGGGGCTGGGGGGAACAACTAAAATGAACAACTAAATAAAGAAAATGCTTCTTCCTCCTCTTCTGCCTGTTGCCTGCTATCATTTCTGCCTGCCTTCCTTCCTTTTTAAAAAGCTACAAAACATTGGCCTGTATTTTTCAGTAATGGCAATGTAATATAAAACAAGGAAAGGCTGAGGACAGAAATAAAAGGAGGCTAAGAGACATGACAACTAAATCCAATTCCTGATCCTGAACTTAGTTCTGGAGGAAGGAAAAAAGGTTTTAGGTACACTGAGATAAGTGGCAACAATGGAATATGAAGTGTTGATTAGGAAGCATTATATCAATGCCATATTTACTGAATTTGATAACTTAAGAAAAATTATTGTTCTTAAGAAATATGTGATTTGGCTGATCATGCGTACTTTAAATGGGACAGTACTATTTTTTCTCAGATTTCCCAACACTCTCATGGTTTTAATGTCAATTTAATCCTGTTTTTAAGAAACCAGGTCCATCTTTAATGTGCAGTTGAGTTGCCCTGGGCCCAGTCTGTTGAGGGGCCCAAAAGCAGCTGCCCTTTTGGCCCCATGTTAAAGACAGCCCATGCTGGTACTGACTGCTGTTCCTGCCAGGTGTGAAGAAACTGCAGCTTTGAGGAAGCTCCTTCCCACCCCCACCTACCACCTTGCAAACCTGTTTCTTCAAAGGGAGCAGAAGGCCACAGCATGGTCAAGCCTCGGGTAAGTACTATGAGAGTTATTTCTGGCACTGTAGGGGTTATTGGGCATTTCTGGCTCTGGGGTAGTTAAAGCAGCATGTGTTTTAGGCAGGACATTTAGAGTGGGGCTTAAAGGGGTGCAAAACTTGTTTTATGACTAAGGTGCCAAAATTCCTTGCACCTGCCCTGGCTCTTTCTATGAAGACCCTCTGGACCACACGTCATTAATATGTGATCGCCGATTGGCATCGCATAGCACTTACTTGTTCCTGGCCTGACTGCTCTGCTCCTACTCGGATTGCTGTCTCCTCCCTTCTCCTTCGTCACGAGTGCATAACCCCTTACTGGTTTTTGCCATCCCAATGTTCCATTTTTGTCTCAAAGAAATATGTTCAGCCTAGACACAATGTATGCAAGGTTATTCTCAAGTGGTTCAGAACCCCCCACGCTGACACACACAAAGAACACTAGAGATAATGACTAAACAAATGTGCCAACATGTAGATTGCTGAATCTGGGTAAGGATGCACAGGAGTTCTCTGATGTATTCTTGCACATATTCTGTTTGTTTATTTGTTTTAAGGAAGTAGAAATGAAGGTGAGTAGGCAGGCAGGCAGGCGGAGAGAGGAGAAAGAAGTAGTTTGTTCTATTTTTATTTAGTTGTTCACACTAGTTGTCCTCCCCACCCCCAACTAGGGACTCAAACCCAGGGGTATGTGGTGTGTGCTCTCTCAGATGTGGTTGACCTATTTCACCAGGGCATACCTCTATATTCCTTAAATTATTTTCAAAAGAAAAAAGAAAAATACATCTCTGAGTATAGAGCTGCTAAAGGTTGAATGGAGCTATAAAAGCAGGCTGTTTGGCATTCAGGGGTACTGCTGCCTCTCTAATCAGCACCATTACTTTGAGGCCCAGAGAGGGAAAAGCCTAAGTTGACTGTGGCATAAGGACTCATCTCGGGGCTCTTAGCCTGGTCAGCTTGTCCTGCTTTGAGGACAAGAGGACCAGAGAACATGGGTCCTCTCTGGTGCCTCCTCCAACCTCTCCATGTTTACATTCTATAAATACATCAGCATCCTTCCAATAAATTGCTCTGACTTTATGGAAGCCTGTTTGCTTTGAGTTTCTATGACTTGAAACTAAAACAGACCCACACACTTGAGATCCTGACCATTAGTAATCCCTACCCGGAGGCTCTAGCAGGGAGCTCTGTTCCCCTCAGACTGACTGTACTCTTGGTTCTGCAAGGATGAGGTGGAGAGCAGGGGAGTTGGGATCAAGGGCTTATCCCACTGGCTCCATCTGATTCCCAGGGAGGGTTGGGGTCTTTATCCAGTGGATAGGGCCATTTGTACTCATATCCCCACCTTAACTCTGGGCGTCCTGGAATGCAGCTGTGTCCCAACCCTCTCGGGATTAATATCAGGTCAGTGGAAGGAATCTGTGGTCTATTGGGTATCAAGAGAAAGAAACAAGGGAGGGAGATTAAAACTGATCAGGGCTCCTCTCTAAGGTTCTTGGTGGGAAGCCAAGGAGTTGGGGGAAGTCTTCCATGCCAAGATAAAGAGATTGGTCACAATCCCTTATGCTGCCTAGTTTTTGTTGTTGTTGTTGTTTGTTTTTGTTTGCTTGTCTTATTTTTTGTTTTTAAAGGAAAGGTGCAGACAGAAATGAAGGCTAGTAGGGAAACGGGGAAGAAGAGAGAAGCAGAAGAAGAATTTATATTTTTTTAGTTGCTCACATTGGGTGTTCCTCACCCAACCCTGGGTTTCAAACCCAGGACCTTGGGATGTTTGTAGACCAGATCCCAGGGTGTACTAGACCACTCGGCCACCAGGGTGCGCTCATGCCTACCTTCTTTTTAATGAGGTGTAAATTATATACAGCAGAGCATACAAATCTTAAGTACACATGTGTCAATACACACTCCTCTGTGTCACCACCTCTGTCAAGATACAGAACATTTTCAGCTCTCAACAGGATGGCTGTGTGCACCTTCCAGTCAATACACTTGTCTCCCACCCGCTCTATTCTGATTAGTCTCTATCATTACCAGAGGTTAGTTCTGTCTGTTCTTGAACTTCATGTGATGGAATCATATAGTAGGTGGTCTTCGGTGCTTCTTCAACATACTATTCAGAATGCCTGATCTTCATATTGGCTCCAACACTTTTGGTCTTCACGGTACTCCTGTAGCAATTACCAGCATTTGTTCAGTGCCAGGCATGGTTCCAGGCACTTTACATGTGTAGATTCATGTACTCCTCACCGTATGAGGGAACTAGGGCACATAGAAGTGGGTCGACTTGTCCAAGACACAGGCCTGAAGTGGCAGACTTAAGGTTGGAAGGCACTTCATCTCCAGCTCATGTTTGTTTCCAACAGGTAGCAGGTCTCAAATGCATTTTAAGAGCTGAGAGAGACTAGCTAGGTAGATCTGGGTCTTTGGAGCCTGATATGTAAGGACAGAAGTAAAAATGTGCTAAAAAGAATAAAGTGTTGCATACATTTAAGACTGCATCATGCTTCATTCAATATGAATTGATTTATTAATCCAATAACTATTTTTGAGCACCCAAAGATGCATAGAGTGTCAGTGAGTTCAGGAGAGCAGAGACCAAGTTCTTACACCATTGAGCCCACAGTATGGAGAGAAAAGCAGATATTTAAGAGGAAGTTACATTCACCTTGGGTTAAGACAGGAAGTTCATGGTGTTTTGAATGTGTAATGGGAGAAGCTGACCTTGCCTGTGGGGTCAAGGAAGGTTGTTTGAGGAATGACATTTCAGCTGAAACCTGAAAGGTCAGCAGAGCTGCAGAGGAAGATGGACCCAGCACAGAAAACAGAACAAGCAAAGGCCCTGCAGCGAGAAAGAGAAACTGGGGCAATGATTAATAGTTCAGTCATTTGCTATACAACTACACCACAAATTCCTTATGTTTTCATGGAAATACGATTCTTTATGACAGTTTCAGTACTTACTTGCCCCAATATATCTCGGTCCCTAGATGTAGCAAACTATTTTTTTTGTGGGGGGGTCACTTTAGAACTTAATTTTTATTCAATTTTAATTTTGGGAAGTTACATGTTTTACTGGTTACTACTCACAATAGCAAAGTTAAACCACACACTGACAGACAGAAGGGCATTTAGAGATGTGGTAAGTTACTGTTGCAACCTAATGTATTGCACAACTTCCATGGAAGCTTTGCTGATTTTACCCAACAACTTAAGGCTTTTAGTTCCTCTGTATTCATTTCCCCTCAGTATCATCATTAACCAATGCTCATTAGTCAACTTCAACTGTGAATTTTTAAAAGTTGGTGCAGTTTCGTTTTTGTTTTTGTAATTCTTCAAATTGCTTGCGTCATCTAAGTCAGTGCTTTTCAAAGAGTAATATGCATATGATTTGCCTGGGGATCATGTTAAAAATGAAGACTTTGACTAAATTGATCTGGAGTGGGGCAGAGTGCATTTCTGACAAACTACCAGGTGGTGCTGATGTTGAGGGTTCTAGGACCATGTTTTGATAATAGGGATCTAGATTAGGAGGCTGAAAATGTCACTTTTTTCACATATTTTAAACCTTTAAAGATTACATTGCAATTTCTAATGAAGGACAAAAATTAATTTTAAAATTTATTTTCTGATCATAGATGGGTTGAAGAATTAGCAATCGAAATCTCCTTTCTCTAATATTTTCTATGTTAGAAAAATTAAAACCAATGCCAAGAGGCTCTCTGCAACTTATTAAAAAATCAATAATTGATTATTCATATCATCATTTAGTTATTTTCCAAAGAATTTCTTAATCCCTTTGAGGTTTCTGAAAGCAGTATGTCCATCAAATATTTCTGTACATTAAGTATTCTGTGTCATTTTGCTTAAACCATTAATTTTACTTAAAGCATCATGCCAAGTCAGTACTGAATTAATACATTTAGGTATCAATATGTTTGAAAGTAGAACTTTGGCTGGTATTTTAGAACTGTTATTATTTATTAATATCGTCATAAAAAAAGATCATTGTATACTGTTTTTATTTGAGTTTTTACTGGCATGATAGTATGCACTCCATTTTCCTGTCACATACTTACCACTGTTTTCAAATTTATATTCAGTATGTTTTCAATACACCTGAATATTTAACTGAAGTGGAAAAGTGGTCAGATAGTTTTTAAAGTTTTTAAAATTAGTAATGCTGAAGGAGATTTTTACTACACTGTTCACTATCAAGTTTGAAGAATGCTTACAAAAAGAAATATAGATTTATGTATATATATTTTCTTTTTTTAAAAGAAAGATGTAGGCAGGAATAAGGTGACTAGAGGCAGGTAGGAAGAGAGAGGAGGAAGAATTATTTTGTATTTGTTTTTATTTAGTTGTCCATCTTGGTTGTTCTTCCCAGTCCCAGGACGCAAACTGGGATCCTTGTGATAACAGTGGATTGCACACACCGAAGGCAGATGACCAAACCACTACTCCACCAGGGCACACCAAATAATATATATATATATTTTTAAAGATATATTTGACCCCATATTTTATACTATATTTGCACCATTATCATACTTCTGATTTCTCAAATTATTTTTATCAAGTTGTGTTTGCAAGCATTTTACTAAAATTTTAAAATAACAAAAATCCTTCCACAATGTTTACATAAAATATTTGCGTTTAGAAATCTACAAATCTAATCGTAATTATTATCTAATTGTTGCTATAAAGGTATTTTCGTAGATAAAATTAAAGTCCTTGAACAGTTGGCTTTAAGTCAGGGAGATTATTCTTGATAATCTGGTTGGGCCTGATTTAATCAGTGGAAAATCTTTAAAGAAGAGTTTAGGCTTTCCCCGAGGAAGAAATTCTGCCTTGAGATGGCAGCTTCAGCTCTTGCCCTTCCTGACAGCCTGCCCTATAGATTTCAAATTTGTTTAACCAGCCTTCTTCCTTACCCACAATTGCATAAATCAATTCTTTGAAATACATGTCTTATTATATATCACTTACTGGTTCTTGCTTCTCTGCTTGAACTTGAACCAATGAAGGTTTGGGTACTGGAAGTGGTTCTAGAGGAATAGAATCTTCAGGATTATTTTCTGAATTGATTCTCTAAGATGGCTAGATTTAACTCTGCTTAGCAGTAAGGGACTCTAGAAGTCCGTGGCATGATAAAATATCGGATACTCACAATCAAATATCTAGAGGAAATGAGGTCTTGAGTGACCACGTATTTGCAACTTTATAAGATTCTAGTCAAACTAAGGAACATAATGGGATTGGCTGGATATTCCTAAATGCACCGAAGCAAGTAAGAAAAAAGGATGAACTCAGGGCTTCAACTTCCCAGTTCAAGCTACACACTGGTGATTCCAAAGCTCTCTATTTGTCTTGAAAGAGGCCCTTAGGGTTAAGATTTCTAAAAACCAAGCCTGGAGTCTTATTCTGAAAGTGGCTGAAAGAGAAACTAGTTTTCAGCAGGCTCCAATAGATGAATCACAGGACAGGTTCAGAGGATCCAAAGTAAAAGTCTTACTTACCAGTCTCTGCAGATAACACTCCTTTTGAGAAATAGCTTTTGGTTTGTTATGAGCCATAGCAGAGACTGAACCAGTAACCATGGGTCAATCAGGTTTGCCGTGTGACCAGAGCTGCTTATCATGAAGTGGGTGTTTATCCACCAAGCTGTAAACTTTTGTGTGCATGGCAGCATCTATTATCAAACTGAAGTGGATTGTATGAGACTGGGTTTGAACAAACTCTGAAGGCATAAGTAAGTTGTAAGAGTGGCCCACAGGTCCAAGGCCCCTGCTCCTGCTGCATTATCTTCTCTCTCTCAGTCCATGACTATAGCTTTATGTGGTGTTCCTCATGGCTAGCTGACTGGGAAAAGATAACTGTCTTGGTTTACAGCCTGGTTTATGATGTTCCTGTGCAAAATACTAGCTAGCACTAGGTGAAAGCAGACGGCTATAGCACTAAGCCCTTTTCTGAGATAAATGTGAAAGATAATAGCGAAGGAAAAGCTGTTCATTTTACCTGAGAGAAGAAATGGCCAGAAACATCGGCAGTCTAGAGGTCCCAGTTCCAAAGGGTAGAATTACACTAGCAGATACAAGAGTGTTCACACTGAATTGGAAGTTGAGACTATCACCTTGTTACTTTGGGCATCTCATGTCTTTAAATCAATAGGACATGTTACGTTGACTGGAGTGATGGATCTTGATTACTAAGGTGGACATTTGATGGTTACCACACAGTGGAGATGCATTAATAATAAACTTTATATTGCAGCATTAAGTTACAAGGGGTCCAAAGCTGAAAGGGAACATCACTCAAAAAGTTGCATCCTCTTCAGGAAAATGTTGCAGTTTTGGTTGTATGCAGGAGAGTTGTATTATGTTAGTGGAATATGTGACTTTGTTGTTGTCTTTTTTGGATAGTAAGTTTAAGTAAGATGTGTAGGAATGAGTTTGCTAAGTTATCAGACTTTTAAATTTTAGCTGTTCCAATAAGGGTGCTTTTGTAGCTTATTGGCCCTTGTTATATCTTCTTTGGTAAAATGTTTGCTAAAACCTTTCTGCCCATTGTTTTAATGGGGTTGCTTGTCTTATTATTCAGTTATAAGTGTTCTTTCTATATCTGGATGTAATCTTCTGTTAGACATATTGAATTGCAACTTCCCTCCCTGCATCTGTGACTACCCTTCTCCTTCTTCCTCCCACCTCTTCCTCATTTCCACCCTTTATGAGAACCTGGGTCTTTAAGATGCACATAGATTGCAACTGCCACTGCCCAGAGGCAGCGGATCCAACCACTACTCCACCAGAGCAGGCCACCTGTTCTTTTTCTTAATAGTTCTTTTTCTAATATCTTTAAAAGAACAGAAGCTTTAAATTTTGATGTTCAACTTATAAATACTTTCTTTTATGGTTCATGCTTTGTAAATCCTAAAAAAAACTTTTATCTCAGATTCATTGGGATGTTTTGTCTTCTTCTAAAAAGGTATACTTTTAGCCTTTACTGCTCCATTTATCATCCACTTTGAATAATTTTCCTTAGGGGCCTCTTTCAGGACTCCTGAGATCTATAAATGCATCCCTCACCAAACTTCAACTCTGAGTCAAGCTTGCCACACCCCTCTTCTTCACTCCTTAATCTACCATCACGTCCAGTCCATTATACTCTCCAAATATACTCTCCAAAAATGCCCTTCACTACCACCAGTCTATCATGCCTTGACTATACCAGCAGACTCCTAACTGGTTCCCCATTCGATACTCTCAATCAAGTATCTAGAGAAAGTGAGGTCCTAAGTGACCATGTATTTGCGACTTTAGAATATTCCACCCCCAACTCTAATACAACTCTCGCTGAGTGATTGCTTAAAAACAGTTAATTAACTTCCTCAATAACCCTATTGAAATACCCTCAGTGGCTTCCATTATCTCAAATTAAAGTCTCAAATCCTTATCTCAACTATGCCTAACTCTCTCCACACTCACATTCTATTCCACTTTCAAGGGTCTTTCAACACCCTATTCAGACGCTGCCAAGCTCTCACCCTTTTGGATTTAACTCCAAGTCAGCTTCAGATTTTAGCCTAAAAAAACGCCTTGACAAATCAACCCTCTCCGCCCTCCTTACAGGTTCTCTTAGTACGTACGTTGTGCCTCTCAGAAGATATTTAAGTGTAAATTTTAATTTGTTATTCTCCCTTTAACGTTCTTCTCACCCGATCTAACGTCATGAACGCAGGGACTCTATCCCAACACTGTACACCCAGCAACTTCAGTTAGGCCTAGCACAAGCAAGAAGTCACAATACTTAAATATGAACGAATAAATGAAGTAGGGAACAGGAATAACAAAGGGATGGGCAGACGACAGCTTGTAGTCTCGTCAGTAGCAATACTTGACACAATAGTAACAGCTTCTGCCCTTTTCCCGGCACCGGGCGAAAACCCACTAGACCTGGACGGGAAAAAGAAGGCCTGGCGCAGCAGTGCAGGGAGAACAGGTGGGTGACCCGGGGCGGGGGCTAGAAATCCGCTCAAACCTGCGCTGCTCTAACCTTTCGCTCCCCAAGAAAAGCAGCTCATTTCCTACAGCTTTCGCCCGGAGGAGTCCACCTGGAGCAGCCCAGCGCCACCTGCTGCGGCTCACCGCGACGGCGTGGGTGGGCGGGCGGAGGCGGGGCCACGCCTTCTAGGGCCGCCCCGCCCCCCGCGGCGTGCGCGCGCCCGCTGCTTCCTCGCGCGTGCGTCGCCAGCCGGGGGCGGAGGTTGTGGGCGGTGGCGGCGGGCACGCGCGCTCTCGCCCCCTCGCGCCGGTTCGCCCTCCCGCGCCGGGGCCGAGGCGGCGGTGGCGGTGGCGGCTGCGGCGGCGCGGGGGGAGGGCCGGGAGGGGGGTGGTTGGGGGGGATGGACCGGGCGCGGCGGCTGCAGCGGCAGGAGCCGGCGCTTGAGCTCGAGCTACGGCGCTGGCGGAGACGCCGGGTGCTCCTCCCCTCAACGCCGGTGAGTGAGTGCCCCCGCCCTGGACGCTGGCGGCCGCCCTGGTCCCTCACGGCCTCTCGGGGCCTCTCCACCCGGGGTTGGGGAGTCGTGAGGGGAGTATGGCCCGGCGGCGCCGCCGACGTGGGCCCAGACTCCTGCTCGCGGCCTGGCGCGGCTCGGACCCTCGGTCGCCGCCGTTCGGGGCTGCAGCCCGGGGCCTAGGACTCGACCCCCACATCCCACCGGGACTCCTTCCTTCCCGGCTCTTTCCGCTGTCATTTTGACCCTGGGGTTCCTCTCTCCACCCCCTTGGCCTCGCCCCCTTCCCAGCACCCCACCCCCACCGCCACCCCTCCTCGGCCGGGGGTAGGGAGGGGCGTGTGAGGAGTTGGCGGAGGCTGGCTCCGGGGGGTCCTGTGAGCCCTCCCTCGTCCTGGAGCCCCGGAATTTGGCCACTAGGGCTTAGCCATTGCCACCTGAAACCAGTTTTGCACCTTTTGTTTTGATTTTGAACTTGTGGTTTAAGGGGAGGAGGGAGCCCGCTGTACTGGGAGCCTGGAGAAATAGGTGGTGTTGGAAGGCGTGTGATTCTAGGGTGGCGGAACTTGGCCTCCGAGTGCCCTTTCTCTTTTAGGATAGAGAAAAGGACGCAGTGAGTTGCGCCTTCGCTAAATAACCAGAGATCCCTTTATAGTTGCAAACCCCAGCTTTTTCAGCCTAAGTAAAGGTGTGTTGGTCTAGGGTTGGTTTGGCCCATCCCCTTAACACATTGATGATGATCCGCCCGAGTGAATCTGCGGCAGAGTTTCACGAAGCAGCCCACTTGAGCTCTTGTCTGATTTTACCCCCTTTCTTTGATGACGTTTTACACGTGAGTCTTTGTAGATCTTAACCAAGTAGGATATTGGTTGTAGGTAGTAGGTACCAAGTGGGTAGTGCTGTTTGCAGGCTGCTTTTTCATTTTGTCGTTTGTCATAGAGGCAAGGAAGATCTCTCTCATCCAAAATGGTTGCTGGAAGTCTGATACACTCATCCCAGGCACCTGTGCCATAAGCATGACTGTGAAAGGCCTGAATTCCCAAATTAACTAACTTGAAAAAAAAAAAAAAAAGACATCCAGGGCTTAAAAAGAAGTGATTGTCTAAACCCATTCCTTGTCTTTTTGAAGTACATGTATGTAGAAATTGTTGAAAAGTCCTGGAAAGAACCTTTTGAAAATGTTAATGCGACAATAGCAAGCTTCTTCTAAGGTAGATACTTTCATCTCCACTTGTAGATTAGAAGAGTGACTCTAATTGTGAGAAGGTGGGAGTTTTACTAGTGTCATATAACAAACATGCCTATAGGTGGAATTTTAACTCAACAGTACCTTGTCCTCTACCAACAGACTTGTATTTTTTTTGAAATCACACACCCACTCTTTGGCTAGTATAGAAAGATTAAAAAGCTGTTCTGGTTTGTGGGCGGTAACCTTTTAATTTCTAAAGAGTTTTTCAGCTGCTGACAGAATAGATTGCTGATCACTAGCTTGGGGAAAATTTAGGTATTGAACATTCATTGGCATGTGATTTAGATCTGTTAATAATTATGAGCATTTGTTAAGATTTGGTATAGTGTGGGTGCTGTCTGCTATGTATAGGGAATGAAATTTCTCAGAATATTTGCATCTTAAGATAAACAGAAGTACAGTCAACTGACATTACGTTTTGACACCATGCAGTAGTTGAGAGAATCTTTTATGAGCATAAAAATCCCTATACAGTTCAGTGAAGAAACCCAATGACCTGGACAACTTGATGATCACCATTTAAGCTGTTTATTCTTTCTACTAGAATACATCCTCTTTTCTTCAAGAGTTTTTATGTTTATTATTTATGTACACAATAATGACTGAGGACTTCAGTTTAAAAGCAGAGAGACATTTACAGATCATTCATTGATTTATTCACCAAACATTTACTGAGTCTTCACTTTATTTCAGGATTTTTTCTAACTGCTGTACTGGACTATAGTAGGGGAACAAAACAGACGAGGTCCCTACCTTTGTATGTGTGAGAATGAGGATAACAAATAAGCAAATAGACAAGGTAATTTCAAGATGATATAAATTAGTGATTAGCAAACTTCTTCTGTAAAGGACTAGAAAGTAAATATTTTAGGTTTCATGGGCCAGATGGTCTGTTTTAGTTCAAAAGCAGCCACAGGTAGTATATAAATGAGTGTGCCTATGTTCTAATTAATCTCTGGTTTCTGAATTAGAATATCATAAAATTTTCTAAAATTGTGTTTTTCTTTCCAAGTGTTTAAAAATGTAAAAGTCATTTTAAACTCATAGGCCATATAAAAACATGGGACAAAAGGGGCAAATGTTGGTGGCTTAGGTGTTAAGCTGGAGGCTAGACTGTAGACCATGTAAAGCCCAAGGACCTTGGTTTCTGACCCTATGCTGGGAGTGGGGGGCAGCTAAAACAAATAAAAGTGCTTCCTCCTTCCTTCCTGGCCTTAAAATGCTTCTTTCTTCTTTCCCATCCTTTCTCTTTACAAAACAAAAAACAGAAATTAAACATGGGGCAAACTGATTTGACCTATAGGCTGTTCTGGCCCTTCATAGAAAAAGTTTAGTGTCTCCTCTTATGCGCTGTGAAGAAAATAAATAAGCTGCTGTGACAAGTGAGTGACAGGTAGGGGAGAGGGTGGAGTGTGGGAGGCCTCAGTAAGGAGAAGATAGTTGAATTTTGGTCTAAAAGATGGAAGGGCTTTCCTAGCCTATGAAACAGCAAATACAAGATCTGCTGGTGGAAACAAGCTTCTCTGTTCTATAACTTTGAACTTCTTATATACCATGTCATTCTTTCCTCTCAGTGTGTGTGTGTGTATGTATGTATGTGTATGTGTGTGTTTTTTTTTTTTTTTTTTTTGCGCTTAACCAGCTTGCCCTCGTCCTGTCAGATTTTAAAAGTCTACTCATTATAGAATCTTAACCCTCTTTTCTGAAATGTTCCAGTGATTTTTCAGCCTCTATTTGGACACCTTTGATGACAGAAAATTCATTTCTTTGAGCTAGCCTATGCTATTTTTAGATCGCTCTAGCTCTTAGAATGTTCATATTGTAGTAAGAGTCAACCTTTTTACCTCCTTTCCCTGATACTGCCTTACAGTGCCTACTGTAAGCCTGCTGTGGGGGTGTTCCTCATCCCAGGATTTAGTTTAGAGGTTCGTGCATGAGGCAGAAATCACCTATGATGAAAATCACTGACATTGCTTAAAAAGTAATACTGTGTGTGTTTTTGTATATATGATCATATATAATCTTATGCACTTTACAGAGCTGCTGAGTTTGACTAAAGAAGGGAGAAAGGAAAAAAAGTCATTATGTAGATAGGTAGGCCTTTAAACGATTTTGCTTTTTAAAACCGCTATCAAATCCCTGTTAGGGAGTGGGGGATGCTGTAGAAGTTTAATGTGTTCCTGCTTCTTTGCCTATTTTTTTTTTTTTTTTTGATATTAAGCCTCTGTTACATTAATAAATGTTTACAAGTGTGTTGTGAATAGAAAATATGTAATGGAAGTTTCAAGCATATGGTAAGTGGTCCGCAAATGTTTTTGCAGCATTTAAATCTAAAATGTTTGCTTCATTGGGCTCCCATGCACACTGTCCTTTGACATACTGTCAAGAAGAACTTGGCCACCTGCTTCCTGTCTTTCCAAATTGGCATTTCCTGTCGTGGCTCTGCTGAGCAGCTGTCACTCTCTAGGTCCTAGAGTGGCAGTCACATTTCACCCGAGGTCATCTAGTGAGTTACATGGGCATGTGCTTTGATTCTGTTCCTTCTGCCAGAGGACCCTTGGAATATTTCAAAACTAGTATTGTTGCCCACTTAAGTGCTGACTTTTAGGGCTGGATATTTTCGTTTTAGTTTTTTCTTTTTTTGTCCTTCTGATTGTTCTTGCAAGTGTACCATTTTGTCATTGTTCTTTTTTGCTTTGTTACTCTGATGTATATTTTAAGGTACAAACTCAAGTTATATCTTTTTGAAGTCTTCCCCTCATAATCTAGACCTTTTCTATATTCCTAATACACTAGTAATATATTCCTAATATATATCAATTTTATATTTTATTATTTTTTATACCTGTTTCATGAGCATTTATCTTATTTCACAGTGTGAGAACAAGCTTCTTGGAGCCAGGACCGTGTTTTAGGCATCCTTTTTGTCCCTGAGTAAATTTCAGGCTTGTCATAGATCATAACAATTTATTAAAAATAAACTTTTAAAATAAAATGATTTTAGATCAGTGGTAGATTTACAGATTTATTATAGGGATATTACAGAGAGTTCCTGTCTATCTCAAACCCCTTTTCTCTTATTATTAACATCTTACATTAATTTGTATCGTACATTTTTAAAGTTTGATTTCCATGTTTTATCGAGTATATGCTAGTAATTGCTCAGGATCAAAAGTAGTATCTTTAAAAATGTTTTATTATTCTTTCTAATTATGAGAGGCAGATAGACTGTCACCCTATATTTATATATAACTGATCCTTGAAAAGTGCTACAAATAATGTCATTTCACTCTAGAATTCCTAGTGGAAGCAACGTATTTTCCTTATACCACTTTCTTAGATATTTATTCTGCCAGGAGCTTTGCGAAGTCCAGAACATGGGTTTTTCTTCGAATCTGAAATCTAGTGTTGTTGTTCTATTCTATTCGTGAAAAAACACTTTTACTCAGAAATGATTTTTATGCATAGTTCTCAAGGTAATTGCCATGAGAAAGAGCTCAGTTAAAACATCTTGCTTTGCAACTCAGTGAAATAGTTTTCCTATTATAAATTTTTTTCATAGCTATAACTTTAATGGTGTAGCATCCTTATCTATATCAGATAGTAATGGTAAGTGTTATTTTGTGAAACTCTTCTGTGTGTCCTGGGTCATAGTGTGTTTTTTCTCTTAGTTTTGGTCTTAAGTACTTGGAAGCCACATATCAAGTCCAACTTTACCTTATTTTCAGATGAGGAAAAAACTTAGCTTATTAGTGTTGTTGAAGAGTAAGGAACGTTGTGGTTTTCAGGGCTTTTTTTTTTTTTTTTTTTTACTGTGGCATTATTATGGTGCTGGATTGGTTAGAGTAATAGCTGCTGTAAACAAATACGTCCTGACTGTTACAGCACAGTAAACATGTATCACTCTGAGACTGTGCTGTGCAGGGTTTTCAGTCATCAGGTGCTGACTGTTCTCCATGCAGTGATTCAGGCAACATTTCCCTTTAATTTTCCTCTCCAGAACCGTGGCAGCGCTTCTTCACTTGGAGTGGGTTTTGCCCCAGGGGGTCAGTTGAAAATGTCTAGAGATATTTTTGTCATTACTGGGGGCAATATTACTGGCATCTAGTAGATAGAGATAAGCATTGTTGCTGACAATCCTGCAGTGCTCAGGACAAGCCCTGCAACCAAGAATTTCCCTGACCCAAAGGGTCAGTAATGTCATGGTTGAAAAATTCTGCCCAAAGGACACATTATCTTCTGCATCCAGTCAGATGAAAGGGAAGAAAAGGAATCAGTAAACTATGACCACTTTGTAAATGCCTTGACCTGGAAATGCTAATCACATATATCCCAACGAAATTCAAGAAGGGCAAAGAAGTGAGCCCTGATGGAAAGCTGTTTCCTTCCGTCAACAACTCTTCTTGGGGGGTTGAGGGACTAGAACAACTAGTCAAAGTTGACTTCTGTTACAGAAGTGGCAAGATTTGAACTGAACTTACTTCATCTCCAGAACTTTTATCTGGTGTCCTGCTTGATATCATTAGGTATCACAAACAATTTATTGGCATATAACTTTTCACAATAGTCTGAGGTGTCTGTTATAACTTTTTATTCTGATTCTAGTTATTGTCTCTTAGTCTAGCCAAATTTGTTAATTTTTTTATTTTCAAAGAATTAGCTTTTAGTTTCATTGATCTTCTGAATTATCTTTTTGATTTCTATTTTATTTCTGCTTGAATTTTTATTCCTTTCTTCTACTGACTTGACTTCAATTGTTCTTTTTTTTCTAGGTGCTTTAGAAGTAGGGTTAGTACTGTTTATTTGTGGTGCTTTTAGGTAGGCCTGGGTTACTGTCACTTCCTCTTAGTACAGCTTTTGCTACATTCCAGTAAATTCTGGTAACTAGTGTCGTCATTCTCATTTGTCTCCAAGAACTTTCAAATTTCTCATTTTATTTCCTCTCTTACCCAAACATCATTCAGAAACTTGTTGTTTAGTCTCCTCATATTTGGAATTTTCTACTTCTCCATTTGTGTTTGATATCTAGTTTTATGCCATTGTGATTGGAGAAGATGCTTGGTATGATTTCAGTCTTTGTAAAAGCTTGTTTTGTTTCCCAACATATCGTCTAACCTTGAGAATGTTCAATGAGCACTTGAGAAAAATATGAATTCTGCACTTGCCGGATGAAGTGTTCGGTGTATGTCTTTTAAACCCATCTGTTCTAATTTGTCGTTTAAGACTGTTGTTTCCCTGTTAATTTCTTCCTGGTTGGTCTATCCATTGTGTGTAAGTGGGGTGTTAAAATCTACTATTATTGAATTGCTGTCCATGTCTCTCTTTAGTTCTGTTAACATTTTCTTAAAGTATTTTGATGAATTTGCTTTATGTATTTGGTGCATATATATTAAGTTATGTCTTCTTGCTGAATTGACCCCTTAATCACTATGTAATGTCCATCCCTGTCTTTAGTGTGATACACTTATAACAGTTAATGAAACACTGGTTTCAGTGAAATGTATTTAGTAATCAGGTCTCTTTAGCTTTATTTGGTTGTGATAGTTCTCAGAGTTTCCTTGTTTTCATTGATGTTGACAGTATTGAAGATTAGGTATTTTCGTAGCATATTTAGGATTTCATTTCATTTAGGATTTATCTGATTTTTCTTTTTAATATTTATACTGATATAATATGATTTTGGAAGGAAGACCACAGAGGTAAAATGTTATTGCATGTCAAGAGCATATATTCTTGATACGGCTCATCAGTGTTGATATTAACCGTGATCACCTAACTTAAGGTATTGTTTTTCTTCACTATAAATTTATACTTTTGTTCCTCCCTATCTATACTATGGAAGAAAGTCACTTTGTGAACCTCATACTTACTGAGTGATGAGTTATGTTTCATCTCCTTAAGGGTAGAGTATATGTACACAGATTTTATTGCTCAAATTGTTGCAGGTATGGCCATTGAAAATTCTTTCAATTGGCTTCCCTTTGACATACTCCCATGACAATGTATATGTGAGCATTCTTGCAAAATAATATGCTTCAGGCTCATTTTTTATCACAATTTTTGCTATACTTTATTTAAAAAAATTAAGGAACATTTCATCACAGACTCACCTTTTATATATCATGCTTTGATTGTATAATCTGTCATTTTTCCAAGGAGCAGTTGTTCCATTTATTGGAAAATGGTATTAGAAATCAGTATCTGGGTGTTAGATGTGCTGGCTGCTACTGGAGTATTGTTTTAGGTCCTCTGAGCGACAGAATAAGGAGATGTGTGTGTGTGAGTGTGTGTATTATATATATAATATATATATGTATATATAAAGCTGTGTATATACACATATCTGTTAAATATTTTTGTAGGTAACCATTTATCTCTGTATCAAGTGAAACTTGAATTTATACTTATGTTTCCAACTCCAATGCCTTATCACATGTATCATTCTAAGCTCCTTCACGTCACCAGTGAGAGACTTGATTCTTAATCTCCCCCGTCCTTTTACTTAGTTCTTCATATCTGGTGCGTATGTGTAGTGGTTTCAGAACTATTAATCTGTACCCTGTAGGAAACAAGTTTGTAGTCTAGATACAATGCTAGGATAGTTAGTTCCTTTTGCCTTTAGTCTTACAGACTCTACTCAGTTCTAGCATTTCTTAGGTCAGCACCTTATTCCTTCGTCCTCTTTTTGAGGTGGTTTCTGTTTGTAACACATTTGGATTATAATAAATTTAGATTGTTTTGTCATATTCTACATCGGTGTTGAGTTCCCTTTGCCTCTTAAATTTTTATTTTTAAATTCGCATACTGTAAGGTTTATTCTTTTGTGTTTTAAAGTTCTTTGGATTTTGACAAACTTTTAATATATTTGCCATTGCAGTAACTCATAAAATAGTCTCAGTGCCTAAACAATCTGTGGTTCATCTGTTTACTGACCCCCACATCAGCTTCTGATAACCACTGATCTGCCTACTCTTTCCATAGTTTTTCCCTTCCCAGGACATTACATTTTAGAAAGTATTTTTGAAATACTTTTTTTTTTTTTTTTTTTTTTGAACACTTCAGAAATTCGTGGGAGCTACACGTACTAGTAACTAACACTTGGAAACATTTTTTTTCTAGTGAGGTAAAATTCATAGAACACAGAATTAGTCATTTTAACCATTTGAAATGTACTGTTAAGTGACTTTTAGTGTCCTTGCACTGTGGTGCAGCCACCACCGTCTGCTTCTAGAACGTTTTCATCACTCGTTGCAAAACAGAAACCTCATATCCATGAAGCAGTTTCTCTTCCCGTCTGGCAATTAGAAGTCTGATTTTTGTCCCTATGGATTTGCCTGTGCTTGCACATTTCATTCCAGTGGTATATAATATGTGGCCTATTGTTTCTGACTTTTTTTTACTTAACTGTTTTTAAAGTTTCATCCATATTGTAGCATATTTTAGTGCTTAATACCTTTCATGTGATTAAATAATTCATTGTATGGATATGCCACATTTTATCCATTTATCAGTTGATGGACATTGAGTTGTTTTCACTTTTTGGCTGTGCTTCTATGAACATTCATGTGTTAAGTTCTGTTTGGATATGGTTCAGTTTCTCTTGAGTATATAATTCATGTATTTTGATAAATTTTATTTTCATGTTAAAAGGAAAGCCTACCCAGTGACTTACTTGGGGTAAAGTTTTGAAAGAATGCTACTTTCTCTTGGCGTGATTTTCACCACTGAAATCACAGAAGTTTTCTGTTGTCTTTGTAGAGTTAAGAATTTTGGTTCAGATACAGGATAACAGTAGATAGCCTTTTTCTAGAATTCTGTTAGAGGAAAATCCTAAATTACGTTATGTACCATTCAGATCTCTTTCGGGGAGAAGCAGCTAGGCTCTCAGTGTGAAGCTGGACTATATGGTCTGCTCACGGTCTCTAGGAATCTGAGTGTGTGAATTGTAATTAACGTTCTTTATTCAGAGGAATAGTAGGCAGGATTCCCACTCTGTAATCTGTTTGGCATCAGTGATTTTAAAGAGGTTTTATTCTTACTGACCACATTCCCCCTGAGGTTTGGACTGTAATAGAGTGGCATTAAATATTAGTGTTTTCATTTTTCTGTTTCAGTACCCAGCCCTGAAGCTTTGTTTTGCTTTGACACCTTTGCTTTTATAAATCCATTTTCCTCAAGACTTGATAAATGTTTTCTTCTTTAGTCACTTTGCGGGTAACTTGACCATTTCATTGAAACCTATTATTTTTCAGACTTCTTGAAAGCAGGGGACATCTTTGTAGCTTCTAATTGACTTTGAGGTTCTGTGGAGACTATGGACAATAGATACATTATTTATTAACCAACATCATACTTTATCCCAAGGAACTTCTAAGTAGGCAAGCATTTTAAAAGGGTAGAAACACGATTTTAATGTTAACTTACCCTCTATTACTGGGCAAATATCTTATATCTTACCCTTTTGTAAAATAGATGCAGCCAATTTGCCTTTTTAGGACTGTTGTGATAGGGCGTGGGGTGCACCCTCCCCCCACACACCCCTGCCCCCACTCCCTGACCATCTCCAGGACACAAACCCAGGTCCTTGGAACGTATGTGGCTTGTGCTGTGACCAAACTGGGGCACTCTGGCAGGGCACACAGGAAGACAAGCATTTTAGAAAACATATCTACTATGAAAATTCTTGGTAGTGCTTTTTCCTTTAATAGTGTAGATGAATGTTCTATCTCATAATAAATTCTGTCTTATTATAAAAGTCTTTGTTAAGTGCTATATGTATTTACTTGTAGTAAATATTTAGCATTTCTAGTGTACTTCATTTTTCTATGTAGTTCCAGATTTCTCTCTGGTACATTTTCCTTCTGAATGAAGGACTTCTTTTAACTTGTGTTTGCTGGCAATGAATCCTGTCAGCTTTTGTATGTCTGAAGAAGTCTTTAATGCATTATATTATAATACACATCAAATTTACCATCTTAACCATTTTTAAGTGTACAGTTCAGTGGTATTAAATACTTTGATATCATCATGCAGTTACCATTACCATTCATCTTCAGAAATCTTCATCTTGCAAAACTGAGTGTTTCATTGTGTATAGTGTGTGTGTATAATCATATCTTCTCTTTATCTACTTATCTGTCATTGGGCACTTAGATTGTTTACTGCTCTTGGCTATTGTAAGGCCCTCCTCAAAACACAGAGAATAGAAATTCCATTATTCGCATTCTGCATATTTACCCCCAAAACACACTACTGTGACGAAATATATCCATCCCCATTTTTTTTTTTTAAAGGTGAAGGAAGGTAGGCAGGAATGAAGGCAGGCAGGCAGACGGGAAGGGAGAATAGGAAGAAACTTTTTTATTTATTCATTTTTAGTCATCGCACCCGCCTCTGGACCCCTGGGCTTTATGTGGTATATGCCCTAGTGACCAACTTAACCCCTGAGCCACTAGGACTTGTCCCACCCCCATGTTTTTGCTGTTTATTTACGGTAACACTTTATTTGCGGTGGGTTTTTTTTGTTTTGTTTTGTTTTTGGATAGTAGTTATTTTAGTAAGTATCCCATTGTGGTTTTGTTGCATTTCCTTAATGATGGGGGATATTGTATATCATGTGTTAATTGCCCCCACATATATAGATATATAGATATATGGATATGTATCTATATAGCTGTCATATTTATCACACATTTGTCTTTTGACAAATGTATATTTATGACTTTCGCCTGTTTTTGAATTCAGTTCTTTTTTTGTGGTTGTTGAGTTATAGGTGCGCTTACTGTAATCTAGGTATAAATTATTATAAATATTTTCTCCCATAGTTTGTAAATATCGCTTTTAAGATATTTTTCTTTATCTCTAGTTTTAAACAACTTGATTTTGATTATTTCTTAATGGAATTTTTTTTTTTTTCTCTGTGTTTCTTGTGCTTGGTGTTTGTCGACCTTTTGGATCTGTGAGTTTGTAGTTTTCATTAAATTTGGTGACTGCACATTTATTATTAGGCTCCTGGAGGTTGTCCCACAAATCACTGATCACTGGTGATCTGCTCTTTTTTTTTTTTTACCTCAGTCTTCTTGCATCTTGGGTTTCTTTCTGGATAATTTGATATCATCATGCAATTATCATTACCATTACCAGTGTCATCATTAAAGTTACATCTTTATATTAACTAATCTTATCTTCTGCATTGTCTTATCTGCTACTAATCCCATTCAGTGTATTTCTTGTCAGTCTCCTCTATATTCTATAGTTTGTAATTTGATAGGACTGCACTGATATGACAGGTATCAAGATATTACTGCTTTAATTTGTTGCCAAAAATAAGATTTCATAATTTGGTAAGATATCTAACAAAGGTACACAAAACCACCGTGTGTCAAATTAACTTTGATATTCGTCAGTTTTCATGTTAACTTCATTTTTCTGGCAGACCTAAATGTGTATTTTTTGCACAAGTCTTACAGTTTCCGCTGACATAGGCGTCCGCATTAGTAGTTTCGCAGTACTGGTTTTATAAAGGCACCAGAGTGCTTGGTGTGTTTGCTGGACTCTACCTAACACCGTTTCTTTGTATTTGTTTGGTTGTGTCATATGACCATTACCTTTCTATAAAAAGCAAATACATTTGTATATTTTGTTTATTTGCTATTAATCAGAGAGCTGGATGATTTGCTGAGGAACTACCTTTGATTGTTGCTGTCATTGATGCACCTAGTGCTAGCTGGCCTTGACGGCTTGCGTTAGCTCCATGTGGCGTTTTAATGTCAACTTGAAAACTTTTGCAGACTGACAACTGGTAATTGTTTGCCACCCAGTCATTTACATTCAGTAGTATTTCTTTCTCCTTCTCTTGCTCCTTTGTCCCAGCAGATACTCTCTCGAGAAGACACACCTACAGTTAGCCCTTTCTTCAGATGCTGACACTTGGCAAACAACTGCTCTTGATCACAAGACTTAGAAGACACAGTTTCCATTCTCCCAGATTGGATCTTTTTTCATATGGATCTTCTATTTCTATGTCTTTTTTAAAAAGAACTTTTTGGGAAACATTTTGGATTACAACTGTTCATCCTCATCTATGCAAAGAAAGGAAAGCTATTGTGCTGGGATTTTGAGGAGGTATGTCTTTATTCTATTGAAAATTGCATCACTTAGGCACTCAGCTGTATATAAAATAATGATATAACATTGACTCTTTCCTTGGTAGAATTAATTTCTCATTTATTCCCTTATTCTGTCTTCTTATTCCCATTCTTTTTTCTAGCAATTGTCATAGCTCAATAAGAACTTTCTTGATGTGCTGTATAATAGCTCATTTTGTACACTCTTCCTGAATGTCATTGGACTGAGTTAGACTTATAACAGGAAGCAGTTTGAATTTTTATTCCTCAAGTTGAAATTGTGACTTTAAGGAACAAAATGTTCTTTGCTCCCATTATTCTTCATAAACATTGACTGCTTTGATAAAGCTTAGTATTTTCTTCATAATTTATGTTTATATGATTTCATAGTCTGGTTCAATATCATTTGCAGGAGGAGGTGTGATACTGTAGAGTTTTGAAATAAAAATTGAACGACTTCAGTTGCAGTTTTGACACTATTACTTCCATGCTTTGGGAGTATGTTTTTTCCTCACCTCTGAAATATTTTATTTTTATTTGTTTTACACAAGCTTCATGAGTTTTTTTGAGGATCAGATGAGAAAATTTGTGTGGAAAACTATTTTATCGAAATAAGGGATTATTGCTGCATTTAAATGCTATAGGTATAGCTGTTCTTTTTACTTAAAGACTCGGTTTTAATTTCTGTACCTTTTGGTGGTACAGCCTCGTCATGAATCATGAGTCAGATTTTTAAATCTCCTTACTTAATCATGGATGACCAGCGCTTACAGTGCCTCATTGCATAGTAGCTGCTCAGTATATTTAAAAAGTGGATTTGTTGAGTATGATGCTGAGAAAACCTCAGTTTGTGTGGCAAGGAACTGTTTTACAAAACTTCTTGGACAGCATTTTGAAGAGAAACTTCGTTTATTGTTTTATGTATTTAAAAATATTTATTGAGCACTTACTGTGTTCTCGACAGTATGAAGAAAGCTGACAAAAATCTATGCCTTCACAGAGCTTATTTTATATATTATATGGGAAGCTGGAATAGATAAAATAAATAAAAATGCAGTTTTTTAGCCTATGATGACAAATTCTAATGAGAAAAGTAGAATCAAGAAAAAAGAAGAGTGCATATTGAGTGGTCACAGATGGCCTCACCGAAATGGTAACATTTAAGTGAAGACTTGAAAGAGGAGAGTGAGTGAGCCATGCAGATACACAGTCATACATTATTTAGTGATGGGAACGTGTCCTCAAAAATGCATTGTTAGCCACTTTCATCACTGGAGAACATCATAGAGTGTACACAACCTAATTGGCATAGCCTTTATATCCAGATCACTGCCATATATATGGTCTGTCCTTAGGCTGAATGCCATTATGTGGTGCATGACTATATATGAGAAGAACATTCTGGAAATATCGTGTCAAATGCAAAGGTCCTGAGGCAAAATTTTGCCTGAGGAATGTTTTTCTTGCTTCCACTTTTCTCATTAAAACTTGTCATCACAAGCTAAAAAACTGCATTTTAATTTATGTATTCTAACTTGCCATGTAATATATACAATAAGCTCTGTGAAGGCATAGATTTGTGTCAGCTTTCTTATACTGTCGAGAACACAGTAAGCACTCAGTGTTGGAGAGGGTTAGGTGCTTATCTTTTGGTGCTTTATGGAAGTGCTTTTCAAACTTGAATGTGCACATGAACATATTACCTAGAATGTTCTTGTTAAAAATAATCTAATTTTATAGCTCTGAACTGGGACCTGTTTCTGATAAGCTCCCAGCTGCTGCTGGTTCTGTGGGTCTTTTGTAGGACTTTTACTTTTTATGCTGAATGAAGTGGGAAGTATTTAGAGCATTTGGGACTGTTGTGTGACATGACTGATTGACATTTTAACATTATTCTTATGACTGCTGTATTGGTAATAGACTGGTAGTGGACTAGGCAAGGACAAAAACTAGAATAACAGTTATGAGGCTATTGCTGGAATCCAAATGAGAGAAAATGGCATTTTACATTGGGGGGCAGCGGGGAATATGGTTAATGTGTTGTTCTGTATATACTTTTCAAGTGGGATCAACTAATTTTTTTGGTAGTTTGGATGTGTTCTATTAAAAAAAAAAAAGGAGTTAAGTGTGACTCTAGGGTTTTTGCTCTACATTCCTGCAAGGATGTTTTTGTCATTTATTTAGATGGGAAACTGAAAAAGGAACAGATTGGAGGGTAAGAACAAGAGTTCAGTTTGGGGCATACATTATAGATGCCTGTTAGACTTAGGAGAGATGTTGAGTAGGCACTTGGGTTTATGAATCTGGAATCCGGAAGAGAGGATCTGCGGGAGGAATACCTCTGCATGTTGTTGACAAATAGATTGTATTTAAAGCCGGGAGGCTAGATGAGATCGCCGACAGAGTGAGTGACTAGAGATAGAAGAAGAGGTTTAAGAACTTAATGCTAGAGTAGAACAGAGTTTAGAGGTCAAGGAGATGAGCAATCAAAGGAGACTAAAGAAAGACAGAAGAAAGATTGAAGACAGAAGAAAAACCAGGTTAGGGGTGTCTGTGTGTCCTGAAGCCAGATGAGGAATATATTTCAAGGAGTTTGGAGAGTAATCAACTCAGTCAGATACTTTAAGATGAGAACTGAGACTTAGCCATATGATTTAGCAATGTGGAAGTTATTGGTAACCTTGATAAAAATTTCAGCCAGGCAGTAAGTCTAACTGGAGGATGTTACTTTTCCAACAGCAGAACCTTACCTAAACCCTGATGAGGTTGGACACCTAGTTAAAAACCTGTCACTAGATAAATGTGAGAAGATACATAAAATTTTTAAGTAGTAGTAGTAGTATTAGCAGCTGGCTTGATTAATTGTTCATGTAAGATAATATTAGAAAAGGTACTTTGGAATCTTTAGGATATTCTAAGTCATTGATTCTTAGTTCCTAAAGTTTATTTTTCACACTTACTTTTTCATCTTGGTTGTTCCTCTCAGCCCTGGGATATAAACCCAGGACCTTGGGACGTAAGTGGACCCAGGGACATGCGCATACCAGTTTCTAAATTTTTGTTTCATGCCTTCAGAGTTTTAAAAGCATCTTGGAGTTATTATGAAGAAGAAGAAAGATAAAGATTGGCTAGGAATTGGTTGTTGGATACTCTTTCCTAGGTTGTAGGGCAGAAAGATACTTTAAATACTAATATTTGTGCCATTAAAGAAGTTTGTGTGAATCTCCTCACATTCCTCTTCTTTAATAGAAGTATCCAGTGTAGCAGCCTTATCCAGATGAGCTATGCAAAATAGTGAAAGTAGGAAGGTTATGGTTAGGCATAGTTTACTTAGCTTTGGCATTTGTAGCAGACTTCTTCATTTGTTCATTTAAAAATACTTACTGAGGGTCCCTGTGACTCAGGCGGCTGAGCTGCAGGCCTTGTAAACCTTACAGACTGAGGTTCCAGACCTGGGGCTAGGGGTTAAAAAATAAGTAAAATAAAATGAAATGGGATAATTAAAGTTTATATGCCCTGGTGGCCTAGCGGTTAAGTACACTCTAGGAGCAGTCCCACATACATCCAGAGGTCCCAGGTTCCAGATCTGGGGCTAGGGGAAGATAGGGTGGGAGAAACCAATGTGAACAGCTTAAAAAAAAGAAAAGTGCTTTTTCTGCCTACCTGCTTGGTGTTCATTCCTGCCTGTTCCTTTCCTTAAAAAAAAAAATTCTAAAAAGTATTGAGTACTTTCATAAATGTTTGGCTCTGTTGTAAATACTGATGATCCAATACAGTGGATTAATGTTTCTGCCCAAGCAGACCATATATTTTAATGGGAATGAAATAGCAGATTGGGGCCAAAATTTGTTAATGGTTTGAGTGTTGACTTTCTGAATACTGTGTGGGCATAGGAAAACCCAAGAGGGCTGCTCTTATCTGAAGTTCCTTTCTGACAAGACAGTGCTCAAATATTGTGGAGAATATAGAAAACAGTTAAAAATCTTCCTAACCTTGATTGTGAAGAAAGAGTTGGTTCAAATTTGTGAGGTTATTTTTCCCTTTTTAGATACTTAGATTCTGTAGGTGACAGTGGCGATTGATTTCAGATTTCAGATTCAAATCACAGATATTTGAACACTGAATATAGGCAAACACTGTGCCAGGTGTTGGTAGTCAAACAGTAACTTTTTAGGAACTAGTTTAGAAATATAAGCCTTAACCAACTTTTTTTTTTTTTTTTTAAAGAAAGATGCAGGCAGGAATGGAGACCAATAGGCAAGCAGGCAGGACGAGAGAGAAGGAAGAAGCATTTGTTTATTTTTCATTTTAGTTGTATATCTAGGTGTGTATGCCCCCCCACCGCAGCCCTACTTGCACTCTGGTCCTTAGGCTGTATGTGGACTGCTACGTGGTTTAACATCTTGAGTCACCAGGGCATGCCTTAACCTACTTTTAAAATTCTCTTTTATGTAGCATAAATCCAAAAACAAATTTTGTTTCTTAATTCAGACATCTTTTGAATAGGAATACACAAATATTTGAACAATTTAGAGGTGAAAAAAGTCTTCCTTAAATCTCTGATGCCTAGCCCTTACTTCTCCTCCTTAGAAACAATCTTTTTTTTTTTTTTTGAGTTTTATTTATTAATTTTTTTAAAGGAAAGATAAGAGGCAGGAATGAAGGCAAGTCGGTAGGTAGGCAAGAAGAGAGAGGAGGCAGAAGCACTTTATTTAGTTGTTCATCATTGTTGTGTCCCCTGTCCCGGGTCTTGAACATGGAACCTTGGAATATCTGTGGACTGCACTGGATTTAACCCACGAGGCCACCCGGGCGTGCCAGAAACAATAATTTTTATCAGTTTTTTTGTTTATCCTTGTAGAGATACTTTACATATATATCTGTATCTGTATTTATTTCTCACCTTTAAAAAACCTCCAATGGAAGCTTGTTAGTCAAATAGTTCTACGCCTTGCTTTTTTTCCTTGTAAAATGTATCACTACTTATGAACTTGTGACATTTATTTTAGCAGCTGAATAGTGTTACACGTTATTTTAGCATAATTCTTTTCTTTGGATTTCTCATGTGCCCACACAGGCATTAAGACAACTAGTCTGAGACCATTAATCAGCAGCCCCCATTGGCTACTTTTTTTTTCCGTTAGAGTTTTAAGCTCCATTAGTTTCCATGGATAGACATGAATATATCACTATGATACATTCATTCAATTGTAAATAACAGTAATAGAATATCTAATAGTGACTTGAACAGTAAAAGCTTTAAATTGTCTTATAAACAGAAGCAAGGAAATAGGTAGTTCAGGGCTAGTTTAGTAGTAACTCAGTAATATTTAGGACCTGAATTTTTCCCTTCTTTACTTTTATTATCCTCCGTATGCTGGCTTTCCAGCTCCCACATGTAGCCTCGCGGTTGCAGATGGCTACCTCAGTTCCACGTGGCACAACGAACACATTCAAAGACAGGAAATGGAGGGCAAATATTTTTCTACTGAGAAGGCTCTGTCATTTTCAATGGGAAGAAAATATTTCCCAGAAGTCTCCTAAACAGTGCTTCACGAACTTTAGTGTGTGTAAGACTCATCCAGGGAGCTTATTAAAATACAAATTTGTTGGGTCCACTGACAGAGATTCAGAAATCAGTAGGTTTAGAGTGGAGCCTGAGAATTTGTATTTCTAATGAGTCCCCATGTGATGCTGATGGCTGTGGATCAGCAAACCATGGCGTCAGCCGCACTGCCCTATGTGATGTTGCCTGACATTTCACTGAGAGTCACATTGCTGCCCCTGACCCCAGGCATGTCTGGGAAAGTGAATCTGGCAAAAAAGAAGTTGATAGCTGCAGTTGGCATCATGAGACATCTCTTGGGGCTGGGCCTGTTACTACCCTGAACAAAATGTATGAGTCCTGACTAATGAGGAAGAAGAGAGAAATGGCTTGCTATTGTAAATAATGTTGCAGTGAATATCCATTTTTTAAAGAAAAGGTAGGTGTAATTAAATTTTTAATAGATAGTTCCAGTTGTGCTCTAAAGAGTTGGAAGCAGTTTACAGTTCTATCAGTAACCTGTGAGAGTGCTTGTTTCCGCACACTCCTTACAGAGACGGATGTTATCAGACATTTTGATCTTTTGCCACTTTGATAGATAAAACATGGCATCACATTATAGATTTAATTTACATTGCTCTTGTGAGGCTGAAGATCTTATTTTGTTAAATACTTTAAAGATTTTTTTCGTTGAAGATCTTTTTTTTTTTTTCCTTTCTGTGAGCTGACTGTCCATTTTAGACTTTGGTTCATTTTTTTCCACTGATAGATTTTTTTTTTTTCCCCCTTAAGATTTTGTAGGAGTTATTTATATTATGAAATCAATCTAGTACTATATACATTGCAAATATCTTTTTCCCAGTTTGTTAGTCTTTAAACTTGCTTGCTTGCTTATTTTGTCATAAAGCATAGTTTATTTATACAGGATTTTAAATTCCGCTTTGCCAGACTACAGCATCTTATAGTGTAATACACACTCTTACCACAATTTTTGTAAGTAATGCTAAAGCTGGGAGGTTATCTAATACGTAGCATCAAAGAATGATATTCTTTGGTCTTAGCAGGATGAAGTATGAAGGTGACAAGATAGGTGTGATAGAGTATCCTACTCTTTAACAAAAATGCCCTGGTCCCAAATAGTTTTTCATTTGAAAAGCCACTCTAATCTAAAGTGAAAGGAGGCTTACAGTGACCATTTATAAGTGTACAGTGCTAGAGCAAGAAAAACAGGCATACTTTGTTCTACAAAGTTTCGCAGTTACTGCGACTTTTAAAAATTGAAGGTTTGTAGCAGCCTGTCTTGAGTAGATCTGTTGGTGCCATTTTTCCAACAATACTCCCTTTGAGTCTCTGTGCCACATTTAATTAAGACATATGCATTGTTTAAGGCACAATGATATTGTGCACTTAAAAACCTGTAAGTACAGTGTAAATGTGACTGGTTTTGTACTGTTAGGTTATATCTGGATCACTGTGTCCATTTAAATAGATTATATACTTCACTGGGACAGTGATAATGTAAATTGTCCAGGTAAATGTGATCAGAATACTAGGAGCCACCATATCTAATGAGGAACAGTTGAGGAATCAGGAGCTGTTTTGCTGCAGACTACTTGAACTTAACACTATTTGAAGTTATCCATAGGGAGGAGACTCATCATCTCAATTGCTTCAGAGGACAGACAATAGGTAAAAAGTACGACCAAGGTGAATTCATTCCACAGTGAGGAAGACCTTTTATGTAATGGAATAGGCTTGCTCTTGAGATCTCTGTCATTAGAGATATTCAAGTATAGGCTCAACGATTTTCTTCTTGATGTTACGAAAAGCGTTCCGGCAAGATTCTGGGCTATGTGATGTCTCTTAACCCTCCTAACTGTCAACAATTTCCACTCTCCAGTGGCCTCTCTCCTTAGTGCTAATATTTGTAATGACGAGGAAGTAATGAAAAGTCTTAATGACTTTAGTTCCTTAATAGCTGAGAAGAAAAAAAAAAAGAGAAATATTCGCTAACCAGCAAGAGACTACAGTGCTAAGATGAGGCAGCTTAAAATGTGTGAAGTAGAAAAGTAGACCTGTACAGGCAATTTTATTTGGTTATTTAAGATTAGTCTTTCAAGGACATACTTTGGGATATTTATTCTCAAGGATTGTTCTTAATTTTAAACTAAGTAGATTGTTACAGTATAGAAGATGGCAGAGATTTATCTCTTAAAATTAGATTTCGTTCTCAGTTCTGCCATTTGCTGTAAGCAGTAGGAAATTTAACTATGAGATTCAATTTTTTTATCTGCTGTTTGGGGCAGTATCTGCCGTTCAGAGTTGGGTACACGGGAAATAATTTATCCTAAGCTTAATGCCTGGCAGATAGATGGCATAAAATTAATATGAATTATTAGTAGTACACTTATTCTGATGACTTTGCTTCCTTTTTTGAGTCTTCTATTTATATGTATGTGATAAGGTAAACTGGGTGATTACATGAACAAATTCTTTTTTATCTTCAGGCTTTACAGATAAAGACTATGAATTACTACTTGTATGTAGATTTACCCATGCCACAACCAATTGTCCAATTCTTTGACACCAACTGAGTGTCCAACAAGAACTCTATTTAATTCTGATACTGTCATCCTGGGGTTAATGTCTGGTCCTACAAATTGAAGAGCTCATTTCCACATGTTGACAACAGTGGCAAGTCCTCGGCTACTTCTGCTGCTTTCTGGCTGAACTGCTAATTCGTGGGTTCTTGCAACCTCCTCTTCAGAATCGGTAATTCTCTGGGATGAATCACAGAACTGAGGAAAAACAACTTTACTTTTAAATATTTATTATAAAAGATATAATTCAGAAATAGCTAAATGGAAAACGCATAGGACAAGGCAGGAAGAGCTTGGGGAACTTCTGTGTCAGTGCTGTCAGTTCACCGCCCTCCCGGTACCTTAACGTATTGTCAGTCTAGAAGCTCTCCCTGTCATTTAGGGGGATTTGTGCAGGTCCCATTACCTAGGCGCGACTGATTGAATCATTGACTTTCTCAGATTGGGGGAGACCTGAAAGTGCCAACCCTCTATTCAAATAGTTGGTTCCTCTGGCAACTAGCTCCTGTCCTGAAGCTATTTAGGGGCCCAGTGAGAGTCCCCTCCTTATCACAAACTCGGGTATGGTTGAAAGGGACTTGTTATGAATAACATAAGACAATCCTATCCCTCCAGAAATTACAAGGATTTTTAGAGCTCTGTGCCAGAAATTGGGGACAAAGACCAATTATATATTTACCATACTTCTGTATTTGTAAAAACTAGATTTGTTTTTAGAACAGAGGGCTGAGTTTCAGAACTTAGTACTGAATTCTCTCTTGGTCACTAAATGTTTCTTTATTGGGTCATGGTGCTACCGTTTGGATTCTTGGTGATGTAAGTAATGTTCATTTTGAGGTCCTTAGATGAAAGGTGCCATTGAAACAGCTAAATTCCATATTTCTGAGGGTTTTTTTTTAAAGAAGTCTCACGTCGTTTCCATTTTTGCCTAGATTTTGTCCTCAGATGGCTAGACTCAAATTCTGTGACAGAGCTAACTCTTCAGTATGATGTGACAGAAACAGATAATTTTTCTGACAGAAATAAGGCTTTTTTATTAAATAGTTGGGTCATTAAATTTGGGTAGAGGTGCCTTGTTGGTTGTATTAATCCTTTTAATGGTAAATAACAGCCTGTGAATTTTCATAACCATAAACAGGAAAGGTAAATTGTTTGAAATTCCAAAGTATTAGCTATTGTAAGGGTTTTTTTTTCTGAGCCTGCTTAAATCTTAACCTAGATGTGGCTATATCTTACACTAATACTAATAGTAGAAATGTCCTTAGTATGCAAGCGTTAAGTTAATGTTTTATGTTTTTGAGCATCTGTGGGGAAGTATCTTGGTATACAAGAGTAGGAACTGGTCTAATATAGGACCTAGAAGAGTTCTGGACACATTAGGCACTCAGTAAATAAATACCTTTTGCTTTTCTAGAAGTTAGAGACCTCAGTTCTGACTTTCGCTACCAACTACCTGTGTGACCTAATTAGAGCATTATTTCTCTCATCTTTAACATTATTAGAATCCCTTCTAGCTCTGATTCAGTGACTCAGTTTATTTTTAGCTCTATTTTAAAAAAAGATTAGTTTTAGTGTGACCTTACAGTCAGTTTCATGAAAATAAACAAATATAGACTCACCAGATAGGTTGAATTGGGAAGTGTTTTGAATTACCCAGTCTGTGATTTTAGTTATTAATCTGACCACGTCCCTCCTTTATTCTGGTAGTTACCTTGGTTTTCTACGCACACTAGGCTGGGACCAGATATTTATCAGTCAGCAATTACCCAAGGAGAATAGAGTGGGAACTTCATGGAATGATTAATCATTTTTTCATTCATATATCTCTAAATGGTACGATTGCAGGTATAGTTTGGATTCAGAGAAATATTTTTAAGCTTTTTTTTTAAGTTTTGCTTTTCTGTTTATTACAGTTTTGATAAAATTAGTCTGCATCCAAATGTACATATCTTAAGTGTTTAGTGGATGGCTTCTGACCATCACATAAACTCATACGCACAACACAAGCCTGAAAAAAGACAGAACATGCATTTTTCTTTCTAAAACACTTCTAAACCTTTATTATCCCTTGCTTGTGCCTCTCTTGCATGCAAAAATTCCTGATTTCAGTAAGCTAGTAGATATTCTATTCTGTGCATATGATTTTGGTATTTAGCATGAAATTTCCAAAACTATGTTCAGATCATTTTCTCTCTCGTTTAATGAAAACTTACGAGCAACAACAAAAGAAATTCACACTGCAGCTATGCATCAGAAGAAGTCAGGCAACGTGTGCCATAATCGAGGCTAAGATTCCGAGACCAGTGTCAAAACTATATATAGGCCCTCACCTTAGGAAAGGTGCAGGGAAGCAGGAAGGCCAGCAGAGGCAGGCAGGCAGGAAGAAAAAGGAAGAAGCACTTTATTGTTAATTTTTAAAATTTAATTGATAACACTGGTTGTTACCCTTGGACTCAAAAGGTGAACCCGTGTCTTGGATGTGTGTGGATTGCATTCCTGTGCGGGTGACTGACCTAACTACTACTCCACCAGGGGTCACCATATGTTATGTTTTGAAATGAATCTAAGTATATTGAAGAAATGTGGTATTATGATTGTCAGGTTTCTAATCTGATTTGCTTAATTTACTTGTATCTAGAGGGTTTTCTTTATTCTTTTAACTACTTGAAGTAAGTTACTGTTCTCTTTTTTACTAATCAAAGTAACTTTTCTAGTGTGTTAGTAAGCTTTTATTCTTTTAAAATGAGATTGACAGACTTGGCCATTTAAAAAGTAAAGTAAATTTAGGTTTAAGGTTGATGTTAATGTTTTCTGGCCCAAACAGTGTTCTTCTTGGTCAATATCTGCCAGTATAATGAACAGCAAAATGTTTTTTTTCTGGTATTTTGGCATTGTGGAGGAAAAGGTGGGTTAGGAAGCCAAAATCTAAAAAATTTTACACTTAATATTGATTTAGTTGGGTATTTATTGAATGCCAACTGTGTTATGGACTTTGAATTTGATATGGCACTTCTCTTCAAGGAGTTAACTTATAAATAAATAGAAGAAAACTAACTTTTAAATCCATAAAATTTGTGTTAGGGAAATTCAAAGAAGGGAGAGAAGGATGAGTGAGTGCTGAAGTGGTTAGAGGATTTGATCTCTGGCCTCCATTTGGACAAATATTTGAGAAAAGGTGTAAAATTGCAGTTACGAAAAATAATATGAATGAAAGCATGAAGACAGATTAGCTTTTTATTGTGTCTCTATGTATGAGACTAGCTAACCTATTTGTTGACCCTTTGAGCTTAGTTTTTGAGTAAGGTTAATTTAAGATATGAAGGATGGACTTCGATAGAGTTAAAATGAAAAAAAATGGGGAGATGTAGTTGTTTTCAATTCATAGGTAGAATGAATTGGAGGACATGATGAGAAAAGTTGAAACTATGTTGTAATCCTGGAATTAAGTGGAAACGTATCAAAACAACATTCTATTGTGAAAATAAATATCTGTAAAAACACTTGGTAAAGAATGCGCTCTCAAAACATTTGTTTTTTCAAAGGTATTTCAGGTTGAAACTTTAAAGCCAGTAGCATGTGATAAATATTTGATGGCAATTTTCCAGTGAGTAATGAATAAAACCGGTATGTAAATTTCGTATATTTTTGGTAAATATTCTGATCTTTCCTGCATCTGCAAGCCCAGAATTCTCTCTGTAGTAAAAATTCAGCTATATAGTGCCTTTAAGAAAAGTGAGAAGCCTCAGTTTTCTGGAACAAATGTTATCCTTGGAGAATGAGAAGCTAGTTGACTCTCAGACCCTCCAGGCTACACATCACTCCTCCGAGTTTCAGTGAGGAAGGGTCATCATGGCCGCACCACATTATATTGTTTATCTCCTTAAACTCAAGTCCTTGTATCTGTCTTTTTATTTCTGGAGTCTAAAACAGTGACACCAAGTAAGCATTTCAGTATTTGCTGAATAGATAAATGATTACATGAATGCGTTTGTTGAAGTAAGATACTTTGTTTTGAAGAACAGAAAGGAAAGGTATGGAAGGGGTGAAGAATGGAGGCTGGAATGAAGGCGCGCAGACAGGTAGGGAGAGGAGGAAGAAGCACTTTAATATACTTGCTCATCTTGGTTGCTACCCCTGGCCCCAGGATTTGAACCTTGGGATGTGCGTGTGCTGTGCCTTGTGGATTAAACAACTAATAAATCACCAAGGTCTGCTGTGTGTGTGTGTGTGTGTGTGTGTGTGTGTGTGTGTGTATGTGTGTATGTGTGTATAATAAGACTCTTCATATCTCTTTGCCTTGATCATTATTTTACCAAATGATTTTTGATATTCAGTGTAAGCGGAGGATTTTATTACTCAGAAAAGAAGGTATGACAAAAACCCGGTTGACAGTTTTAATCTTTTTAGGCAGGAATGAAGGCGAACATGCAGAGAGGAAGAGAGAGAGAGAAAGAAGAAGCATTTTATTTTTATTTAGTTACTCATCCTGGTTGTTGTCCCCTCGGGCCGTGGGTCTTGAACTAAGGACCTTGGAATGTATGTGGACTGCACCACAGTGGACTAAACCTCTAGGCTTCCAGGGCATGTTGACAGTTTTAATTTTGGTTTTAAAATGAAATACTAGTTGCTGTGGGACAGATAGCTGTGAGAATTTGGATGATGCTATCTTTCCTCCAGAGTATATTATCACTTTAGCTAAGGTAGGAGGATCCAGCTTTTAATTAGGCAGAGGTATAAGTGGTATGGCAAATAGAAAACTGAATTCAGCTTGATTCTGCCAACTTATTAACTGTGATAGCTTAGGCAAATCCCATATCCATTTTAGGATTTAATATGTTTATTCATTAAGAATAATCTGGTTCAACTCTAAATTGTGAGTATGAAATAAGAGCCATACTTTATCTTAGTTAAAATTGAGAGCTAGCTCATACACTTCCTGGTTTCTCATTCTAGAGATGTAAAAGGCCAAAAGTTTGGTGAAAGCATATAGGGTCTTAGAACTAACTCTCTTAAACTGTAGAATGAAGCAAGAACTGTGATAGGTTTTAGAGGGAGTGTGAACCTGAGAACTTCTTTTGCATTACTTCTTTGCATTATTTCAGAATCAGTTCTAGATAAAAATTTTATTTTTTAAGAATTGGAATATGGCATTTTGGAGTATTGGGCATGGAATGGATGTTGATTTTTGTTCCCTGATTTTTTAGACTTATTTTGGATGATTTACTGAGTTAGAGTCACTTCTGTCCTCTTTGTCTCAGTCTGTGGCATCTCAAGATTCAGTCTTGTCCTGAGGCACAGTGCTGAGATCCATGCTCTTAGAGTAGACTTGTTGGGAGAATTGTTTTCCGTCTTGATTTTGAGATACCAAAACAAATTGCTTTACTTCACCAGACTTGATTTTTTTTTTTTTTTTTTACTAAGATAAAATCTTACATCATAGGCTTTAGAATAATGAGGTGATTCTTTGGAATTCTTAAAAATTCTTTAAAATTGAAGCATAATTTCCAGTAAATGCACAAATCTAAGATGAAAATATATCTGAACGGGTTTTATATATTCATGAAGCTGTTATGCATAATTATAGCCACCAATCCTACCTCTAAAAAGATCCCTTATGTTTCTTTCCAGTCAGTACCCTCATTTTGAACACCTTGAGTGCCTCATTAATATGTTTCACTAGTAATTGAATCTTGAACTCTATGATGAAAAGATTCACTTTTAGAAACAGTGAGAGATTATTATGTTAAAATACTTTTATAATAAAATCCTAATCCAGAGTGCAGATTGATAAAGTGTTTACCAGAATTTTTGTCTCTGTAATTTTTCTGTAATGTTTTTTGATTTGTCTAAAAGTAAATTTGAAAGTTGTATATAAAGTGGAAAAATTGAAAGTTATTTGACCAAATGAATATGAGCTTGTTCCAGCTCTGTGAATTCTGTTTTCCTTCTGCTTGTGTCATTGAGAAACCCTTGAACAAAGCCTAACTTCATTTGCTTCCATCTATATTTATTCAAAAATTTTATTTTGGCAATGCGTGAATCTTTCTAAAATTCTGTGGTGCTATTTTAGCCCAGACTTCTCATACTTGAGTTTTTTACTTTACGTGATCTTATTTATTCATTGTACATAGGTAGATCTATATGTACATACTTACATTTGTCTTTTGTTTTAGAATTTTAGATTTACAGAAAAATAAAGCAAGGCTAATACACACCCCCATTTATTCTGTTGTTAGCATCTTGTATTATATACAGCTATATTGAAACATAGTTCTAGTACCTTAAAAATATCCCGTTCAGAAGATGTATAGTTTCAGTGGCTTTTAGTGTATTTATATTCATGGAGTTGCACAGTGATCACCACAGTCTAATTCCAGAATATTTCCATCACCCCCAGAAGAAACTGTGCATCATTTAGCAGTCTTTTCTCATCCCTCTACCCCAAAACAGCTGTACTAGCCCTGTTTAACCACTAATCTGCTTTATGTCTCTATAAATTTCCCTGTTCTAGACATTTCATATAATAAACTTACACATGTGTTTTGTGACGTCTTTTAGTTAGCATGCTTTTAACCCATTCTATAATATGTATCAATTCTTTTAAATTTGTTATCAAATGATATTCCGTTGTGAATAGACTGTTTTGTTTATGCATTTATCAGTTGTTGGACATTTTGACTACACTTCTGGCTGTTAGAAATAGTACTGTTTATGTGACCTACATATATACCTGGATGGAATTGCTGAATCCCATATATGTTTAGCATTTTTGGGACTATTTTACATTTTCACTGGAAGTGTATGAGGATTCCAATTTCTTCACATTCTTTTATTGTATTATCTTTCAGTTTTAGCCATTCTAGTATATGTGAAATGTTGTCTCACTGTGTATGTGCGTATTCTTTTTAAAGAAAAGGTACAGGCAGTAATGAAGGTGAGTAGGCAGGTAGGCAGAATTAAAGGCAGGGCAAGCCAACAGGCAAGAAGGAAGAGAGAGGAGAACAAGCATTTTATTTGTGTAGTTCAGTTTAGTTGTTTTTCCCAGTCCATTGCCATGAACCTGGGCCCTTGGGCTGTTTGTATGAGGACTGCTCCCCAGCGATGAGGCTTAACACCTTGGCATCTCTGGTGTGCTTTTAAAATGGTTGTATTTCCCCTTATAATGCTGTTAATAGTGATGTGCCTTTTAATCAGTTGATGAGGTCCAACATCAAGAAATAACGGTAATGTTCAGTCCATGTGACTATCTTTCAGCTGACACCCACTATCAGTGTGATATTCTTTTTTAATTTATTTTTCTTTTTTTGTTTTTCTTTTCTTTTTTTTTTTTAAAGGAAGGGTGCAGGCAAAAGTGAAGGTGGACAGAGGCAGACAGTCAGGAAGAGAGAGGAGGAAGAAGCACTTCCATCCATTTTATCTAGTTTTACATCTTGGTGGTTGTCCCCGGAATTTTACTGAGTTCAGTGTGTTGGTGGTTCTCCCTGCCCCCCCGGGGGCAAACTCAGGTCCTTGGGATGCACACGTACTGCGCCCAACCCCTAGTCCTCCAGGGTGTGCTGCTTTTTGTTTGTTTAAAGGAAAGGTACAGGGAATGAAGGCAAATAGGCAGGCAGGCAAGAAGAGAAAGGAGGAAGGAAGTATATTTATTTTATTTTTATTTAGTTGTGCACAATGGTTGCTCTCCTCTGGGTCCAGAACCCAAGCTGAGGGGTATGTGGCTTGGTCCTCAGAGGTGACTGACCTACTCCCTGCTCCATTTTTTTTTTTTTAAAGGAAAGGTGCAGGCAGTCAGGCAGGAAAGAAGAGAGGAGGAAGCATTTCCATTTATTTTATTTAGCTGTTCATTCTTGCTGTTCTTACACTGGCCCTGGGACACAAACCAGGTTGTTAGGGTGAATGTGGACTGCGATTGGCTGGAGGTGACAGAGCAAACTGCCACACTGCCAGGGCAGCCTCAGTGCCAGTTTGGGCCCCTATACATACTCTTTGCATGCTTGGTACTGACAGCTAGATTTACTTTTCTTTTTTAGAGGAAGAAGCAGGCAGGAAGAAAGAAAGAAGAGGAAGAAACATTTATTTATGTATTTATTCATTTTGGTTGTTCCTCCCTATCCTAGCTCTCTCCAGGTTGCAAACTTGGGTCTTTGGGTTTTCACATGAACTATGCTGAAACTGCTGACAATGGCTAAGTCATTCTTATGCTGCTATGAACATTCATGTGCAAGTTTTTATGTGAACATCATTTTTGTTTCTCTAGGATAAATGCCCAAGAGTACCATTGCTGGAATGTATGGTAATCGCATGCTTAATTTTATAGGAAACTGTCAAACTTTTCCATAATAGCTGTACCATTTTATATTCCTACTAGCAATGTAATGAGACCACTAATATTTTTGAAATTCATTTTTCATTCTTTTTCTAAGTAGTGGCATTTATAATAACAAAATTTGTTTTAGATATTTGCTTTAGCAGTCTTTTGTTGACCTTTCTTGAAGAGATTAATAACTTTAAAGAATGAGGTAGGTTTGTTACTAAACTTTCATGCTAAGTCATTTGACCATATTAGAATCTGAAGATCAAGTGTTTTTTTCCCTCTTTATCTCTAATTGTTTCTCTCTCTCTGTTTTTTTTCTAAGTTGTTAATAATTCCTAAGGCAATACAACAGACTGTTTCTAACAGAGTATCTTGCAGTTTTCATCAGTTTACCTTTTTATTTTGTCATGAATTTTAATACCCACTCTTTTATGACTTAAAATTGTTGAAGCACTATTGAAAACTGTTTGCTTACCATCAAAATAGGCAAGTCCCCGAAGCAAACTTAGACTTTACTCAGTCACTGTGAAACAGCATGGGTTTTTTTTAGGCCAAGGAATCTCTCCAAGAATTTTGTGAATAAGGCTCAGACTTGACCTTGCCAGAATTCATGGGGAAGATGTCTTTCTTTTTGTTTTGTATGGTGGAAGAGGGTTTTTAATCCAAGAAACCTGATTTCTTCTGTTTTTCCCACTGGCATTTTTTTTTTTTTTAAATGTCTTAGAGACTGTAGATTCTTTAAATTTTTTTTTTAAAGGAAAGATGTAGGCAGGAAGAGAGGAGGAAGTGCTTTCTTTTTATTTAGTTGTTTACATTGGTTGTTCCTCCTGGTCCCAGGTCTTGCACCTGGGGCCTTAGGGTGTTTGTGGGATTGCCCTCAGGTGTGCTAAACTACTAGGCCACCAGGGCGTGCCCTAAATGTTATTTTTGATGGACTTGTTTTCATTAATTTACCTCAGGATAATTTGAATAAAACATTTCAAGACAAGCCAGGTATTTGTCTTTGCTTTGGGACTGACAGTAAGAGAGAAAAAATACTAGTAATTTTGTTGTAAAAACTGCAGTCAGATTATTTTAGATTGCTCTATTTTATATCATTTTATTTATTTTTTGTTAATGCTTCACTTATTTACAATGCCATATACATTTGAGGAGAATAGAGTCACACCTCTGTCATGATTTGAGTTATTTTGAATTATTCAGTGGAGTTTACCTTTTTTATGATTTCCTTATGTAAGTGAGGAAGCCATTAGAAGGCTGGGTGCATCCTAATGGAGCAGCGGTTTGAGCAACTGCCTCTGCCCAATGAAGTTCATGTATTTCCCAAAGACCCGGGTTCTTGTCCTGACTAGGGAGGGCAACCAAGATGTACAATAAATAAAATGTTTTTCCCTTCTTTCTCGTCCTTCCTGCCTGCCTACTTGCATTAATTCCTATTGCACCTTTTCTTAAGGAAAAAAAAAGTCCCAATAAACTTCGTTTTCTCTGCTAACAGAAAAAAACTTAGTAAGGACTGTGAGCAAGGGGACATGGCCTCGTGTTGGATGTTCGTGGTTGTTGGCAGCTGAACTTTGCTTAGGCAATGTGGACTGTTTCTGTGGTTCTTGAGCGTGGTTCATGCATGAATGCACTCATACACCTGTTCTGTTGAGCTGCCCAGGCTTTGGGAATGTCATGTGGAGTAAAATCTGATTTGAAAGCAGCACCCATGGGACCTTTGGTCTGGTAATGGAGATGGTTGTTAATATTAAATATTAAATGCAACTGTAATGGAAATATAAGTAATGAGATTGGTGGATTTAACCAGGTTAGAAAAGGCATCCTCAAGAAATAATGCCTTTGCCATGATTTGAAGAAAGAGTAGGTATTAACTTGGTGAGAAGAGGGATGGTTGTCCAGGCAGAGGTAACTGTTGCAAAGGCCCTGTGTTAGAAGGGAGAATGGTGAGTTACGGGACATAGTTAAGGCCAGTATGGCCTGAGAAGTAAGAGACTGGGGAGAAGCAGCATTGGTTGTGGTGGAGAGACTGACTTGCCCTTCTAGGTGTTTATAGGTCATATTAATTCACTTTCCTTTGCCCCGAGAATCCTCGCTGGTGATGCCTGCAACCGCAGCATGTCCCCTGAGATGGCTCACAGATTACAGTCCCAGCCTTACCCCAAAGTTTGCCAGGAATAGCTTGCTTTTGTTATTATTTTTGCATCACTCTAGTATGTTGATAATCTTTGGAAACAAAAGATACCATTCTGTTTTTAATAGTGGTATTTCTATTTACAAAATACTGTGATTCTCATCGCTGAAAATGTCAGAGCCTAGAAAATGTAGCATTCCTACATGTGATGTTAACAGTTCTGCAGCAGTTGTTTGCCAAAGATTTGTTCGATACACCTGATTTTTCTGCAATAGATGATTCTCATGATGGAAATAGCCTTACATCAGCAAGAAGATCCAGAGAGAAACTCAGTATTTTTTTGTGTGGAATGTGATGTTCTGCTCTGTGTTGTTTTCGGGCTTTGAAATTTCCTACATGAAAAAAAATGTTAAATACTGATCATCATCTATCCATTCCTGTTACATTAGGATTAGAGACAAGTTCTAGTTAGAAATAATTCCAAGAAAAATTTTTGTATTTTCACATTGAAAATCAGTCAGATTTGCTTCAGCCTCAAAGAGCATTATTATGTAAAATTAAATGAAAGCTGGAGATGAGCTGTACTTTTTTTTCTAAATGGGAAGTTTTTGCTGTTATTCTAAGAATGAGGAACCATTTAAGGGTCTTAAGCAAGAAAGGACAGAGTCATTTTTGCTTTTAGATGAGAACACTTTTTACTGAAAGGCAGAGAACGGATTGAAGGGGTACAGAGTAGATGCTGGGGTGCTGCTCAGGAAGCTAGTCTAGCTCAAGTAAGAGAAGATGGTGGCTTGCTGAGACCAGAAGGGTGTTGGAGAGGACAGGAAGGAATGCAAGAATGTTTAAGAGGAGTCATCAGAGTTTGGTGATGGGTAGAATATGAAGGTGGGGAGAGAGTGGGTCCCTAGGTTTCTGGCTTATGAAACTTGGTGCACCTCACTGAGAAAAGGAATACTGACAGAAAACATTTAGGGTCATATCATTGCTGGGTGTTAAATGTATAGAACTTGAGGTACCTTCTGGTATAAACTCATGTGTGGGTATTGCGTTTTCATAGAGATATGCTTATCAATATGTTCCCTAGTTTAGGATTTTCTATGTGTTGGTGTATATACAGTTTTAACCAAAGAGTCGATACTGGGTAATAACTGCTGAATGAATTATTGAATCAGTAATTTTAATACTTTCTAGAAATGCTGTTTTCCTTCTTGGGTTTCTTTCCCATGTGTTGGCAGATTATTAAGGTTGCATTATTAATTGATATTTGCAGTTAGTTAATAGCATAACTACCCTACTCAACTACCCCTTTTCCTTCCATAAACCTACTTTTATTCTAGAATTTTATAAAATGTTAAGATGAAAATGACCTCATTGCTCAGAAGCATATTATCTAGTGGAATCAACAGAGGCAGGAAAAAAAAATAGCTCTCTGTCTGGCATTGTGTGGTTTTAAGCTGTATTTTCTCTTTATACTAGCTGGTTTATAATTTGATGAAAGCATATCTGAATAATTTCTTATTCTTTTGATCTTCAAAATTAAAATACATTGAAGTTTTATATTTTTGTATTTCTTACAGCTAAGTTGCTTTCATTTCTATTGAGCAGACGTTCTAAAAGATTTATATGACATCTTTCTGTTTACCCTGCTGGAAGTTTGATCCTTTATTTTTCTTTCTTATTAATTCAGATCCAGGCCTACAGGTGCAAGAGACACATTTTGGAACCAAAGTCTGGTGCTACCTGTGCCTGTGCAGTGCAGATTCAGAAGCTTTGCAATTGGTTGGCCTGGATCTGTCAAAACACAATTGGTTGACTGTGGCTGTGCAGTGGTTAATTTATGTTCTTCTAAATAGTGATCCTGGGAATAAGTGCAGAAGGAGTACAGTTTGGAGAACTGTTGTATCGGTTTCTTGGTGCTTAGGGAGGTAAAACAAGCAAAAATAAAACATACAGGAGAAAAACTACACTGTTAAATAGGTCACAGGTTTACTGTTTTAATTTTGTGTGAATGATGTCCAGTGATGAAAACCTTTGTCTCATCTCAGCAGCAGATACTAGCCTTTGCATGTGAGTTGAAAGAGGCTTTGCGAGATAGGATGACAAAATATGGAATTCAATATCTACATTTTAGGTTTGGCCTAAATAGATACTGTTGACTTCAGTGTGTTGGATATAAAAGTAGCTCTTTTAATTTCAGGAAAGCATAGGGGAAGAAAAGTAGGATTCTTTTCTAATTTCTGTTGACCCAGCTAGGATAGTATAATGTCTTGCATTTTAAAGACACTCAAGCATTTGTTTAGTTGAACTGTGGGAAAGGGTAGACAAGAATAGGACATTCCATGTTTGAACAATGTAAGCAGAAGAACATGAATTGATAAGATAGGTGGTAGTATCCTTCCATGTTTAAAAAAATCAGAATTTAGACTCTGTTACAGATTTTGCATCAATCTCAAAGAAATGCAGACATTTCAGTGAAGTACTCAGTTTTCAAATGATACCTAATCTGAGTGTTATTTTATAATTTTATGTTAAATTAATGCTTTGTAATGGATTCCACACACATGTGCATGCAAACAGACACAGACATAAAATATGAACACAGCTGAATTGTGTTTCTTCTTTATGGTTGATTCCATGGCTCTTCTGAGGATGTGTGAATTGACTTCAAAATCCCAGTGTCATGGTTTGTTGGAAGGTAGATAATGTTCAGAGTGTGTGTGTGTGTGTGTGTGTGTGTGTGTGTGTGTGTGTGTAGGGGGGCGGGGTTGTAAGTTGTTGATGCTTTCAGCACTACTTTCTTGACCTTCAAAGCCTTGGCTTTGGCTTTGGGAGAGGTAAGGACTTCCTCCTTCCGTTTTGGAGCTGTCTTCATGAAAATGCTATGTTTTCTTTATACTCATATTTATACTCATATTGAGGACACCCCTGCCTCAACAACAACAACAACAACAACAACAAAAAAAAAAACCTTAGCTTATTTGGGTTATAACTATTGGTATTTACTGTGTTGGAAATTAAAATCTATATTTAAAATATTCATTAAAAAGATAAGTTGCATATTAACATATATTTTCAAAAAATTTAGTAGAAAGTGTGGAATTATTATACATTTAAAAAATAATCTCTTTATATCTAACTTAATAGTAGCCATAAAAGAAAAAAAAAGAGTGAGAGAGAAAGAAAGCCTTAGTATTATCATGAAGGGTATTTTTAAAGTATCAAAGGGTATACAGTAAAATACCTCCCTTCCACCTTAGTTTTTCACTCTAGGAGTAACCAGTTTTACCAGATTTTTATAACCCTTTCAGAGATTTTAATGCATGTACAAACTAAGTATATATAGATAAATATATTCTCCCTCCCATCTCTAAATTTTACACAAAAGAACATTATGCAGAAGGTAGATAGTTTGCCTTTTTAATTTGCTCATCTGTCTTGGAGATGATCACTTGTAAGTCCTTAAAGAGATTATTTTTATAATGTCTGTGTATTATGTGTGTCATCAGTCATCTCCATTTTTGGATATTTACACAGTTAACATTAAAAAATACAAAATATGACTTTCATGACTAATTTTGAATTTGTTCTGGGACAAAAAGTTATTTTCAGTCTTGGTAGGTATTGCCAAATCACTATCCATAGAGTTTATACTATTTCATACTCCTATGAATAGTGTGTAACAGTATTTTCCATATCCTCATCAAAATGGTGTTAGCAAACATTATTTTCCCAGTTTGGGTGAAAAATGGCATTTACGCTTTTTTACGTGTGGGGTTAAGCATCTTTTCAGGTACTAAGATTTATGTTTCATTTTTAGTAAACTGCATTTTGAAAATATGTTTCTGTTGAGTAGCTGAACTTTTTCTTACTGACCTGTAGCTTAATGAAGAATCATTAAGACAATAGCTTTTTTTAAAATGAAATATATGTGTTTATTCCTATTTTGTTGACTTCACTTATGGTGATTTTTGACATGATATATACACACATGTATGCATATATATGTGTGTGTTATTTATAATATTAAAAATATATATGTGCATGTATTTTTAATTTTATATAATCTGACTTATTAATCTATTGGTCTTTCTAAAGGTTTTGAAATCTTTGTCATAGATAAAAAAGGCCTTTTCTATTTTATGATAATAAAATAATTCTATTATTCTAATACTTTTAAGATATTTCCCCACCTCATTTAAATATTCCATTTATATTGTATATTGTATTCTTCTGTAAGGTGTAAGATGTGAATTTAGCTCTATTTTTCTAAATAGTTGCTTGAGTGTTTCAACTCTGTTGAGTAATTAACTTACTCCATTGTTCCTGCATTTGTATATAAAATCCCCCTGTTGGGTATATTTCTGACTTTTAAAATTTGTTCTATTGGTTTGTCTTTCTAATTATGTACAAGTACTATACTGTTTTAATTATTGAGACTTGATAATAGCTTTCAATATCTGATCCAATTAGGCTCTCATTTCTGGTTTTTTTCTGATCATTCTAACATTGGTGTGTCTATGGGAGTTTGCATGTTCAGTGAGAACTTCTTTTCAAATATAAACTTTGTCTTTGTTATGGAGGACTTCTATTTTTCTTTCTATTTCTGCTTTCAGATACTGGGTGTTTTAAAAGAAACTGTTTCTGACTTGCATTCAATCTCTGTCACTGTTAACTGCAGATGACATGGTAGTGTGGGCTTTGCATCCAGTCCCCATAGTAAGTCACTTCACAGTGTACTTGAAAAGGTCTAATTGTGAATATTGGGTTTTAGATTCCAAGACTGCCCAAGTGTCTTTGCTGTTCCAAGAATATACATAAGCCCTCTTCTTTTGTTTCAGGGTATTTGTATTTGCAAATACTTCTCTGATTGATCTCAGATTTATTTTATATTTTTAATGTGAAGCAATAAGCTCAGTATATCTTAGGGTTGATGATCCTGTTTGGTTTTTTGAGACAAGTTGTAAGATAGTGTGGAATAGTAGAAGCAGCAATGGATTGGGAGGATTTACAAATATACATTTTATATTTTTATTGTGTAAAATACAAATATGAATTTACAAACTTTTAAAGTTAATTGTTTTTAATTTAAAATACATTTAACATTTACCATCTTAACTTTTTTTTTAACCCCCATCCTGAGTTTCGAATTACTTTTCCTTCACCTTAACTGATGAGCCACAAGGTACACCACCATTTTAGCCATTCTTAAATATACAGTTCAGTGATATTATATCATCATACCATCATGTCTGCCATTCTTCCCCCAAGCTGTTTTCATCTTGCATAACTGAAACCCTACACCCATTAAACAATAACTCCATTTCTCCCTCCCCTAGTACCTGCTACCCTTTTACTTCTGTCTCTAATTTTTCATACCTTAGGTACACCATATAAATGGAATCATACAGTATTTGTCTTTTTGATTGACTTATTTTATTTGGCATAATGTCTTTATGGTTCATCCATCATATATGAACATAGATGTGAAAATATCTGAGACTCTGAATTCTTTTGTTATAAATTCAGAAATGGAATTGCTGGGTTATATGAATTCTAATGTTACTTTCATGATTCAAAATGAGTTTGAATTTATACTAGCTTAACTTCAATAATATTTAAAAGTGCTTCTCCTTTATAGCTCCATCCCACCCCCTTTCGATTGTTGATGTCACAGATTTACATCTTTATACATTGTGTGCTCAAAAGTATAAACTTGAAGGCATGTGTGTCTTAAATTACATAGAAAGCAACATGTTGAATTATCTACCAAAGTTACAGTATTACTAGCTTTAGACTTAATTAAAACAGTCATACATACAGATCATGTATTAAATAAAAAGTGGAATTATAAACTACTTTTGCAATATACTATCTTTTTAAAATTTGCACTTATTGAGATCTTTATTTCTCCATGTGGCTTCAAGTTTTACTGTTTAATATTCTTTCATTTCACCCAGCAGGACTCCCCTACGCATTTCTCTCAGGGAAATTCTAGTTGTAACAAACTCCTTCAGGTTTTGTTTATCTGGGAGAGTCCTAATCTCACCTGCACTCTTGAACAGTTGTGCTGGATATGGCATTCTTGAGTGACAGCTTTTTTTCTTTTAGCACTTGGAATATATTGGCCTACTGCCTTCTAACCTAAGTTTCTCATGAAAAATATAATAATCTTTTTAAGGATTTCTTATATATGATGATTTGCTTCTTACTGCTTTCAAGATTCTCTCTTGAACTGTTGAAAGTTTATAATGTGTCTGTGTGGTCCTCTGTGAGTTCATCTTGGAATTTATTTAAGCTCTGGAAAATTCTTTCATCGAATTTTGGAAAATTTAATTCATTCTTCAAATGGTCTCTCTGCCCCTTTCTTCTCTTCTGTGACTTCTGCAGTGTGTATGTAGGTCCTGGTGATACTATCCCACAGGTTCCTTAGGCTGTGTTCACTTTTTAAATCTTTTTCTTTTTTTCTCAGACTTCTGTTGTCCTTCAAGTCTGTCGATTCCTTCCTCTGCCTGCCCAAATCTTCCTTTGATCCTTCTGGTGAATTTTCCATTTGAATTACTGTACTTTTCAGCTCAGTAATTTATTTTTTTCATTTCTTTTTATTGATATTTCTCTTTGGTTCATACATCATTTTCTGACTTTTTCTACATCTTACTTTAGTTTTTGAGTACTTTTAGGAAGTTGTTTTCAAGTCTTTGTCTAGTAGCTCTGCCTTCATGTTTTTTTCAGGGATAGTGTCTATTGGTCTAGGTTTTGTTTTTCTTTTTTCTTTGAGTGGGCCATGCTTTTCTTTATTTCCCACTTCCCTAGTTTGCTTTTATTTTATTTTTTAAATAATGTGAGCTGTCTGAGTCAACCTGAGATATAAACTTAGGGTCATCTCCAATTTTTTCTGAGCCTTTCTCTGGGTAACTTTCTAATTTTCCTTGTATATACGGTTGTTTTTGAATGTCCTAGTGTCTGGCTTTTGGGGAAAAAAAAGAAATATGAAAGGTGAGGAAGGAGACAAAAAGACACCAACCCTTTAAGTCTTCTAGTCACTTCAGCAGGAGAGGAAGGGCCTCCTTAAAATAATTGGGTAGATAGTGGAGTGATACAATAACAATTGGCATCTGCCTCTTTGTACTTCTGTAATCAGAAAGCAATGCTTAGTGTAGATCCTGTTATTTGGATGGGAGGTGTTCTGTTTGCCTACCATAACTGCCATATGCTATGTACAGGCTTCCCTAGGACCTTGCACAACCACCCTTCATGTACCTGGGTGGCCCCAGCTAAGTGGTTTCTGCTGTGCTGAGTTGAAATTGACTGAAATTAACCCAGCAATGAAGTTTTCCCTGGAAGTTGCAAGCTTTAAATTGACTCAGAGTCTGCCAGTATACATGTTATCTGGATGTGGAGACAGATTCCTGGTACTGCCTCTTTGCTATCTTTGTGGGTTTTTTATCTGGCACTATACACCACCAGTAGTATGATTTCAGACAAGTCACTTAAGTTACTTGGGCTCTTGAGAGTCAGGAGCTTGTGTGGGGAAGTGTTTAGGCCAGTACAGGCATCCCTTGGAGATGCATCTTCAGGTTTGTTTCCGTTGCAATAAAGTTAATAAAGCAATATAGTGAGTCACATCCTTTTGTGAGTCACATCCTTTTGGGTTTTTTGTTTCTCAGTGAATACAAAGTTATGTTTACAATATGCTATATTAAGAGTATAATAGCATAGCATACCTTAATTAAAAATACTTTAATGCTAAAAATACTAATCATCATCCGAGCCTTCAGAGTCTTATCTTTTTTGCTGATGGAGTCTTGCCGTGATGTTGATGGATGCTGGCTGATCAGAGTGATGGTTGCTGAAGATTGAGGTATCTATAGCAGTTTCTTAAAATAAGACAACTATGAAGTTTGCCACATCGATTGATTGACTCTTCCTTTCATAAAAGACTTGTCTGTAGCTTGCTATTTGATAGTATTTTATGTGCACTAGAACTTGTTTCATAATTGGAGTCTATCATCTCAAACCCTCTTGCTTTAAAAAACTAACTTTATGTAAAATTCTAAATCCTTTGTTGTCATTTCAGCCACATTCACTATTTTCATTAGGAATGGATCCCATCTTAAGAAACTACTTTCTTTACCCATCCATAAGAAGCAACTCATACGTTCATCATGAGATTGAACAGTTCAGTTACATCTTCAGGCTCTACTTCTAGTTGTAGTTCTTTTGATATTTCTACCACATCTGCAATTATTTCCAAAAACAACTACTTTAATAACATCAAACATCATAGATCACCGGTACAGATGTTGTAATAATGAAAAGTTTTAAACATTGTGAGAATTACCAAGATGTGATAGAGACATGAAGTGAGCGCATGGCATTGGAAAAACGGTACCAATGTGCAGGGTTGCCACAGATCTTTAATTTGTAAAAAAAAACAAAACAAAACTGTATTTGTGAAGAACAATAAAGTGTGGTATAATCAAGTATGTCTGCAGTCACTAAGAGTCTTAGCCTGAAATGAGTGGTCTTCTAAATTTGAATACTTACACTTTAGATGTTAATTTTTTAGTCTGAGATGAAACAGTAGGTAGAGTTTTAAATAACTCCATATTGAAAAACTTGTTGATGATATGAATATTCCTATTTACCCAGAATATTTGAAATATACATGGCAATTTATTTACTTTGGGATTTCTTTGGAATTTGATGTTTTTCTTTTGGGAACTTGAGAAAAGCATAGCTTTTGAGTCTTTAGCAAAATAAGTGGCTGTTCCAGTTGGTGGTAAGTTTGATGGTGAGAACTGTTAGGATATTTATTTCTTAAAAATAAAAACAAAAAACAACAAATTGGGGGGGAAAAAGACAAATTGTTAGAACAAATAGGGAAACTGCACTTTTCTGTCAGTGATGTTTTATAAAAGCTCCTGTAGTTAATTGCTTTGGTGGACATTCTCATCCCCACCAATGACGCTCCTTGGAAGAAGTAAAATACTTTAAGAAGTAGCAGATTGTAATTTGGGACATCAGCTTTCCTTATACTGTGATGAAAATTGTGTTAATTTGTATCCTTTCACTATGGTAAAGTTCCTGCTTATTTTTATCAATTGTTGAGAGAAGAAAAAGGGTGAGAAAGTTGAGGCTGTGAATCATGGAATGTTAATAATGATGGATTATGGAATCTAAACCAGGCGCTTGTTTTAGGGAAAAGGGTTGAATAGACTAGAAGTTAAGGCATTTTAATGCTGTAACTATTTGTTCTTTTGAACAAATGGTACTGTAATAATTAGAAATTCATATACATGCAATAGAGAACCTTAACCCTTCACTCTACACACAGTGAACTTCAAATGGACGAACCATAGAAGTATATAAATATAAGTGCTAATGCCATAAAATGAATAGAAGAAAACACAGTGTTTTAGGCTAGCAAGGTTTTTTTCTTTTTTAAGACACAAAAAAGCATGAAGATACTGTTAAGAAAATGAAAAGGCAAGCCTTAGGCTAGGAGAAAATATTTGCAAAACACATTTAACAGGATGTGTATCCAGAATATATAAAGAAGTCTTACAACTCAGTAAAAAGATAATCTAATAAAAAAGCAAAAAAAATGCACATCTTGGTGGAATAATAATTAAATTCACCGCTTCTGGCTGAGTGAAGTCCAGGTACATCTAAGAATCTGGGTTTGCATCCAGGACTGAGAGAACAACCAAGATGAACAACTAAATGAAAAATACTTCTTTCTCTTCTTTCTTCCTGCCTGCTTGCCTATTCACTTCTATTCCTGCATGCAGCTTTCCTTAAAAACAAACAAAAAAAACAAAAATCGTGAACAGATAAAGAAGATAAACGGATGGATAAGAACCCAAAAAGATGTTAAATGTCATTAGAGAAATATGCATTTCTTAAATCCATAATGAGATACCACTATGCATTAGAATGATTGGTCAGATGTTGGCAAGAATTCAGACCAGTTGAAACTTTTATACATTGCTGATGGCAATGTAAAATGGAACAGCTACTCTGGGAGACATTTGGGTAGTTTCTTTAAAATTTAAATGTAAACTTATCATACACCTTATCCATTTCACTTCTAAATATTTATCCAGGAGAAATAAAGCAATATATTCATCTAAATATTTGTCTACAAATGTTCATTGCAATTTTATTGGTGATAGCTGAGTATTGAAAACAGTATATATGTCCATCAGCAAGTATATAGATGACCAAATGCTGGACAACTATACAAGGGAATACTTAAGTATATGAATGGATCTCAAAATAATTAGACTAAGTGAAAGAAGTCAAACTAAAGACGACTGCATACTGTATGATACCACTCATTTACACTCTAGAAAATGCAAACTAATTTATAATGACAGATAATTAGTAATTGTAAAGAAAGGGGGTAAGAATGGAATGGATTATACAAGAGCGTGAGGAAACTTGAGGATAATGGAGGTGTTATTTTGTTTATGGTGATGTAGGCTATAAAAGAAATGGTAGTGTAGTGGAATTAGTGGGACATGATAATCTTTCTTTCCATGCTTGCAAATATAATGCTTAGCATGTAATTTTAGCACTATAGTTATTGTGTCCTTACTTATTACCATTGTTTTTTTTGTGTTAGGTTTTTCAGTTTCTTGAAGGTAGATGCTGTATTTTATTGGATTTTACAAGTACAGGCAAAACTGGTGAGAACTTGGTACTTTTTCAGTATGTTAAAATCTTAAAATAAAAAGGCTATAGTTTAGTTGATGATACCTAGATTCTTGGACTAGAAATCTAACATTTTATATTCTTATTTAATGTAAAGCAATAGAATGTTTTGCATACTTTGAGTATGCTACACTCACTACTGAAAATACTCTTCCTATTTGCCTGAGTATTCTTGAGGACTGAGCTTTACAGTTCATTGAATAAAATAATAAGGTTTGCATTGAACAGAGAACTGAATTGCCTGAATTAAATTTTTTCTGGTTAAAGTCTTAGTGAGACGTGAAGTGAAAAAAAATATGGAAATATAATTGGTATTGTGAGTAGGTCAAAACATAATGCTTAATTAGCTCATAGCTTACTGATTTTCATATTTAGGTATTTCTGATACACTTGTGTAGTTTCCTGTGGTCTCACTGAGGTTAGGGAGAGATGTTGGAAAGGGGTGAAAGTAAACTGTTATAGGAAAGGGAGACAACTCTGCTTCTCGTTTTTTCCCCCCCTTTCAGTTACTATTACCACTTAATTTTTGGTTCCAAGAACTGAAAAATATGTGCATGATCTTATTTAGTTCTTACAAAGCCTTAGGAAGCAGATCTCATTACCATTAAATTTTTTTTTTTTTTTTTTTTTTTTTTTTTTTAGGGAAAGATTCAGACAGGAATGAAGGCGAGCAAGCAGGAAATGAGAGGAGGAGGAAGAAGTACTTTATTTAATTTATTCATTTTGTCAGCCTTTCCCCAGACCCTGGGGCTTGAACGAGGGAATTGGGAAGTGTGTGGATTATTCCTGGTGAACTATACCACCTGGCCACCCCTTCATTGCCATTTTATCAATGAGGAAAAAGCTGAGATTTGACATCTGAGACTTTAACCAAAGATGCACAGCTAATAGCTTTAAATAACTGACTCACTCCAAAGCCCAGGTTCTTAACTGTCTGCTAAATCGCATCTTTGTTAATTAGACTGGCCACTCTAAGGCTAAAAAAATGCCCTTTGAATGTTCATTAGTCCTGGAGAATTATTATTATTCCATTCAGACATCTAAACATATCTAACCCCTTGTTGGAGTCTTAGTATGTAATATTGTATTCTTTTGAAGTATTTTTCTTGGTTAGAAGAACCAATATTTTTAGAATTGGGAGTTCTAGAGAATAGATTTCTTAGCATTTTTAATAAACACAGTTTCTTAAAATCAGGTGCAGTTTAAGTTGAAGGCTTAAGTAACATGTAACCTTATGAAAGGAGTCTTTGAATTATCAGTTGCTTATTGATGATCTTACTTTGACCGTATTTCTCACTTTAATGCAGCAGTGTGTCTTACTTAGTATTTGTATTCTTATGTTTGTACGTTTGTTCATTAAAAAAATAATTTGTGGTACTGTGGCTACCTGTTCTCTTGTAGACACTCTGCTTTTAGTAAGGTTTTCTCTCTTTGACCATATTTATGGAATACAGTAAATACAAGAAAATTTGATAACTATGTTCAAAGAAGTTTGAAAACTATATTCATGACTGTGAGGACATTCTTCATAGTAGTAAATGTCTACTAACCTTAATTGATTATTACTTTCTCATTTCTGTCTCCATCTTGGGCTTTTTAGCTATGCATTTGAACAGTAGTACTTTATGAAACAAGGAGGACAGAGAAAGATTTGTTCTGAGTGTGAATCACTAGGTTGGGAAGATACATTGTTTAATCAAAAATTCCTAAGGAGGTGGTGGGAAAAAATGTTTCCCCTTACAAAATAGAAGCAGGAGAAGAAATAACAACTTCAGGAATAGAACTTTTAAATAGACTTTCATCATTACAAAGCATAAAGTATGTGTTACCATTGAAACGATGTCAAGTGACTACAGTGAAGGAGAAAGAACATAAAATGGTGACTTATAATCCACAAAATACGGCTGTTTCATTTCAAAATTTATTTACTGTTCATCTATTTACTCTAAAGATTTTAAATACTCAAGATTTAAAATATTCATCGGAGCACAGCATGTTAAGTACTCATTATGAATGTTTTTTCATTTCAAATGACAAAGCTATAAATGCTTGATAATATATTTGAAATTAGGATTTTTAAAGGATAAGCTTCAAGATTTAATATATGAACATTCCACTAGAATGTATGTAGAAACTGTTTTTAGTTTTCAGTGATTTTAATAGAAACTGTCTTTAGTTGGCTCAGTCATTCATTTTCTTCTGCTATTAAAACTTGTCGGAAATTTCCTTTCAGGAGTCTTGTATGTGCTTGATTCTCAGAAGGGAGCCTATAAAACACGGCATGATAAAACTGACGTCGTGTGAGGCATCAGTGACTGTGTGTGAAGCCAAAGACGAAAAAGAGCTTTAAGTATATACACAGTTTCTTTTACATGTGTTTTAGGGGAGTGAAGATTGCCACAGGAGAGCTACATATAATGTTTTTGTATTTAAGAATTTTAGTTTGAAGTGAAGGTATAGAAGACAAATCACCCCACCCCACCCCTCCAATTACTGGTTGCCCTTAAACAAAAAGTGGGAAACACTGACTCCCTCCCTGCATCTCATGTCACATACTGGTTGTTTTTTGTTTTTTTTTTTTATGGTGGGCGGAAGTAGGCACAATTTTAGCGCGGCCCCCCCCCACCCCCCCAGTCTTTCAGGACTCTTGCCATCATGCATGTGTAGGCTCTTTAGGGACATCCCTATTGACTTCTTCTGAAGTTGTTAAAATTCTTGTCAGAAGTTTTCATCTTGTGGTAGTGAGTGTTGATTTTGGATAAAATGATACCTCTTTCAGCTTTTATGATGAGGGTTTATTTCCTTCAATTCTTTGATTATTAACTATTTGTATTGATAGTAGATAGCTGATTTATATTTGGTAGTGTTTACGTATAAATAGTTATTTCAAAAGATATTTGAGGATTCTCAGTGTCTGAGAAAAAATGAGTATCTTCCCTTTCCTCACCTTCATCTTGAGATAGTAATTATGGGAGTCATCGTTTTGGGAGTTGGTGGGAATATCATTGGACAGGGAGATATTAATAGGTTTCTACCTTTTCCTCAGGATATCCCCCCTCCAATTTACCCCCGTGTGTTAAATTAGCTTCTCTATTTTCCATACTTGCTTATTTATTCATATTTAATATCTTTATATGTAATTAAGATGTGATTTATATAGTTCTAGAATGCTTTTTTTTCAGTATTTTATTGTGGTAATTGTTTTACAAATTTAAATAAACTCCTATGTAAAGAGTCCCCATGTGTGCACTCTCCTCATTGCTCAGATGTATGTCAACACACCCTGCCCTCCACCAAATCACCAAGGGTTCTTCACCATTATCTAGTGGGCCCTGCCACCACTTGTCCTCCCCCCACCATTCCCATTTGGTAACCTCAGTTCTATTGCAAGTGTCCAAGGGTTGGTTTTGTTTCATCTGTTCCTTTGTTTTGTCTATTCGTATTCTACCTGTGATGAGTGAAATCATCTGGTATCTATTGTTCTTCTTTTGGCTTATTTCATTTAGCATAATCCCTTCTAGATCCATCCTGGTTGATACAAATGACAGGATTTCATCTCTTCTAAGGGCTGCATAGTATTGCATTATGTATATATACTATATGTTTTTTATCCATTCATCTGATATTGGGCACTTAGGTAGTTACCAGTTCTTAGCTATTGTGAATAGGGCTGCGATAAACATGAGGGTGTATGAATCTCTACAAATTAGTGTTTTTCTATCTTTCGGGTAAATACCGAGAAGTGGAATGGTGGGATCATATGGAATCGTCCTACTTTTTACATAGCGGTGAATCTGCACCAATTTATACTCCTACCAATAGTGTAAAAATGTTCCCTTTCTCAATATCCTCACCAACATTTGTTGTTTCCAGGCTTGTAGATAATAGCCAATCTCTCATGTTTAAGTGATACATCACTGTTGTTTTGAATTGCACTTCCCTGATAGCCAGCAAATAGGAGCATCTTTCGTGTACCTGTTAATTTTCTGCCTGATTGATCTGTTCATTGTTGTATGTGGAATGTTGAAGTTTCCTTTTATTATTGTGTTGCTGTCAATGTCTCTCATTAATTCTAATAATGCTTAGTATATTTTGATGCTTCTTCATTTGGTACATATGTTAATAAACATGTCTTCTCGCTAGATTGATTCTTTAATCATTATATAATGTCATCTCTATCTTTTGTTATGCTTTTTAGCTGGAAGTCTGGTTTTCTGGGGGGGTGAGCTTTTTAATCTGTGTAATTAACATATAGGGTGATTATTGATATGTAACTGTTACCACTTTGTAAATTGTCTTCTGGGTGTTGTTATAGACAGTGCCTTTGTTCTTCTCTTTCTCTTCTTAGGTGGGTTGAATGTAGTTATGTTTTGATTGGTTTCCTTTTTTGTTTGCTTCTTTGCGTTTTCCCTGGAGATGTGTTTTGAGGTTACCCTGGTTTAGCATCAAGAATTCTATGTTTATTTCCTGTTTTTATTTGAAATGCAGATTAGTCTTGCACTCATTCTAACCATCCACATTTTTTATTCTCTCCTCCTCCTCCCCACTTTTTACACTTGTTGTCTTACTCTTTTTAAGTGGCATCCCTCTACACTTTATAGAGCTTCCTTTAGTATTTTTTGTAGATCTCTTTTTGTGGTGGTGAATTCCTTTAACTTTTGCTTATCAGAAAAGCCTTTTATCATTCCTTCAATTCTGAAGGGTATAGTATCTTAGGTTGAAAATCCTTATCTCTCAGCACTTTGAATATATCATGCTGTTCCCTTCCAGCCTGTAGAGCTTCAGCTGAGAAATCTTCTGACAGTCTTATGGGAACTCCTTTGTGTGTGACTCATTTTTCTCTAGCTGCTTTTAAGAATCTCTCTTTATCTTGTATTTTGGACATTTTGATGGCAGTATGTCTTAGTGTAGGTCTGTTTGGGTTTCTTGTGTTTGGAACTCTTTGGGTCCAAAGAGTCTGTAGACTTGCTTCATTCCGCAGAGTAGGGAAATTCTCAGCTATTATTTCTTTGAATACAGTTTCTGCCCGCCCCCCTCCCCATTTCTCTCTCGTCTTCTGGCATCCCTATGATGTAAGAGTTGTTCTTTTTAATGTTATCCCATAGGTCTCAAATTCTGTCATTTCTTTTCACTTTTTTTTTCTCTTCATTGGTTTGCTTGAGTGCATTCCTCCATCCTATCTTCTAGCTCACTGATTCTATTGGAGACTTTATCCATCATACTCTTGAGTTCCTCTTTTGAGTTCTTTAGTTCAGCTATTCTGTTCTTTATTTCTTTGACATCTTGTTTCATTTCTTCTTTCTTTTTATTCCCCTGTTATTTTCTTGATTTCCATGAGTATATTTGTCACTGTTGCCCTAAATTCATCTTCAGGTAGTTTGCATAGATCTGTTGCATTCAGATTTCCTCCTGGTGTTTTAATAGGATCCATCATTTTATGTATATTTCTCTGTGTCTTCACTTTGACATTCTCTTTTTATTTCTGTGGTTTAGGTTTCCTGAAGTGACGGTCTATCTAGTTGGGCTTCAACTTGAACCAAGTAAGCCTGGATCTTGGTTTGGACATGGGGCTTCTTACATTGTGTGGCATCACCACTGTTTAGATTTTTTGAAGTTCTTAGGTGGACCCTGTGTTGGGACCTGAAAGTTCAGCCTGTGGGGTTGGAGTTTGTGTGTGGGATGTGAATTTCCCCCAGTGTCAGGGTTCTGAATGGTAAAGACCACCATGTCATTGGCCCACAGTCAATGCTCATGCAACAGTTATGTCTCCACTCACAGGGTGGTGGTAGTGGGTCACTGTTGAGAGTTCCTCCCTTCTGGGAGTCTCTCTTGTTCCAGAGACCCTGTTTCAGGCACTTTTACACCTGAGGCGGGATTTTTGCTGGTCAGATCCTATAGCTCTGGTGTGATACGGAGAGTGGGGGTGGGGTATTCCCCTAACTGCCTTCCAGTTATGGTGGTGTCCTGTGCAGAGTTCTGTCAGGGGCTCCCTTTCAGACCATAGGGGTGCTGGTCTTCCACCTTGTGCCAAGACCCTCTTCCCCCAACTCAGTGTCCCTGGTCCTACTGGTTGAGCTCTCAGCTGCAGCAAAGCAACTCTCTGGGAGACCTGGTTCTTCCCAATGATCCACTCCTCTCCATCATGACCCTTTCTTCCCCCTGATAATAGGAATCCCAAATCTGCAATATGGCTCTGACCCTGACAAAACTCACCTACCTTTTATGGTGGTAATGCTGTTGCTGTCTCTGTATCTTCTGGTCCTGCTTTTCCACAGTGTTTGTGTCTAAAAAATGGGTTATTCCTAGTCGTTCTGTAGGGAGGAGGTGAGATTTGGCTTGTATCAGTTTGCCATCTTGGATTCTCCTCTCCTCTAGAACTTTCTTAATAGGTTGTCATTTATAATCTAGCTTTGCTTTGCAAATAGAATACCCTCTATATGTAGTAAGCATATCTTACTTACTGAGTAAATAACTAGCCTCATATCCTCCCACTCTTCATTTTGTTATTTTTGGGAAGGTACAAGATATGTCTTCAGAATAACAAAGATGTCTAATTTTTAGGTAATGGGGAGCATCAAAGATGAAATATATTGAGGGATAAGAGCTCTTAATAGTTCATGAATTCAGTTATAAAGCTAAAGTAAAGGATGCAGTCCTCTGTTTGTGCCTCCTTAGATTAAATTTTGGAAGGCAGATCAAAAGATGCAGTGGTTTACAAGACCATGAGCAAATTAGAATCAAGGCAGAATGATCCTGCATCTTTCTTGTGAATAACCTTTGGGAATAGAGAGGGGAGAGGCACAGGAGACAAGGTAATAATTACCAGTGCAAATTCTGGATTTAATATAGGCTTCTTAAAATGAAGCTTAAAAGTAAAAAGTAAACCCACGAAACACTAATGTTAAATATTGTCTGAATTTTTTTCTACTTTTGTATCATATATATATATAGGGTTCATAGGCTTCTAACATTTCAGTTATTTTTCTCTGTATAGATAGATATATATATATATAGCTAATATAAACTCTGCGTGGATGCCAAATGAAGAGTATATTCATCCTGTATATTCCTGTATAGTCATTCATTCCTAAATTTCTGACAATTTCAGTCCACCTATTTATTTTTCTAGAAATAACAGGTTTAAACATTTTTTGATAGCCATATCCTGTATTAGGCTAAAGGATTTCCCTTCTGTTGATAATTCGTTATATTTGTTATAAATAGATAATGAATTTAGTTGAATTTTTCTACACCTATTTTATGTTCTACACTGTGTTATGATCATGTAGTTTTCTTCTTTAGTTTAATTGTGAATTACATTGATAGATTTTTTTTTTTTTTAAAGGATAGGTGCAAGTAGGAATGAAGGCAACTAGGCAGGGAGGAAGAGAGAGCAGGAAGGAGCATTTTATTTAATTTTCTTTAGTGGTTCACATTGGCTTTTCACCCAGGGAAATGTGAACCCAGGTCTTTGGAATGTGCATGGACTATATTCCTCTAGAGGCTGTGAACATAACCACTACTCCACCAGAGCGTGCTTGATTGATTCTTGGATATTGAACCAACTTTGCATCCCTAGGATAAACTACTTGGTTCTGGTGTATTGTCCTTTTTAGATAATGCTTTATTCTATTTGCTAATATTTTGTGTAGGTCTTTGCATTGATGTTCACTTAAGAGATACTGGTCTGTAATTTTTTAATTTTTTTTTTTTAGTATTTGTGTAATGTTGGCTTCATAAATGAGTTGGGAATGTTCCCTCTTTTCTGCAAGAGATTGTATAGAATTGTTTTTTCTCCCTTAAATAGTTGCTAGAATTAACCAATAAAACCATCTGGGTCTAGTACTTACTTGAAGATTGTTAACTAGTAGGATTTCCTTAAGCGTACCTCATTGGTGCAGCAGTTAGGTCCACTGGGTGAGGTGATGACAACCAAGATAAACAACTAAATACAAAAATCATATGCTTCTTCCTTCCCTCTCTTCCTGCCTACTTACATTCTTTTCTGTACCTTTCTTTAAAATAAAAAAAAAAAAGATTTAATACATATAGAACTATTCATATATCTACTTATCTTTGTATAGTTTTGTAGTTTGTGCTAACTTTATGGAATTGGCTTATTTTCATCTAAGTATCAAATTTATGGACTTAAGGTGTTTCGTTGTATCATTCACTTACTGTCCTTTTCGTATTTGTTTTATTAGTGTTGATATTCCCCTCTTTCATTCCTTTTATTGTTGATTTGTGTCTTTTCTATTTTACTGACTTTTTTCAAGGAACTAGCTTTTTAGTTTTTCTCCATTTTGTTTGTTCTCACTTTCATTGGTTTCTGCTCTTAATTTTTCTGTTTGACTTACATCTAATTTGCTCTTTTCAGTTTCCTAAAGTAGAAGCTAAGGTATTGGTTTTAGGTCTTCTTTTCTAATATATGCATTTAAAACTATATTTTCTTCTTAATGTTTTAACTATCGCTCAGATTTTTATATGTTGTATTTTCATTTGCACCTAGAAAATATTTAAAATTTTTCCTTTAGACTTCTTTTACGTACAGGTTGTTTAGAAGTTCTTTGTTTAATGTTAACATATCTGGGGCAATTTCCCCAATATATTTTGCTATTCTGTTTAATTCTGTCAATGTATTTTAGTATCATTTTGATTTCTTTTGAATTTTTAAGATTTATTATATAGCCCCAAATTCGGTATATCTTTTTGAATGTTCTTGAAAATAATGCGTACTTGGAAAGAATGTATATTCAGGGATAATTGGGTAGAACGGTCTACAGATGTCATTTAGATCAAGTTGATAATAGTATTACTGCAGTCTCCTTGATTTTTGCCTACTTGTTTTATCAACTATTAGATTTGATTGTTGAAAGCCTCCAATTATAATTGTGTATTTTTCCTGTCGTATCTATCAGTTTTTTCCTCCTGTATTTTAAAGTTCTGATTTCAGGTGCATACATATTTAAGCTTGTTATGTCTTCTTGGAAAATTGACCACTTCATCATTATAAACCCCCTTTTTATCCTTCAGAGTATTTTTGTTCTGAAGTCTACTTTGTCTGAAATTGATTTGTCTGCACTAGCTTTCTTTTGATTGGTATTTGCATGGTTATCTTCCTCCATTTTTTAATTCTTATCTAAATCTTTATACTTAGTAGACTTTTTGAAGTGGCATTTAGCTTAACTTTGCTTTTTTATCCAATCTGACAGTCTCTGTCTTTTAACTGATGTCTAGACGATTCATATTTAAAGTAATTATTAATATAGATTAAAACTTATCTTAGTAGCTATTTTCTGTTCATTGCATTTATTTTCTTTTTTTCCTTTTCCACCTTCTCTGGTGTGAATTGAGTTTTTTATTATTATTATTTTATCTGCTCTATTAACTTTTTAATACTTTTTCAAAAACAGATTTCAGTGGTTGCCTTTGTGTTTACATACACATTTTTAAATAGTCCAAGTCAAATAACACTGTACCACTTCACATGCAGTGTATGTGTCTTATTATAGTTTATGGTTCTAATTGTCCCCATACTTGTGTCATTATTATATATTTCACTGTATGTTAGGTATACCCAAGACATCGTTACTGTTTTAAAAGCAGTCTTTGAGTATTTAAAAATATTAGAAAAAGATTCTATTTTACTTTAATTTGTTCTTTATTTCTTTGTGTAGATCTAAGCTACTCACCATTATTACATTCCTTCATAACTTCTTTTATTATTTCTTACAGGATTAGTCTGCTGGTAGTAAATTCTGTTGTGTCTAGGAAAGCCTATTTCTTTTTACTCATAAAGAATCTTTTCACTGGCCATGGAATACTGGTTGGGAAGTTTTTTCTCTCAGTATTTTGTAATTGTCATTCCACTGTCTTATTTTAAAGTTTCTGACAGGACGTTATTGTAACCCTTATCCGAGGTCCTCTGTATGTAATATGTTTTCCCCTCTCTGGCTGCCTCTTAATATTTCTCTTTGCCTTTCAGCACTTTGAATATCATATGCTTAGGTGTCTTTTGGGTGGAGGCCGGGGAAGTATTTCTCTGTTGTTTTTGAGTTTCTTAAATGTTATCTTGGTTTCTTTTCTTTAATTTTGGTAAGTTCTTGTCCATTAAAATATTTTTTTCTGTTCTGTTCTCTCTTCTGCCGTTCTAAGAATGTGTATGTTGCACTGTTTGATTTATTCCTACAGTTCTTTCTCTTCTGTTTTCTTTTTCTTTTTTCTTTACATTTCAGTTTGGGTAATTTCTACTACCTTTTTCTTTTTTTTAAAGGAAAGGTGCAGGCAGGAATGAAAGTGGGCAGGCAGGCAGGCTTGAAGAGAGAGGAGGAAGAAGCATTTTATTCCATTTCCATTTTAGTTGTTCACACCGGTTGTTTTCCCCCAGACCCAGAACTTGAACCCAGCGTTAGGTGGCTTTACTCTTTTGGAGGTGATTGACCCAACAACTGTTCCACCAGGGCATGCCTCTTAATTTACTTTCAAGTTTGCTGATTGTTTTTTCAGTGGTTTCAAGTTTTCTAATTAGCTCTACAAAAGCATTACTTGTGTTCTAATTTCTAGTATTTTCACGATTTCCATTTCTCTGTAAAATTACCTGTCTGATCTTGCATGCTATCTGTCTTTTCCATTTGAGCCTTTACCATGCTAATCATGTTTTAAATTCCCTGATACTTCCAAATCTATGTTATGTTTAAGTCTGGCTTTGATCACTGCATTGTTTCTTGAGGTTGTGTTTTTATTTCTGCCTTTGGCATTCTTTACGGTTTTTTAGTTGTTGAAAGCTAAAGGTGTTGTATAGGTTAGGAAATATATGGTTGAAGAATGGAGCTTTCCTTCTGGTAGTCTTTGAGAGTGGAATTTGCATTAATCTGTTAGAGGTTGGACTTTGTGTGAAGTTTATTATTGCTGTAGTTACCAGAGTTGACATTTGTTACTGGAACAGGAGACTGTGTTCCCTAGTGTTCCTTGTGTCCTAATGTCTTGTGTCTCCCTGCTTGATTTAAGATTTTCCCTTTGTGCCCTTTCTCCACATTTTGTTAGTGGAGGGTGAAGAAAGTTCTGTGATGATCTATTAAGCCATAGATTTAGGAAAGGTACTTAAGCTTGAGTCTCAGGTGTGACCTTCAGGAGACTTTCTGCTCCAATTCTAGGGGTTGTTTGTCCTCTTTTCCCTCCAATTGCCGTGTCTTGGTTTGCTTTTTGAACCCTTCTTTTTAAATTGTTTTTAAAGTCCTCTCTATTCCCTTTACTTTAAAAGAGAGTGAAGATTAGTTGTTAGTCTCCTTTTCCTCCCTACAATTATAGTGAGTTTCTACCATGTTCTCAGGGTATAGGACTTGAGTTTCTCTTGCAGATTAACCCTTTTTGTTCCATAGGGAGATAGGAGAAATTAGATCTCGACTGATCAGCATTGCCTGCTGTTTTACTCTCCAAGTTTCACCGGGGTGAATAAGGGCAGGGATGAGGCATTTTGACTTCATTCTCATTGATAGCCCCTGCATTTCCGAGAGCCTTTTGAGGTTCCTGGAGGAAAAGCCTGTAATAGAGTGCGAACTCTGAGTACAGACCCCAGTGACTGCACTCTCTTCATACTGGTTCACCCCTCAGTCTTCATTCAGCATTTTGTCAGAATTTATGTTTTAATCTTCTAAACTGCAACGGGATAGCCACTTGATTGTAAATTTTCTTGATTTTATTTTTGAAAAAGTAGAAAATGCTGATAAGTACTAGAAAAATTTACCCTATATCAGATGCCAGTGAGAGACAGACTTTTTTTTAGTATTTTGTCATATATATTATGTACTGTTTTTTTCTGTGTATATGTAATAAGTTTTCCCTTTTTAAATTTTGCACTAAGTGATTCTTAATATTTACTTTTCAGCTTTTCCTAAAAGGATTCTTGTACGCTATAGAAGTGACTGAGGAAGCGTGATAAAGGCAAGTATTCAGTTCATTATAGTCAGTAAAATTAACCTGGTTCAGACCAGTCAAAAGGCTTTGGTCACTGTAGCTATCAAAACAAAACAAAAAAACCCTAAATATTAGTAAGTAAAACTTATAAAGAAAGATAATTTACATATAATACGGAAAGGTTTTGCAGTGTACCCTCTTAAATATTTGAAGAATTTTAAAAACATTTTTTTCATTTTCTAATATTAATTCAGAACAACTTGTTTCTTGAATGTGAACTAATGACATGTATTTAGCAAAATTGTGGTAGAAAATTGTTAAACATTTTTAGAATTTAGCAAAGTTGTTTGAAATGCCTGGTCTGTAGGTGATGACCCTTTCCTCTTTTTCCCACTTTTCACTCCTTCTCCCTGCTCCCTTTCCACCATGTCATTTTGTTTCCTCTTTTTTCTTTCCCTGCTGTCCTCTGGTTTACTTATAAGGACTTCACTTTTCAGAGAAGCTGAATGGATGAACGAGAAGCCAACATTTCCTTATTACGAAAGTGCACTTATCTTTGTAGTTGAACTTGTTGGTGTTATACCAGGGATTTCGGTATTGTTATGTGGGGAATGTTATAAACTTAGAAACAATTATTCATTTGAATTTTGCTGTCTTATATAAAAAAAAAGGGGAGTCCTAAAAAGCCTTTGAAATTATTGAATTCCTTTAATGCTTGTATTCTTAACTGTTCGAGTTGATTATTTCACTGCCTTATCTCGATTTTTGACACAGTTGATGTTCCTTAATATTTGGCATACATTAAAAGGTGGCCTTAAAGATTTTCTGTTGTCCTAGTGAAAATGCTAGCAAATTAAAAAATTTTAACCATATTTTTTTGAGATCCCAAAACTAATGCAATCGATAGCTACAAGTTGTGACATATTTCATTGTGTAATCAGTGCACTAGTTTAAGTTTCAAAATTCTTTTGTTTTTAAGTATAGATTCAAATTATAACTATATGTTCTTTAAACACGTTTTTCCCCGTGTTTGGCTGAAATAACTACTCTGGTTTTATTCTGTGATTACTTATTCCCCTAACTTTTTAAAATTAAATATCTCAAACTTCAGAAAAGTTGTAAGATGAGTAGAAAGAACTCTCCTATGCCCTTCATCCACATTACCCAGTTGTGGATATTTTAGACTTTACATTTTTCTCTGTATATTTAAGTATGTACATATTAATATTTTCTATGATTAAGTTGACATTAAGGTACAGACATGATGCCTCATTACCCCTGAATACCGCAATGCATATTTTCTACAAACAAGGATGTTTTTCAAAATTCTTACCTCGCAACATGATATTTAAAACTCAATTTTGGTTTCTTTGGGACTCCATATCAGAGCCTATACTAGATAGTATGATTAAGATAAATCTTATCTTTAGAAATCCCATGGTTTATTAGTATTCTATTATTTGATCTTTGTAGCTGTGTAGATGGCCTGTGCAAGCTTTAGCTTGAAAATTGACACCTTATTTTTAGGTTTTCCTAGGAATGCCAGCATTTCTTTTTAATTGATTATCATTTCAAATTATTTGAAAATAATTGATGTACAAATGCTAGTGAAATCTCAGATGAAGTTATGACATTTAAAATGTACCATATTCTCATTTTTAAAAAGTAAGAGTAAATGACTGCTTGATTATTATATAAAGATTCTCAAAAAAAATTGCTGAGTAATAATTTCTTAATACCATTTATATGCGAGATGCTAGTCATTTGGTTTTCTAACTAACCCTGACACCATTCTTTTATTCATGGTATCTTTTACTCTCATGGGAGAAACTTATTTTACCTATTTTACTTCCACAAACAACAAAAAGTCAGTTGTATTACTTAGCTAATGCAGTACAAATAAGGAAGAGAGTAAATTACTTTCTAATTATCAGTCTGCTGCTTACATATCCTTCCATCTACTCAGGGTCTATTTAGCTTAATGCAAGAAGAGATTAGTTGATGTACACTTCATGGAATTATCTTTGTTATATAGCCTTTTTTCTCTGAGGAGCACAATGCTATGCAGAGTGGAAATAATTTAATAACTATTAATCTGCCATGTAAAGTCATGAGGGAAGATGAAGATAATAAATACATATACTATTGACAACATTTTTGCCCATAGGAGCCCCAGAAAACTTCAGTATAGCAAAGATAGTTATTAAGCTAATAGGGATTAAGTGCTTTTTTCTTGGGTCTCCCAAAGAAAAGAAAAAATAAAAGCAGTGCACAGTCAGGAAAAGGATAAGAGTCCTCCGTGTTGTGGCAAGATTTCAATGTGGTCACAAAGGATTTGTGTGAAAGGCAGTGAATATTCCCATTCTCATGACTGCTACTCATTTGCCTAATTTGAGAGCACAGAATCTGTGGTGTTTAGAAGGTAGGAAGAGACAAGTATCTTTTCCCTTTGTACTGAGTCATAAGGGAGTCAGGAGATAGGGAAGGAGTCATGAAAGAGTAGGGACTGCAGAGCCACAGTGACAGTATCTACGTACATAGCAAGATTTTCTGAGAGTAGTTGCCAGGAATTTAGAAAACTCTAGTGGTTTTGTACTCCTGTCCCTGTGAACTCTAGTGGCTGTAGTGAACTGCATCCAGCGAATTGCTGGCGTCTGGATTGCTGCTTCATCTGGTAGATTCCCTTCTAGGTTGCAAGGCACCTCCCCGGAATCTGACCACCATCTGCGTCACTGGCAATGCTTATTAGACTGTTCGAAATACTTGGTAGTATAGGGAGTTTTAAAGTCCTTTGAGCAAAAAGTTAAATATGGAAATAAAGAGCTTCCTACATGATATTTTGTTCTCTAGCAGCTTTTATATGTTGATATAATTTATTTTATATATTTGCAGAAACTCAACTAAAAAGTAAACACTTTCTTTTATGGAAAAATTCTCACCCCTACCATCTTCCACCCCCCCCCCCTTTTATTTTTGCTTGTTCTTTTCATAACTATGGCAATTCTGCTGGCTTTTTCATCTCTTAGTTTCAACTTCCTTTTAGTTTCCTGCATTTAATACTGGTGTATGGTTGCTATTTGATATGTTTTTCTGCTTTTCCATCGTACCTAGTTATTGTGTTACTACTTTGCTTTTGAGTTTGTGTGGACATATGGGAACCATCTACCAGGGATGATACTTCAGATAAAGGGATTTATTTGTATCTCCTTACTTACTAACTGGTACTGAGTATGGGTCTAGTCTCTCTGAAGACAGATTCTATCTGGATCATTCCTTTGTATGGTGCTAGAAGCTCATTTGTGCTTCAGCAGAGAGTTCAATTTATGAGATTTTTATTTCCATGTTCTTTTCAAAAAAAAGCAAAGCCTGTCACTTCTACTTATTAGTGACATTGCTGAATATGAATGGCAACAGAAATTTCTTTTTTTCCTTAAAAAATTCATAATCAGGTCAGGAGATCTGCTTCTCATTATTTGAATTTACTGAATTTCAGCATATGGATAATTAACTGTGGTTGTGAATGAGAGAAATTAAATTGCCTCAGCTTGACTGTACATAATAATGGTTTATTCTCCTTTGATTTCCCAAGTAATGACTCTTCTCTCAACTATTAACATGGTATCTATTCCAAGATGATGCCTCTAGTACTCAGTTCTTCATATATTGAAACTTGTGGGGATTAAAAAAGAAACAAATAAAAAAATTAAAAACCATTGCTGTTTTCATTCCTTTTGTACTTGTTCTATGCTTTTTTTCCTATTCTAGAAAATGCTCATTTTTTTATCCACTATCTGGGAAACTTTTAATCTTCTGATTAAAGATTGCTTAATGATAGTGCCTATTTATTTGGCTACTAGCATGTTTTTCTTTGTTTTAACATTGGACTTTCTGCATGATTTATAATACAAAGTTTTTTTTGTTTTTGTTTTGTTTTTTTAATATTAGGTAGGCATGAAGCCTCCGACTCACAGCTGCATGTGTAGTTACAGTTGAAGCAAATGCCTACCTAATTTGACTGTCTTGGTGTGTTTAAAATTTTTTGAGTTTGCAAATAAGCATATAAGTCTACTGATGGAGCCTTCGGGCAGTGAACAGTTATATGAGGACCCTGATCCTGGAGGCAAATCCCAAGATGCAGAGGCCAGAAAGCAGACAGAATCAGAACAAAAGTTGTCTAAAATGACCCACAATGCTTTGGAGAACATTAATGTGATTGGCCAAGGCTTGAAGCATCTCTTCCAGCACCAGCGCAGGAGGTCATCAGTGTCTCCACATGATGTGCAACAAATTCAGGCAGATCCAGAACCTGAAATGGATCTGGAAAGCCAGAACACATGTGCTGAGATTGATGGTGTCCCCACCCACCCCACAGCTCTGAATCGTGTCCTGCAGCAGATCCGAGTGCCACCCAAGATGAAGAGAGGGACAAGCTTGCATAGTAGGCGGGGCAAGCCAGAGGCACCAAAGGGAAGTCCCCAGATCAACAGGAAATCTGGTCAGGAGATGGCAGCTGTTATGCAGTCTGGTCGACCCAGGTCTTCATCCACAACTGATGCACCTACCAGCTCTGCTATGATGGAAATAGCTTGTGCTGCTGCTGCTGCCGCCTGTCTACCAGGGGAGGAGGCGACTGCGGAGCGGGTAAGGGTTTCAGGTTTTCTTTTTCTGTTAACTTACTGCTCTTTATCTCTAGAGCTCTCCAGCTTTCCCTTTGGTAACAGCTTTCCCTTTGGTAACTAAAAAGAGATCTCTTATCAGTACCTCAGAGTTGTGGTAAAGATTGTTTCTCTTTTCATTAAATAAATGTGATGAATAATAATCATTCTAGGTAATGAATGAATGCTTATAACTATATTCTGATTCGTTTCCTAAAATACTGCTATATTTATTTATTTTACCCTTTTGCTAAAACAGCTTCAGTATACTTCATATGCTCTTTATTAGAAAGCAAAGTTTTATAGGAGAGGAACAAAGAGGGGTTTTTTGTACATGGAATTGGCTGAAGGTCTAGAATCTGGATTTGTCTGCTTAGCATGGAAATGTAATAAATGACTTAATTTTCATAGACACTACAACATCATCAACTTTTAGCTTTCTACAGTAGAATAGTTGCATTCTTTTACTTTACTGCATTCTTATGCTTAATAAACAGATTTCTTTGAGGGTACCTGGATAGGAGTGTTAGGCATAATAATAGATTTAGGGCAACTCTTTCCATATAGCTCTCACTACCTCTCAGTTCTAGTTAGTTGGACATATAGAAGAAATAGTTCTGCTAGGATTTGAAAACTCAGGTCCATGTAGCCAGGTAGGTGATAACAATGATTGAGCTCAAGTGTTACAGGACTTGGACAACCTCGAGAGTTTGTATCTTGTCTAGAGGGCAGGTACCTTGTTGCAGTACTTCTGTTGAAGTTTTTTCATCTCTTAAACATATATGTACTTAATAAATATGTGCCCTATATACGTGGCTCTAAGGATCATCTTTAAATTCACAAAAAAACAGATTGGTGTAGTCATAAGCATTTCTCGATAAATGCTTTGTTTTTTGAAAGTTAAATATTTTGAAATTGAAAGAAACATGTTCTTTGTAGAAAACTTTGAAAATATAGAAAAGTAAAAGAAAAACAAAAAATGCCAACATTTTGGTATTTTTCTCAATATATATTACATATGCAAAAATATAGAGAAGAAACTTTAATTATATTTTATGTAGTTTTATTCAGATTAACATTAAAACACCTAGAATATTATTAAACACATACTTTTACATTTTTTTAAGAGGAAGGAAGCAGGCAGGAATGAAGGCAAGTAGCCATGAAGGTAAGTAGACAGTCAGGAAGAACATTTATTTCATAGCTCATTTTAGTTGTTCCCCCTAGTCCTGGGTTGTGAACTGAGGTCCTTGGCTTTATGTGGACCATGCTAGAGCTGCAGACTTAATGCTTGAGCCACCAGAGCATGCCGATTTTGTATTTTTTTTTACTAAAATTACATCATGAGCACTTTTAAATGTCTGTATTCTTTATAAAATGTTTTACTGATTGCATAATATTATAATACTGTTATAGTGCCATAATTTGTGTTAACCATTTTGGAGATGGAGAAATGAAAATATTTAAATTTACAGTATAATTTCTTTTATTTAAAACATTGCTTGAAGTATTTATCATGTGATATTTAGGAATATCTAGTGGTAATGATGATAATGATAACTACTACTTACTGTGTGCTTATTATGTGGCAGGCAATGTGTTTAAACATATAATTTTTCATTAATTCTAAAGCAACTTTATTTTTTTGTGTTTTCCCTTTCCTACTAATGAAATAAATGGTAGAGACATAGAGCGGTTAAGAATGCCACACTAGCATGTTTCACAACTAGAGCGTTTCAGAATTGAAATAATCTAGGCCATTTGTATTTTAGCCTCCATATATTTTGTAATCTTCCAGTTTTCTGTTTGTGGTTGATTTCTAGTTTTATGCCATTGTGATCAAAGATGGATGGTGTGATTTCAGTCTTTGTAAATTTGTCGAGACATGTTTTTTGTTCCAACATGTGATCTAACCTTGAGGATGTTCCATGCATACTTGAGACTAAAGTGAAATCTGTAGTCGTTGGATGAAGTATTTGATATATGTATATTACACCTGACTGTTCTAAATGGCCATTTAAAGCTGTTGTTCCCGTGTTAATTTTCTGCCTGCTTAATCTGTCAATTGTTTTAAGTGGAGTATTGAAGTCTTCCTACTATTGTTGTGTTGCTGTTGATGTCTCTCATTAGGTCTAATAATACTTGTTTAATATATTTTGATGCTCCTTCATTTGGTGCATTTATGTTAATAAGCATTATGTCTTCTTGCTGGATTGACCCCTTAATCATTATATAACGTCCCTCTCTGACTTTTAATACTTTTTAGTTGGAAGTCTGTTTTATATGATATTAGTATGACTTATCCTTGGTGTATTTTGATTAGACATGTTTTAGTAACTGATACTGAGTCAGTTGCTTTTACCTACCACGTGAAACTCTCTCTCTATTTTTATACATTAGACATTGATCTAAGTACTAGAGAGAAAAAGAAGATACACTTAAAGTATTAGCAGCTTAATTTGAATGTATAACATGATAGAAATAATCAGCTGTTGGCATTTTATTTGTGAAAATTCAGCGTCTTATGCATAAGACAGTCTTTATTTTGGATCTGTCAGATTTTTAAAAATAGTTACCACATAAGATTGTTCTGTTGTACCTACTATTCATGTTTAAAGTTTGCTATGGAGTAAGAGGAGGTTAAAAACAAACCAAGTAATTAAAATATACACTAAAATAGTTGAGAAAGAAAATAAAGAATTCTAGGGCAGGAAATTTTCAGCTGATTGACTAGGAAAAGCTCACTCTCACTGTTATATGACCCAAAATGTGAAGGATGTGACAGAGCAAATAAACCACTCACGAGATGAAGAGCAAAGGAAAAGTCCCCAAAGACCTGTACGACAAAGAAATTCTACTGAAATTATGTTCTTTTGGTTTTTTTGAGGGGAGAGGATGATAATACACATTAAGGCCATAAGTATAGGTCTCTTGTCTACATGTGCCAGATGGATGAGGAACAATACTTAGAATAGTTCTTACAAATGAGAAAATTTGGTCTGTATATATTACTCAAATTTATGTGGCATGATTTTCACCTTGTAAAAACTAAGTTCAACAGAATATATTTTTAAAGGTCTTACTGGCTTTATTCAATAACTCATGAATTGGGCGGCATCCAGTCTAGCATATAGAAAAGAACTCTGAAGAACGCTGGAGAGCTCTAGAAGAGATGGCTTTATAGGCTGAGGGGAGCGGGAACCAGGAAGTGAGAGGAGGCAAAGAAGTGCCCTGGTTACTGCAGGGTTACCTTCGCCCCAGGGGGTGGCAGCGCTTTACCTAGGTAATTACCTAATACATGCTGATCCGGTGATTCCATTTCTGAGACAGGTAAAACTGAAATTCAGTCTCAGTTTGGTAATGTATGACTCCACTTTGACCTGCTGTCTTGTTTTTAACAAACTTACATGCTTAAATGTAGACTTTACAGTAGTCATGCTAAGTTGCCTATTCTGAAGTGTAGTTTCAGGTCACCCTTTCTTCTGAAGCATATTTTATTTCTCATTTATATGAATACACATAGATACTCTGTTCAGATAGGTTTCTAAGTATGTACATTGAAATTCTCCTTTTCATAAAATACAACATTTCTTTATAACAGACTTTTGACTCCACCAATAACTCTCTCTTAAATACCCCTGAGTTGAAGATTAACACTTTGAGATCTGTGAGAGCTACGTATAAATCATGCTGCAGTCTTATTCTCAAAGATTTTATGGCAGGGTTTATGTAAGTGGCAACTAAAGGAGTAATATGGTTTTAGATTCTAAGAATGCCTTGTTTCTTATTAAATATCACTGAGAACTTAAATTCTCTTGGTTTAATTTCCTTCATTTTCAGCATGTCATTATACTAATATTTAATATTACTTCTGATTTGAAAATGCCACAAATTAAGCTTGCTGTGCTTCCCAATCTTCATGGCACACACAGAAAATTAAAACATTTCTACAGCACAGCAAAGTGATGGCATGTTCACAGCCAGGGCAGTTAGTCTAGTCACTCTAGGCTCTATTGGACCGTGTGGAAGGCTGAGGTGATCAACACTACAGCATACGTATAACCTATTATTAGCAGTTAAAAGCTTTGATAGAAGACACTATGTAATCAGATGTCACTGAAATTAAGGGTAGTAGGAAATCAGAAAAGATAAGAGCTATGTATGGAGGTAGGTTATTGACAGGGGCTTAGATAATGTGCTCCTTGTAGGAGGATGTCTTGAGAGTATGAGGCCAAGTACAGATATAGATCTTCTCCATCAGTAAGACAGCACAAAATACGTGGCAGATTTATAAAGTTTCGAAATAGCTGATATGTACTCTATTTTTAAATGAAAGGTATAGGCAGAATGAAGGTGAGTAGGCAGGCAGGCAGAAGAGAGAGGAAGAAGCCACTTAATTTTACTCTTCATCCTGAGTGATCCTCTGGGCCACCAGTGCTGAACTGCACCCAGTGAACACGACCACTAGGCCAAGAGGGTGTACCTGATAAATACTTTAAAGGGAAGAAGCAAAAAACCAAAACCTCAACTTAAGCTTCTGGAAAACTAGAACCATGTGTTATCTTTATTTATAATCCCATATAGAATCCTTGGACCTAGCCAGTATGAGGACTAATAAGAGACTTAGAGGAAGTAATGAGAAATAAAATTGGAAGAGTTGTATGATTATGTGACATTTAAAATTCCAATTTAGAGGAGAGGCTTTTGAGTTAGCATATGAGTGTGAAACTAATTTTGATTGGAAATGGGGAACCCCCTCATTGTAGATTTTTGACAAGAAGTTTGCATATTGAAAATACTTATATTAGATTTTCTAAATAGTTATGTTCCAGATGGAATAAAATAGGAAAAACAGTTAAGATTTAAGGGAGCTTAGTTAAGGAGTTACTGTCATGAAGTGTAAGTATCTACCAACTTATGAACAACATTTAATGATTTATTTCTACGGGAAAAATCATTTTGCTTTTCAGTGTTAAAAGTCATTTGTAGATTTCTAGTCTAGCCCCGAAGTTTTCATTCCTGTGAATTTAGGTGAAATATTGTATAGTATTCCACAATTACAGTGGTTAACTACATAGTCAAATAATAGCAATCAGTGCTATTTAAATACCCCATATTTTTAAAGCAGTAACAATAAGGGTTGTTTTTTTGTTTTGTTTTTGCTGTAAATTCTGAGAAAGAGTAAGCTTAAAGAGAAGTCAGAAGGTATGTGTAGTCTTTAAGCTTATGAAGGGAAAGTGTAAGGTTGGTGATTCTGGCCTTCAATTAAGATTACTATCACTTCAGAGCTAACAACATCATTTTCCTGTTTATAGGTGACTTTAGAAAAAGTAGTATGTCTTTATTAGGCTACAGTTAGGTTATTTGCAGTATCGATGGAGAACAAGGAATTTTTAAAAAAATAATGCCTGGCTAAATCTGGAAATAAAAGAAGGGAAAAGTTAAGGCAGACTGGCAGGGTGCAAGGAGGAGGTGGAATGACTCTTCTGGCACGTCCCATTCTTCGGTGATTAAGAGCCCAGAGTATTCTGATGATTCCACAGGAAATAGGCTGAACTACCCTTAATAGAATCCTGGTTTTCAGGCATATGTGTAGATTTTCCATGCAACTGAATTGGGTAACTATAGGCAGAGGACAAAAGAACAGTGCCAGCTGTCAGCTTTCTCCTGTCCTGGAAGCTCTGAGCAGCACTGCCCCAACTTTCTGTGTTCAGACTGACAGCTAGGAGCAGAAGACGCTTCAGACTGCTGTCTCTTTGGCTCACATCTCTACAAAATGGATTTGGGGCTTGGCTGCCTGAAAGGACATACCCACTGAGGTCAACACTGGAGAGGCACAGAGCTTATTAGCACCTGCTGCTGTCTGGAAACTTCAGTCTTAGAAATCTCCGGATCAGTGAACCCAGAAAGACCACGTATATTGTTCTCCCAAGGGAGAAGAGATGAGTTGGTGGGAAGAGCAATTCATATTGTTGACCACCAGGTGGTGCCCCTGGGCCAGAATTGGTTGAAGTGAGGCGATGTTCTACTGACAGGATATTGATAAATAGAGGATTATAATTTGAGAAGTAACCAGTATAGGAGATGAAGATATAGTTTGGCTTTTTAGTTGTTTTCTATTAAATATACTTTATAAAGAAAAACTTGCTCACACAAGTAACTTTTAATTTTACTGACTTTAGCTCAGTGGGCAAGAATACATATATATGAATATTTATGAACATATATGAATATGTGTAAATGATTTTCCAATAATAGATCACTGACTCTTGCCAAGGGATTAGCAAAGACTCAGACTTTTAAACCTCAAAAATAATTCTAACGAACGCTTCATTTTACAGCTCTGAGGATGTTAAAACCTGCTGAGATTAGATGACTAGTTATATATTTATTCATATGTATATATTATATATATGTTTATATAGTAGCCCAAAAGATATTTTGATTACCTGTAACGATCTTATGTTGACATTTTAACATAGTTGATTTAAGAGTGAAATTGGTGTTCTTGACCTTGATAAATTTATCATGCAAAGTTTATCATGATAGGGATACTTTGTAAAGTTTTGTTTTCTTAATTTTAGTTATATTCCTTCTGAGTAGAAGCTTTATTTTGAAGGTTAAGGTTCAATGCAAATCTAAATTAAACTCCTTTTCCTGTATACTACAAAATACAGGATTTACAGTAATTAAACCCCTAAAGAAATATAGTATATAATCTAACTTCTGCTTTTCCCTTTTATTAACAAGGGATTGCATTCTTTATCAGTAGCCTTGAATCTTAGGGTGGAGTAAAGAAGGAGATTTTGTTATCCAAAGTCTAGTATTTTATTTCTCCAGAACACTGTTACAATAGCTTGTCTTATGACTTAGCTGACTAATTGACAGGGAACTCATAAGATAATCATGAGAACAGGTGAGGTTTGGTATTTTTTAGACATCATAATACAGGATTTTATCTCAAGAAGGCAGCTTAAGTTAGTACGATGTCGGACTTGGTATTGGTTAAAAATAGACTTTATTTTGGTGTTACATCATCATGATGTGGTATATTGCTGATCAATGGAAGCAGAATAGATTTTTCTTTTGAGTTTTTATACTTCAAAATCACAATATATGTTCATTAATTTTGGCATATAGAGCTAGATTTAAAAATACCATTTTCCTAAATAGAATCATTTAAAACATATAAAAGATATTACATTTATATATTTATGTGTATAGTTTTTTTTGTTTTATAGTAATTAAAATTAATCTTATGAGAAATCTCTTTGTAAGAAGTTAGCAAAGATTTATTGGTTTATAGAGTATAAACATTCATATCTCGAGCCAAAGATCCAGTCAAAAATTATTTTAAGAACTGACAAGAACCTTTGATTTTTAGCATCTTTCTGGGATAAGGAGCCCTCCTGACTCAGATTTTAAAACTGTAATAATGGGGAAGCTAAGAATTCAGAAGCCTTGGGTTACAAAATGATTCCTTTCAGCGCAAATGATTTTCTGCTAATAGATCACTGACTCTTGCCTAGGGATTAGCAAAGACTCATAGACTATTAAACTTTAAAAATAATTCTAATAAAATTTTCATTTTACAGCTCTGAAGATGTTAAAACCTGCCTGAGATTAGACAACTGATTGTTAGTGATACCAGAACCAGATCTTTGGGTTTCCTCTTTTTCTGTGTTTAGCATTCTTCCCTCATAATCCTGTTGACCATGGCAGAGAATAGAAGAAGACTGGTTCTGCCAAGCAGAGGACAAGAATGTTTTTCTTTTTCCTTTATTCAAATATTGGTAACTAGATCAGCTTGTTTGAATAAAGGCAGAAAATAAAGGCTGATTTCATTTCTTATATTATTACTTTTAAAAACTTGTCATATTTTTCAAATGAGTAGTAATAAAAATAAAATACTATGATGCTTCCATGGAGTTATTTTAATACTGTTCATCATTAAAATATGAGCAGTGACATTCTGAATTCTCAGATCTAAACAAAAATTTTAAAGTAGTTAATTATTTACAGTGACAATAATAAGGCCTCTTCTGTTTAGTTAGTTCACTAGTTAAGTAAATAGTCTCCATGGAGCTATTTCTGCATTGTGAAATTGAGGATATGGTGGAAAAGAGTGTTCATAGTTAAAGTTTCACATTAGTCACAATGTAACGTGACAGAACTGTAGTGAATAAAGTCCCCTCTAACTATAGAATGGGTAGCACCCATCATCTGTTGCCTTAAGAAATCAAGAAACCTACCTTCAGAATTCTGAATTTTAGTATTTATTTGATAATTGAGAATCATTTCCATGTTGTTGATTTTATCATATACTTAATGTGAAGAGTGTAATTTCAAGGCAGAGAGAGTATAGGATAGAAAATCTTAGAAGAATTTACATTACCAAAAGGTTGGTAACTCGTCAACTAGTTATAATTCTGGTACATCTGTATAGACTTAATTTTCCTAAAACAACTAAAAGAATTAAACAATTGGTCTTAAGTTAAAGCAAGAGTTAAAGCCCAATAATTAAGTCCTATAGTAGAAGTGAATGAAGTAGAAAGTTAATAAAAAAGTAAGTTTCCTTTTACTTTCATGTCTACAAAAGGCCACAGTGAATTTTCTACAAGTCCCAGAAATCATGGTTTAGTAATTTCCAAACAGTGCCTTAAATTAGGAAATGAGAGGTATTTAGTTGATTTTATCTTTGCTTCCAATTAATCTTGAATGGCAGTAATCTGGCAGTTAGCAATAATTAATTTTGGTTCTGTGTTTTGAGGTTCGTTCCCCCACCACCACCTTGTTAAACTGCTTGTACCCATTTGTGGGAGTTGGAAAGTTACTGGAATATTATCTGAAGAAAGTTCCACTTTCATTAACACAACATCTTAGGTTAGGAGGGACTTTTACATTTAGCTTACTCAGTTCTGTAACATTGACACCAATGGGTTATTTGAGCCCTCAGAAACTTCCAGAGAAGCCCATTCTATTTATAGATGCCTTGTAGACAAAGCTAACCTTCCAAACTGAAAAATCAAGTCCAATCAGATCTGTGCAGTGTTTCTGCAGGCTTGAATTGCCTTTCCACTGTGTTTCTCTCTGACATGTTTGTTCTCTTGGCTAGAATGCCAAGTTCCAAGTCCTTGGGATATTCATTTTTTTTTTTTTTTAATTCAACAAGTATTTATTGATCCAAGTTGCATAAGTGTGGGTACAGTAGTGAATCTCACTGTACTGTCCTATGAAGTATTACTGTCTATTTTAACCTATGCATTAGCCACCTGAGCCACAGAAGGAGAGGCTCTTAATTTTATTTGTCCCCCCACCACCTGCGTAGATCTTGAACCCAGGTCCCCAGCTTTCATAGGCTACTATTTTAAGTGAGTAAACAGAAGATTGAGGTTGAAGTTGACTTGTGTTTACACATCGGTAAGTTTATTGGATGTCAGAACCAAGTCTTTCTAGATCTAAAAGTCATGATTTTGACCACTTTTTTTGTTGTGGGCCTTCCCAAGAGTAATCAGTTGCCATTAATAAGACCTAGAGTAGGTAGTTCAAGAAGGTTAATCTAAAGACTGACTTAAGTACCTTCTAATTATCAGACTCTGGGGTTCCTTGGGATACTAAATGAATTTGGGGCCTCCATAGACTCAACCTGGAAATTCCACATCAAGTAGATTCTTGGCAGTCACAGATTTAAATTTGTGGTGTCAGCAATTCACAAAGGGACTCCACAGGTCTATGGAAAATATAGACTTCTTCATGCATTTGAATGTCTCCTTGTGTAGGAATAGTTCTCTGCATTGTTCTGGTTTAGTGTATGTGCTGCTGAAGCAAGCAGTGGGATGTTCTTCCACATCATGCTTTTGAATAGTCATTCTGGGCCATCACCTCTGATCTAGTTCTTTAGAATTCCTTTTAGCGTGTGGTCTCCAGAACAGAATACATTACTCAGTTATGGCTATAGTGGTGACAGAGCTGAACTTTCTTATTTCTAATGTACCATAGGCTTCATTTTAATATATACAACTCCGTTTTGAAAGTGTTCTTACATGATCTTACTTTTTATGTGTGTGTATATTTGTTTTCCGGAGTACAGTGGTATGCCCTGTGACCTTATTTTTCATATCATCTTTAATTCTCATTGGTGAAAGTCATAGAATTTAACTGGGAGCAAATACATTTTTGTAAGTAGTAGTTATTGCTTTGAAAATATTGATGCTTAGTAATTTTGAGAATGTTAGAAAATCAACTTCTATAGAACTTATGTCATTTCTAAAATATTTGTTTTTAAGTGTGAATTGCTTTCAGATTCTATTTTAATAAGCTGTTAAAGATAAAGCAAAATGTCATTTAATGTTTCTCTGCTTTAGCACCAAATTTCCCTTATATTGTATTTACAGTGCTGTCTAATCTATAGCCATGTTCCTCAGAATAATTAAGAAATTTTGTAGCATGTTTAAGAATAAAATCATATATCTTCAGATTTTTACACTTTTTAATAAGTGCTGCCTCACCCTTTTTTTCCCAAATACTTTCTTTAATATTTCTTTGGTGATCTCTGTAATCTCCAAAAGTTTGATACCCCTCAGCCCAAAATACATAAATTTAAACTTCCTGAGGTGAAAGAAACCTCTGTGATTGTAATAAAGTGTCTCAGGAAATCTGAATATGATGAAGTAGGATGGTCTTTTGGGCCTAAGAGAAAACCTTGTGCAGTTTATTTTCTTTCAGATAGTATGGTAGCAAATATTGGTTTTCCATCATATTTTTGAGTCTGTGATTTCGTGATTTTCTAAGAGTTCACATAGGTTTTGGGTTTTTTTTAAGAGTATTTTGAAGAGTTGGTGGTTTCATGGATACTGTTAGTAAAATCTCATCCTGCAGAGCAGTCAGAGTTGGAAATCTGGAAACATTCTTCATTGTTTGAATAATGCTTTCCTGGTTTTGGGGTGAATTTTTTTAGTTTGAGGGAAATTCCCATATTTGATTTTTGAGCTAGCATCTTCATTAGATGATGACAATTTAATTTTAGATAAACATCCTTTTTAACAACTACCAGGGCTGAGGAACTGTTTCATTCCCTGGTTTACTTGGGAGAGATGCTTAGGAAGCGTTAAGTACCATGACTCTTCTAGAAGCCCTTTGCTGGTATATACTTTCTGTGTTGCTGAAAGTATTCTTCAATGAAATTGCTGATTCTTCTGCATTATACTAACGATTCTTAGAAGCTACAGAGTATTTTAAATTCAGTTTTCTTCATTGAACCTAATACAGTCCCAAAGTCTTATTTTTAATAAGGTGTTACAGATTATAAAGCTGATTCTTAGCAACCTAAATTCTGAGGCTCAATCTTTGGGCTTTACGTGGTCTGCACCATAGCTGTCTCAGCCGCCCGAGCCACAGAGGTGTGCCCACTTCTACCCTATACGCTCAGAACTGTGTTACCTAAAACCCCAAACCCTAAATCCTTCTCCCCTTTTTTTTTTCTCTTCAGGAAGAGAGAGTTGTTTTAGGAAAAGCAACTAGTTGAGCCAGCAGTAAGCACGTAGCCTCTGCACTGTGCAGTGACGTGTGAGTGATGTGAATGTGACTGAAGTCGTGTACAGTACTGGGTTACGTTGTGCTTATTTGTCCTTTCCTGGTTTATGTGACACCCTCTTCTCTCTTGTTAACAAAAGCCCTTTTAAGCCAGTGAATCTGGGTGTCAAATACTAGGAATCACAAAAATTTGAGATTTTTTTTTTAAATGGCAAATTCAGCATTTATTGAGATTTTCATTTCATCAGTACTTTTCTTTCAAAATACGAAATGAATGGCCATAAAAGCATGAGTACCATTTGTGACCTGCTTTTTTTTTGAGCATTTTAGTGAGTTTAACAATGGAGTAGTGCATCAGAGGAGCTGAAGCTGTTTAACCTCCCCAAGGTAGATGCATTTAGAAGCGTGAAAAATGTTTTCTACATCTTTAGTGAAATACAAGCTTATTAGGACGTAATACAACTTTAGCGAACATACTCTTGGTGTATTAATAAAATTTTCATCTGTCAAGTAGCTATGCAAATACAAACCTAAATACATACCTTATAATCATAATGTAGGACTAAAATATCTTAAATGTTGTTTTCTGTCTTAAACTTATAGAAGCTTCCCAACAACATTAAGCTTGTTTTCAACAATTGTACATTATTCAGTGTGCAACTGTACATTCTTTCAGGCAGAGGAGCAGTGTCCAGATTTTCTACTCCTTAGAATTATTGTCTGCTGCACAATGCAGAACAGTTGAAGAAAACAATCTACCCACTTTTGTTATGGTCAGTGTGATTGTTTTTGACTGGGAACAGCCCCCCCTTCCAGATGGCTCTCACAGCCTGCACCTTAGTAGCTTGAGCCACGGAGGAGGGTAAAGCATTTCTTTTATTAGCTTCCTTTCGTTTTCCATCCTCTTTGGGTGGTGTCATACATTGTTTTCACATAACTTGTGACACCATAGAATCAAATTAAGTTTAAGCAGATAAGTACTTGTGAGATTAATATATTCTTCCTAGGAACACTTGCCCAGAGGGCCTTAGAGCAGAAGGTGAACTTGCTGAAGTTTCTCTCGCAAAGATAGAATGCAAGCCATTTCCTATTGTCCAAAGTTTAGCTTTGTGAGAACAGGAATAAAGGTTTTCTGATCCGATTGTAGCTCAAGAGAATTTAGGTCGCAGTTTAAATTGCCTGCCTTGGGTCTGCATATTAATTTGCAATATTGTCCCTTATATTTTGTTCATAGTTCCACATCATTATCTTTTGGTGCATTAGGGTGTAGAGATTTGTGAACTGGTAGAAAAATCTAAGATCAGTTTGATTTATATATCTTGTTTTCTTCATCATTATGAGATTTTTAACTTTAGTATTTTACTAAATAACTAAAATCAATAGAAGTAAATTTCATTTAGTTAGTTGAGTTATACTTTGTCAATTAATTTTTTTTTATTATTTCCATGGCATTTACCTAAAAATGAGGTTGAAAATGGATTAGCTGCCATTAAAAGTAACAAAATTAAACACAAATCTTTGCAAAAGGCGTTGACATTTGTATAAAAAAGGAAAACACTCCTATGTGTTTCTCCTTTGCTACTCACACAGAATACTTTTTCTTCTGGTCATCAAACCTTGGGATTTTTTACCCCCCATACCAAGCAATTCTCTGTGACACCAACTGGGATGTCCTACAAATTTAACAAAATTTTGACAGTGTTTTGGGAGATAGTTTCAGCTCCCACAGGTTAAGGGTTCAGTTCCACGGGATTGGCATCCCCTCTTCCCCCAACCTCCATTCCCCCTTGAACCCTGTGTCCCCACTTCAGCTGCCAACCACCAGTCACAAGTTCAGGTTGTCGCCTCTGTTTTTAACCAGCTGATTATGGATCTAAGATTCCTACAACATACTTTTCACATTAATTTGCTAGAGTGGCTCACAGAATTCAAGTATTTTGCTTACTAAATTACAGGTTTGTTATAAAAGTAAATGAAAGAGAGGTGTATAGGACAGGGCATGTGGGAAGAGCCTTGGAGCTTCCAGATCCTCTCTACCTCTCACTCTCCTGGTACCTCCACATATTCAACAACCAGTAAACTCTCTGAAGCCAATAGTTCAGGAATTTTTATAGAGGCATCATTACATAGGCATGATTGATTAACTCATTGATCTGTGGTGATAGAGTGCAAACTCCAGTCCGTCTTTCCTCCTTGGAGATTGTGGTACTGCTTAAAAGTTTCAACCCTCTCATCATGTGGCTGGTTTCCCTGGCAACCAGATCTCATCCTCAGGTTACTAGGGACTTTCCAAAAGTCGTCTTATTGATATAAATTCAGGTGAGGTTGAAATTTTACCTTTATGCTCTGAAGGTATTTCAGGAACTGAGGACAAGATACTATAAAAAAAAATGCTCCCATTGCTCTTGCCACTTAGGAAATTTCAAAAGTTTTGGGGGCTGTGAGTCAGTAAAGTATGGACAGAAGAGCAAAATACATATTTATCATAAATCACAGTATTATGTTCAAAATGGAAAATATCAAGTCATTCTTTTTTTGTATTACATTTCTATGAAAGGTAAATGTATTTAAATATATATTTTTCTACAGATACTGTCTTTCTCTCCTTAAAGATTTTGGCCTTGTTATTTTTCTTCTTTCCCTTAGTTTGTATTTAGTATTCACTGTGGCTTTGCAATCCTGTATTGTCCTAGTACCATTTTTGAAATCACAACTGGAGGTTCTGAAAAGCGTTCTGAGGAAGGAAGACTGAGTTTGTGACCTTTGGCTGACAATAAGCTATAGAAATAAATGGTTAAGAAATAAATATTAGTTCAACTTTTATTGTCTTTAATCTTTAAGAGAATTGTTGAATAAAATAATTTAAGTAATTTCTTTGTTTTTCAACACAATCAGAAGTGTAAAACATTTTACTTGCTTGTCAGTCTACTATTTCAGATTTCTTCTGAAGGCATTTTCATAGACTCATTTACTCCCGTCTTTCAGATCTCTCACAAAGAAGCATTTTCTTAAGCCTATATAACTCAAGGAAAATTTATTTTAATTAGGTTTATCACATAGTATTAGAAAAGAAAGGTCTGGGTTTCTAATAACTGGAATAGAAAGTAAGTATCCTGTTATTGATTTCCTCAGACAACTATGTTTAAACTTTTAACTTTTATTCTGGGATTTATCGAAATATTTTCTTTTGTTAAAGGTAGACGCAGGAATGAGTTGAGCAGGTAGGTGGGAAGAGAAGAGGAAAAAGCACTTTATTTTATTTTTATTCACACTGGTTGTCGTCTCTCCCCACCCCTACTCCCCCCCAATCCAGGGTTATGTGGCCTGCACTTCTGAGGTGATTGACCTCTCACCACCACTACACTGAGGTGCTCCTGTCAAAATATTTTCTAGATCACATGCTTACCTGTGGATGTCCTATAATGAAAATGGTTATTTAGCTCTCCTATTCTCTCTCTTGATCACATATTATTAAAATTAGTTAAATATTAATGTACTGTTTACATTTTAGCAATGTCAATATTTTTGCCGCTTGAACATTATAGTATTGTTGGGGAGGAGAGGATATTTCCTCCTACCCCTCTAGGCTATTCTTGGGCTGACCAAGCAATCAAATAGTCATCAAACAGATTAGTGGGAGGAGAAAGTTAATTACATAATCTATGGAAAATTTTGATTAGATGTGGATTCCAAGATCAGTAAAGAGAAATGGGGGTATATATCCTGAGCTAAAGAATGGGATAGCAGGCTAAACTTCAAGGAGAGAGGAAGGCAACTCATCTGACAAAGACCAAATGCTCTAATTAGATATTTTCTTTGTCATATAGGTAGGTTTCTATGTTAGAAAGGTTATTTCCGGTAAAAAACCAAGTTCTGAGTAATATCCCTAAATTTAATTCTAGATAGCTAAGGGGAGTGGTAAAGGTTTCTTGTAAGCCTAAGGGCCTTGATTGACCTCAACTTGAAATAATCCACATGCTAAAATGACATCTTGGGAGGGGCCTGTCCTTAGTATGGTTGCATTTCCTTTTTATACAGTTTTTTTGTTGTTTCTGAAGTTAATTGCTTCAGTTAGTATTTTTTTAAATAGCTATAATTGGGTCATCTCCAAATTCTGAAAGAACTTTAACTCTTCTCTCAGTGCTTTCAAAAACTTCATGTATTCTTCTATTTCATCTTCTTGGTGTATACCTCTTAGAGCCCTTACTTCTCTGACCTGGTTTGATTGTTTTCTAAGATTTTGCACACTTTTATCCTAGGACTCTTCTATTAATGAGTCCTTTTTTCCTCGATTTTTATGTTGTCTTCATTATTAATTTATTCCTTTGTTTTCATGAAGCATGTTCTCTGAACCTTAAGAAGACGAATGCATGAGAGAACTTTTCAGAAATAATATTCATTTCAAATTTTATTTTACTTGAATATTCATCTACTTTAATTGATAAAGTGTGGTATTCAGGTTGGAAATAATTTCCCCATAAGGCATTTTGCCACATTCTAGTTGCTGTTGAAAATATGCTGTCATACTATTGAGTCTCTGAGGTAACACCTGTTTTTCTCTCTAGTATTTTAAAAAGTCTTCTTTTAATCTCTGTTGTCCGTTGTTCTACAATGATGTGCTTTCATGTGAGTCTTGTTTGGCATTTGTTGGGCTGGATACTTGTGGGTCCTTACTATCTGGAAAACTCAAAGGTGGATCTAAGACTTTAGTTTTGAAAAACTTCCATATATTTTTATTTCATCTGAATCAAAAATTTTGTTTTCTTTTCACCTCTCACTAACATGGTAAACACTTAACCTAACTGGAGAAAAGTGGATTTTGTCTTTAAATTATTCTGTAACATTTCATCTGTATAAAAATAAACTTAATGTAAACCATGATACAGTAATAAATGATCTGTAAACTTAACATGCAGTTTAAGAATAGGAACATCACTATCATCATGCTTTTGGGACTGTATGTGATTTTTTTTCCCATGTCCAGATTTTATATGTCATTGACTTTACATTTTGAAAAATAATTATGTAAGTCTGTACTTTTGGGGGGGCTTTGTAAAATGGGTTATAACTTATGTAGTCTTCTAAAGGAAAGTTACAGGCAGGAATGAAGAATTGCAGAGGCAGTAAGAGTGGAGGAAGAAGCACTCCACCTATTTATTTCACTTAGTTGCTCACATCGGTTGTTCTCCCAGCCCTGAGTCCTGAACCAGGGCTGTTGGGATGTATGTGGACTGTGCTCAACCTCTACTTTCCTGGGATGCACCTATGGTTTGCTTTCTAAAATGCAAGAATATATTTCTAAGACTGGTCCATGTGCATATAGCTATAGTTTATTTATTTAGTTGTTTTTTGATTTCTGAAAATTTCTCTTCTGTGAAATTTTTTTAAAACTTATTTCCAAGCCTTCTAGTAAATAATTTTTTGTCATATTTTTATATTGTATTTGAATACTTACAACATCCTTTATAGATTTCTTTATAGATTTTGTTTTCTTCTGTTTCTGATAATATTTTCTTTTGCTTTCTATATTGTCTCAGTTTCTTTGGAGTTTTTTTTTTTTCTTGTGTATGAGTTTTAGTCTCTTTAGTATCTGTTCAGTCACGTTTCTTTAAATGTATAGCCAAGACTTTCTCTTCGTATTTGAGAGGCATTAAAATGCTGTGAAATCTCTCCTTTGGGAGAGCATGTAGGTTGATGGGTTTTACTATAGAGTAATTGGCAGAGATCTGTTTTATTGCAGACCCATCTAGTTGTCAGGATCTGTAAATTTTTTCTTCAGTTTTTCCACATGAATTGTTCAAACTCCTGCCTTTGGGGCTGAGTATATTTGGCTGCCTGTGTTCTGGAAGATTAGGAAGAAGAGGACTGAAATTCTTGGCAAGCACTTACCTGATTGGGAAAAAACTGAAATTTAAGTAATTTATTGCTAGAGCATTTGTTTTTCATCTTCCAAAGTTGTATTCACATCTCTTACCTATTGCTGTCTCCTCTCCAGTTCTCTCTGCCTTTGTGGATATATGTGCCTTATATTATTTAGTATCAGTAGAGAGCCAAGACAAATGTGTTTAGTACTTCATATTTAATCCATGAATTCCTTATTTCTCACTGGAAGCTTTTATTAGATTGGAAATTGGAGAGACTATTATACAGATTTGCCCTCTAAAGTCATTTTAGTCCCCAACATAGAAAATCACTGAAATTGTTATTTCTGCTGATTATAATCCAGGTTAGTCTCCCTTCCCCCCGCCACCCCCCCAGCATATAGAGACGCTTTCAGAGCCACCATTGTGAAGTAGAAAAAACAAAGAATTCATTTGTTTCTTCTTATAGTTGCTAAATTTAAATAACATTTCAGTAGCAAAACCACTTTTGTAATTATCTTCTGGCTCAAATTCTCTTTACTAAATACCTAAAGTGAATTTCATTTTCTTTTCATTAGCCTTGGCTCTTGAAGGCAGAATAATATTTTAAAATTTTAATTTTAGTTATTAAAGCTTAGTCTTCTGAATATTAATTTGGATAAAGGAAATCTGGATTAAGTTTAACTGAACCCTAAATTTCATTAGGTCTTACACTTAAATATTACCTTGAACCATATAGAATTGTCAATATTTGAGTATTTCGGGCATATGGAAAAGATAACTTTATGTGATCCAACATAACAGAGTTAACGAATTATAAAAATAATAGATCCTCTGCTCAATGTAGAATTTGGTTCTACATTTCAGAGGAGGAAAGGATGAGGTAAAATGAGAGCTATATATTAAATAAGGGGGGGTGGAATTAAGTCCCCTTTCAGTATAATTACTAGATCTAGAGTTGCATCAAGGTTCCTATACTGTTGGAGAAACTCTATTGTGCTGAGGCTGGAGGCTCTAAGTGTCTGGAGTCACAACGCCGGTGAATTGGACGCTAACACTCCCTGAGCATCTGCCTTCTAGACAACCCATCTGTAAAGGATTTCAGCAAGTATCAATTTAGCTGGAATACTGTTACTTAATTTTATGTACTATATGGTTTTCATGTCTATTTCCTTAGGTTAGTTAATAGCTTTAAAATGGTAATATGACTCCTGTGAGGTTTCATACGCGAAAGAAATAAAGTATACAATTAACAGTACACCCTGGTGGAGTAGCAGTTTGGTCAGCTGCCTTCAGCTGGCAGTCTACATATATTCCACAGTTTTGGGTTTGTGTCCCGGGGCCATGGGGAACTATCAAGATGAACAGCTAAATAAAGTGCTTCCTCCTGTCTCTCTTCCTGCCTATCTTTGCTTGTCTTCATTCCTGCCTGCACTTTTCCTTTAAAAAAAAACAAAAAAAAGCACACACTAATGATTGAAAAATATAGTGGAAAGAAGGTTAATGGAGTTAAATTACTGAAGTCTTGTGTCGCTTGGAATGTGGTTAATGTCATTGTAATAAGTTACGAATGTGTATTATAGCTTGCAGGGCAATCACTAAACACAAAAATTTATAACAAACTAGCAGAAGAGAGAAAATGGAGTATTAAACTTTTGATGAATAGAAGGGAAGCAAGTAAAGGAATAAAGAACACATGGGACAAATTTAAAATAAAGCAATTAGAAAGATGAAAGTAAAAAGATAGAAAAAGATAATACCATGCAAACACTAACCAAAAGAAAGATGACAAAGCTTTGTTGATATCACTTAACTATTAAGAAGTGTTACTAAAGTTAAAGAATGGCATTTCAGAATGCTGAAATGATCCTTTCAGTAGGAAGACATAGCAATCTTAAACAACCGTCTCTTGTTCCTTGGTTTGCTAACCATTCATGTACATAGTCTTTGGGTATTTTCTTTTGACCACTGTTCTCATTTTTCACTCTAGAGATGTTTCTACAGTGGCTGAGGGGAGAGTCTTTCCTTTGTCTCTCTGACTGTGGCAATATTCATGTTCAGCATGCTCTGGCCATTGAAAACAATTGTGTCGGGCACCACATGAGAGAACAAAACCTCAGCCTTTTTATTATTTTATTTAGGATTGTAGTTATTTTTAATGTGATTGTTGTCCTTTAAAAATGTATGAGAAATAGAATTTAGATGAGAACTAAATTTTTGATTTTTTGAATAATTATTTTAAATATTGTGATTATGAATAATAAAGGTGTTATGAAGAACAAATCAGAAAGGAAAAGATGTTTGTTCATTTGTGAGGATTCTTGGCAAAAAAAAAATATTTTGTGGAAGCTAGGTCTTTAAAACCGCAGTCATCTGTTGTTAGAACTCTTCATTTTTTTGTCTGGAGAGAATGCCCAATTATTTAGATAAGATCCCATTTTTCTGGAAAAAGATATCTGCTTACTTATCCCCATGCCTTAATACAAGAAAAGAAAAGAGTTTTAAAGAAATAAAAGTGCTAAATCAAGAACATATCTGCAAATAGCCCGAAATAAATCTATATCACTTTTAAAAAAAGTGTATTATGTAAAACTTAGCATTTGATCATATTTAAGTGTACAGTTTTGCAACATTATATATATTCGTGTTGTTGCAAAACATCTCTCGAACTTCGTCTTACAGATCTGAAGCTCCACACCTCTAAATAATTCTCCTTTCACCCTCATCCCTAGCAACTCAGCATTCTACTTTCTGTTCCTTTGAATTTGACTGCTCTAGATACATTACACATAAGTGGGATCTTAACAGCATTTGTCTTTTTCTAGCAGGCTTCTTTATTTCACTTTTACCATAGTGTCTCAAGGTTCATCCATATTGTATATGTAGAATTTCCTTCCTTTTTAAGACTGAATATGATATTCCCTTATTTATTCATTCATCTGTCAATGAATAAACACTCATCTGAAGGTTTGCTTCTCTGAACTCTTGGCTGTAATACATAGCATTGCTGTGGACATGGGTGTGCATGTAGCTCTCTGTGACCTAAGTTCACTTCTTTTGGAACTATATTCAGAAATAGGGTTGCTGGGTTATATGGTACTTCAGTTTTTACTCTTTTTCAGGAACTACCATATCATTTTCCTGTACCAATTGCATGATTTTGCAATCTCATCAACAGACTTTATGGTTCTGGTTTCTTCACATCCTCACTCACTGTTTTGTTGTAGAAAATAAATACCCATCCTAATGTATCTGAGGTGATAGATATCTCATTGTGGTTTCGATTTCTATTGTTCTAACCATCAGTGATGTTAATTAAGCATCTTTTCATATGCTTGATGATCATTTGTATATCATCTTTGGAGTAATGTTTGCATTCAAATCTTTGCCCATGTTTTAAATTAGGTTGATATTTTTTTTTTTTTTTTTTTTTGAGTTACATGAGTTCTTTATATATCCTGGGTAAATATTCCATTGTTTGAATATACCATGGTTTATCCATTCACCTATTGAAGAATATCTTGGTTGTTTTAAAATTTTAGGCAATTGTGATTTTCACAAGTGTTTGGGTCTGTGGATGGATCTGCTGCCTCTGGCAGAGCATGGTTCATATACATCCCGAGATCTGGGTTTGTGTTCCAAGTCCAGGTGGGACAACAAAAATGTACAATTAAGAATAAATAAAATGCTTCTTCCTCTCTACCTACCTGCCTGCCTGCCTACTCGTCTTCATTTCTTCTTGCACCTTTCCTTTAAATATAAAAACAAAACAAAACAGAAAGGTGTTTTGTCCTGTTCCATTTCTGACCTGGACTGGTTCACCACTCCTTAGAAAACCTAGTGGTCCCCTGTTCTGGAAGTCACCTTATTGACCCCAAACTTAGCAGGGACACCAGATAGCTTCCTGAGAATTCCTGGACTCAAGCAATTCTCTTGCTGCAGCCTCTTGATACAGCTGGGACTGTTGTCGCGCATCACTTCTCCTGGTTTGGCAGTTGTGAATAAAGTTGTTGTATACATTCAGGATTTTGTGTGGATCTACTTACATTTAAAGTAGTTACTGATAGGAAAGGACTTAGTATCTACATTTTGTTTTTTTCTGTATATCTTGCAGTATTTTTGTTCCTCTTTTCCTTTCTCACTGTTTTGGGATTTGTTGATGTTTTGTAGTGAAATGATTTATATTTTTCTCAGGTCCTTTAGTATTTAATCTGCAGATGTTTTCTACTTGATTACCACTGCAATTTAAAGTTATAGGATTCTTTTTTGAACTAATAAATCACATACAAATATTCTGCTTTATAGCTTCATCCTCTACTTATGTTAATTGAGGTCATAAATTGCATTGTTATATATTATATGCCCATTAAAATTAGATTTGTATTTTTGTCTTTTTCATTTAAATTCTATGCACCAGAATTAACAATAGTGTAAGTTACTGTATTTTTTCATATTTACCAGAGAACCTTATATTTCATACAGCTTATATTGCTGTCTACAGTCCTTTTGTTTCAACTTGGAGGACTTTTTTGACATTTATTATAGAGTACATCTAGTGTAATGAATTCTCTCAGCTTTTTTCTCAGAAAGTCTTTAATTCTCCTATTTTTGAAGTTTTGCCAGATAAAATATTCTTGGTTTTAGGCCCATCCCCCTCTTTCCCATTTTCAGCATTTTGATTTTATCATCTTACTCCCTCTGGTCTGTAAAATCCCTGCTGAGAAATCTGTGGCTCTTATGAATACTCCCTTGTATTTCGCTAATTTTTCTCTTACTGGTTTCAAGATCCTCTCTGATTTTAGCTAGTTTGATAATATATCTCATTGTAGTCCTTTTCGGAGTTCTCCTAATTGGAGCATTTGAGCTTCTTTAATCTATATGTCCATTTCTTTCCTCAGATATTAGAAACTGTTGTCCATTTTTCCTTCAAATAAGCTCTTTTTTCTCTTCTCTCTCTCTCCCTCTGGGATGTCCATAATGCATGTATTGATCTGCCTGATAGTTTTGTAAATTTCTTACTTGTTTTGTTAATTGTTGTTAATTATGTTCTCAGAGACTGATTTCATGTTTACTGATTCTTCTCTCTTATCAAGGTTAGATGTTGAATTAATTCTTCTCATGATTTTTCAATTCAGTGATTTTACTTTTTTCAGCTTTAGAATTTTTGTTTTGCTTTATAGTTTATCTGTTGATACTTTTGTTTATGTATCATTCCCTTGATTTAATTTAGTTGTCTATGTTCTCTTTTATTTAGCTCATTATGCTTATTTATGACAGTTTTCTATTTCTGGAGCTTTATTTTGTTCCCTTCATTGTGCCTTGTTTACCTGTTTTCTTTGTTTTTTTGTTTTGTTTTGTTTTGTTTTTACTGGTAGTAACTTTTGGAAAAACAGCCTATCCCAGTCTTTGCATACTGGATTCCTACATCACAATACCTTCACTATTGAACCTCCCTGGAGGTTCTAGAACCTCTCAAGCCTTTTCTGATCCTCACTCCCTCTAGCAGTTGCCTACACCCCTGCATGCAGTTTTGAGGTTCTGATGTATCTTCCAGTTCTGGTTCCTATCCTGCAGTGCTCCAAGTCGTGCAAGAAAGAAACCGTTTCCTCAGTAAGCCCCCAGACAAGCCACACAGTTGGATGTATAGTGTATTTTGTGTATGTTCCTGAGGAATATATGGGGATTTTCTTTCCAGCTGATACACATCGTGCTGTGTAGTACAAGTGGCGTAAATGGGTGCCCCAAATGCCAGGATTTCCCACACCTTTCACTGGATCCCCCTCTCAGGTATGTGACGACCCAGTGCTAAAGTTTCTCAAAGGACTTTGGGAGTTTTGCAGTGGTATTCTGGTTTGTATATTGTTGTTAACTCAGTTATCTCTGTGGGGAAGGAGGACCTTTATCTTCCTAGTGTGCCATCTTGCTGGCATCACTTTTCCCGGTCCTACTTTTTGAAGGATAAATTCTGCCAGGTATCATATTTCATAAAACATGTAAGTAAAAAGGAATCATAGATGTCATATTTTGGATTTTAAATAAGGCATTTGGTTCTGTCCTTTGTGAGGTTCCTGTCAACAAATGGAGAAAATGATAACATTGTCCTAACTTTCCAAATCTGTGATCTTTCATATTGGAATAGAGTAGTTAGGGGACAAAACATAAACATCATATACATAAAATATAAATAAAACATCAATCCTATCATAAAATTTTGTTTTCTTTTAAGGTTTTCAGAGCATTCTAGAAATATTCATTAAATGTTTATTACCATGTTTAAGACACCATGTGATTGAGGTGCAGAGCATATAAATCACAGTCCTTCAAGGTGCTCATTTAATTTGATGAAACACAACTTTAATGTGTGAAACACTAAATAAACTATAGGACCTAAGTAGCAAATACAAAAAAGAACTATCACTGTGGTGCACCCCGGTGGAGTGGTGGTTGGGTACAGTCCACATATATCCCAGGCACCCAGGTTCACTTTCTGGGGCTGGTGGGAACAACCAAGAATAAGTTGGTAAGGTGGAGCAAGGGTTTGATGAGGGTTGTTAGAGAAGACTTTCTTGAAGGAGTAGAAGTCTTAGCTGAGATTTGGAGTTAAGTTGAATGTTATCTGAAAAGGGCAAGTGGGAACCAGCACATGAAATACCTTATAACCTAGTTTAAAGACTTGATTTTCAGTTGTAAATATTTCTTAAATATAATATTGTCGAGTGTTTTTTTGCAACCTGGTAAATGTTAGTTGCTTAACAGTAGGCACATAAAACTTTATCTCATCCCTTCCCCTCGCCCCCCACTCCCTTACTAACTGATATATGGCATGAGTTTGGGGGAGGAAAACAAACTCAAACATTATTGATATAAAAGAAGACAACCTTAATTTAGTTTATTTGACAGAGTCATTTCCAGTTCACCAAAATAAAAATGTCATTTGACATGGTGGGTTGCTCTTTAAATTAACTGTCACTCTGAGTTACTTAAGAAATTAAATTCAGTGGAGTTGTCAAATTTTTGGATCAATGTCATTTAACTTCTTACTAATTAATAAATGGTCCCACTTTCAGTATTACCTATATTGACTTTCATTTGGGCTTTTGTAAATAATAAAGTTACACAAGTCATTTTTGTAAATAAAACTACACAGTTACTTAGTCTGTTGTTGAGGTAGATACAGTATGATATCTGTATTCTCTATTGTGGGATGGGCAAAAGACATTCATTTTTGCAAGGCAGAAATTTGTATCATTTAAGAGGCCTGAATTGTTGCCGGGAGTCCTGAAACTGAAAGCATTATTGACTAAACTGTTTGAAATAGACTTCGTCCCTCTGCTTTAAAGGCAGACAGTCACTAAAGGAATCATAATTTCCTAAAGAGACAGCACATTACATTATTTTTTGTTAATATATTTTGGGGGGCAATTTATAGAAAAGTAATAAATGTGAAATTTAGAAAGAGAAATAACTGAATTTTGTTGCAATCGTCATTCCCATTCTGCAAACGAAAAGCATTCTGAATACTCCAGGCTTACACCACCTTACATTGTTTGCAGGGAAAAGCTAAGTTTTACTTGCCACTTTTCTTGCCAGACTTGATTCATGTGTTTAATTAATGTTTTCTTTCCGCTACATGGAATGTTCACTCCTTTTTTGGTCCATTTGCAGAACTCCTATCCGACCTTAAAGACTCCACTTTTAAGACTTTTCTTGTCCCACACAAAGTTCAGTCTCTTCTTTTGTGCCAGCACTGCCCCTACTAGTTATCACACTTATACTGCTCTTGCCACATTTATGACAATTGTTTGAGTTCTCTGTTTCCTTACTTGATTGTGACCTCCTTTAAGAAAAGGGAATGTTTCATTCTCTGGTGTTGTAAATGCTTGTTTAGTGCATGAATGAAAGGGGGCTTTCTGAAATGGTTTGGTGTTGCATAATGAAAGCCTTTTAAAGGCCTACAGTTTTATTGATTGGTAGCTGGCACTGAAGTCACTTCTACTGGCTTATCTCAGGAAGCCAGTTAAAACCCACCATGATGTTTGAACTATAAGATTTTTTAAATTTAATTCTGTTAAAAGGCTGGACACCAGAGAAATAAGCGAAGTAGCTATAAGGTTATTACCTCAGTTTGCCAGACTTTAAGATTACTCATGATTTAGGAAGTGTAAATGTTCAAATTTTTTAAATTGAATGATTACTCAGTATGCCAAAAAGTTTACTATGTGAGTAACTGAAGTAATGTTCTCTTCTACTGCACTTTATATGATTGAAAATAGTAGGAAGCATGATGGAATGGAAGAAGCAATGTAGTGAAAACTGGGTAGTAGAGGCTCTAGTATGAACTTAATACCAACTCTGTGATTTGGAGCAAGTTTGAAGACTTTTTTGAACATTAGTTTCCTTCTCTATAAAAGTATAGTTTGTATTATGTGATATTCAATAGTATATAACTTTAACACCAATTATAAAATGTGTTTATATAGAATTTTAAGAATGAAGTTGTTATAAACAGGACAGTGTTTTAAATATAGAAACCAGTGAAATTGAGATTACTTATTTAAATTTCATCTAAGGTATTTATGATATATAAGCAAATTAGGAATTAATAGTCTTTTGTTAAACAAACGTACATTTATCTGTGAACAGGGAAACATGCAGTGAGATAAATATTAGCATCTAGTGTGGAGTTTATATATGATGAATAAAAAAACAAAAATAGTTTTTTTTCACCATGACAAGAAAAGCTAAAACAGACACAGAATATTCATAAAGATCATTTGTGGCTTTAGAAGTAGATTATTTGACAGCTAGGTAAGAAAAACGTACTGGGAGCTGATTTCAGCATGTTCGTGGGAGATAATTGTTTCGTTGTTGTTGTTGCCGCTTACTGAGAATTGTCACGGGTGGTGGAAAGTAGAAGAGGAGACTGCTTAGTAACTGACGTTCAGCTTTTCTGTAGTCGTGAAGGGAGCAAAAGTTCTTACTCTAGGCTCTGTGGAAGAACTTTAGGGGAACCTATAGGCCATTTGGAATTGTACCAAAAACACAGTGTATATCCATGCACAGATTTCATACATGTCATTTTAGTGACTGAATCTATAACTTAACAGATTCAAAATGAGTGCATGTTCCTCAAACGATTAAGAGCCCCATGAACCGTTCAGACAGAGCATGGGAAGATGCAGAGTTTCAGTCACAGACCACTGGTAATGAAAGTGTTTATTAAGAGCCTGGAGTAGTAAAGAGAATGATTACAGAGCTGTCAGTTTTTCTCAGGGTTAAACATTTTTATGTTTCTGGCTATTATTTTGTAACCTTTGATCTTGGTCTAGTATTTTCATACAAAAACTGCCAGACTCCTCAAAATAGATCGAATTTAGAGATTCTTGATTTTCCCCCCACAGCTCACATTATTGAGAATAAGTTTTTTGTCCTTTTATCAGGGACTAGGTTGCAATGATGCACTCAAATTATTTTTAGCAGGTTTTTTGCATCTAAACAAAATAATTTTATCTTCATTTTAATAGGCAAAAAATGAATTGAGCAAGTTCCTCCTAGAATGAAGTCACCATACTTTTAATAAGTCTCTTGACGCGTATTTGGAACTTTGAGCATTTATTTGATGTCTACATGAGTCTGTAAATTTTTTAATAATTTTTTTCCTAATTCGTTTTCTCTTCCCTTTTTTTTTTTTTGGGGGGGGGGGGGGGGGTGTGTCCAGGGAGATTCTTAGGAAGAATCTGTCAGCAGTGATATGGGAGTGTCAGTTTCTATATCAGAAACAGTTCATGTTTATGTTTAAGACAATATGTCTTTCTGTAAGAACCTTCATTATTTCCACACCAGTATCTCATTAATTCTTCCAGCATTCCCAGGAGAAGTTCTCTGAGTGCTCAGTTTCATTTTGTGTGGAGAAAAATGGAGGTACTGGTACTCTAACCATTTAAAAACAAAAAAACACCGAACTCAGGTTCTCTGTCAGCCTACTTTTCATTCGGAACTAAATTTCAATCAGTTTAGATATTAGGTTGCATTGTATACTCTAAGATAGGAAGGAGTCTTCACTTTCAACTGTAGTCATTAGCATAATTTATAACTTGAAATTTCAGTAAAAGTTTAATTAAATTATGTTCAAACCTTTTCCATTTAGGGTTTTTGGAGTTAAAAAAAATTTTTAAGGAAAGATACAGACAGGATTGAAGGTGAGTGAGTAGGCAGGAAGGAAGGAAGGAAAAGAGAGGAAGAGGAAGCATTTTTATTTGTTTTATTTAGTTGTTCATCATGGGTGTCCCCCACCCCGCACCCAAGCCTCAGGACACAAACCCAGGTACTTGGCTTGTATGCACCTTGTCCTGACCGGAGGCAGCAGGCTTAGCTGCTAGACCTCCCAGGTGCAGCTGGAGTAAAATTTGCGTGCGCGTGTGTGCACGTGCATGTTTGTATGTGCACGTGTGTATATATATATATGTGTGTGTGTGTATATGCAGGTGTATGTGTGCATATGCAGGTGCATGTGTGTATGTGTATTTGGTTTTTTTAGCTTTCTGGAGCCTTGGCATTCTATTATTTGTTTGAACTTGATACATCCTCTCTACTTTTCCCAGTGTGTTATGAAATACTTGTGTTATATTTTAGGTGAATTAAAAAATTGTACATCACATTTGGTGATAATTAGAAACTGGTGGTGTGAGATAAAAACATAGTTGAGAATAACCATTGCATAAATATCTAATTTTTCAAATGCATTTTTAACTTTCATTCTGAGGAAAAACTAGTAGCACTGTATAGTTTTATCATAATATTGCAATTTTTGAAGAGGATTTCTGCCCTACTTACTGGAAGAATTGGCATGCTAATACATATTTAACAGCGTTATTTGAGAAAGTAGTAGATTAATAGATGTGAAATGCCTAACACTGACTGCACATAGTAGGTTCATTCCAACAAATTCTGTAAGATGTAATCATACGTGGAATTAAGAGTCACTGGAGCCAGGGGAAGTGAGTATATTCCAGCAAGATCTGTGCTGCACTGGTCAGTTGCTAAATCCATTCAGAAGTAATGAAAAATTCAGAGAGGAGCTTGTAGAGTGGAAAGTTTCATTAAAATAAAATTTTATCTTTTGATTGTGTAGAAGCAGTCAAATAGGAAAGGACTGGCAAATGAACAAAATGGTTCATATTTTTGGAACTATCCTCATGATTATCATCTTTCATACTTCTTTACCTGCATTAGTTCATTCTGAACTGTTACTTTTGCTGTTTTTGTTAATAGATTTTTTTAAAGGGTTTATTCTAGTGAGAGCAGGCAGTCACCTCAGGAGATAGCTTTAATTTATTTAACTCCGTATGGAAGTTTTAGTCACCCAGAGAGTATGTCGCTGCACCTGACATTCCTTTCCAAGGCAGGACCCCTCCCTGTGAATAAGAGGAAAAGCTTGGCCAATTACCTTGGACAAAGCCAGACAGCTGCCCAGCCCAGCTGGGAGGAGTTTCCTTCTCTGAGCAGAGTTGGTACATTCGGGGGCTTTTTGCCACCTTTTATTCACACTTTCATCCAGCAGATTATCCGATAGCGAGATTGTGAAGGGGACTTTGCCCCTTGCAGGGGGACTCTCTCCGCTGGGAGGGCAGTAGATGGGAGGGATAGTTGCGTTGCTTTCTCAACTCCAGCGGGCCACTCCTCCCACACAGAGCAGAACATCAGGCCCGGCCCCCAGGAGTCTCAGGTGGCTCCACACAGGCATCCTCCACTGATGATTTGGTGGGAAGGGAAGGGGTGGTCCTTCTGTCTGGACCCCTCTCGGCTGACTCACAGGAAGTGCTAGCAGAGCTTGGCACTGGGCGCAGCAGCGCCTGGATTCTGCCCCTCCCTGCCGTGGCCGCCCGCCCTCTCTGCTCCCACGGAAGCTTTGCAGTAGCTCCTGATAGAACAATGAAGTCGGTCCAAGTTTGCTAAGACTCGCAGGGAAATTCTTTGGACTTCTGTGACAGCCCTCAGAATGTTTTGCCTCCGACTTTTCCAAGAAGCCGTGTTTTAAGAAGTCCTCTCGTGGATTGCTTTGTCGGAAGATTGCTCAGGGTGACCATGGTTCAGCGCTTTAGCCTCAGGAGGCAGCTATCCAAGGTGGGTAGCTTGGGTAGCTTTGTGTGTGTGTTTAGGGGAAACTCGCTGGCATGGGCTTGGTTTCCTTTTTCTCTACAACTGCTCTGTCAAGCCTGCCTTCCTACAGCGCTCAGGAGGGGTTGGGGGAGGAAACGCTGCCTTTTGTTCTTTCCTCTGACAGACACAAAGGTTTAAGACTGAATGCACTGGTAACCCCCGATTTTCCTCCCCTAAAACTCGAGCTATCATGGGTGAATCTGGAGGAAGTTCTAGTTTGCTTCCCAGTTACAATTTCCAGAGGGTGTGCATGAAGGAGAGAGAATAGTGGGTAAAAAAGTGCATATTTAATTAGCAACTAATCCAGCAGCTTGGAGACCAAGATGAGAAAGCCTTATTGATCTCATGCAATCAGAGTTTTCAAACAAAATTTACTATCAAACTGGGAAAACAGCCATAAAGTAGTTCAATAAGCAAAACCCACATGAAAATGTTCAAATGAGTGGTTGTGTTAGGAAACTTGCATTCTTAATGAAAGGTGTGTGTAAAAGGCAGTTACCAGAAGATTCACAAATCAATTTTTACCTTGAAAATCGGGTTTTATGTGTGTCACTTTGGGGAAAAGTTTTTTAATCTAAGATGATCAAACTTAAAATACAAAAGCAAACAAAAACAGCAAAATACTCTTTGAAGAAGGTCTGCTCATTTATGAATCAACCCTGACAATTACAAGGCCTCTCCTGACCCAGTCATTGATCTCCCTTTAGCTAGAGTAGAAACTAGTTGGGAAAGATGTTGAGATTAATTTTTTTAAAAAAAGATTTATTAAAAAGCACACATGCATTCTGTTTTTATAGACTTTTTAAAAATATATCAATTGGTAGCTAACTTGTCATAATTCCCTGCAGACAGAATTCTAAACAAATAGCAAAACAGTAGCCATTCTTCACTTTTTTGGTTATTAGAATTGTTAGATCCTGAAATGTGTTATTTTCTTAAGGGAAAACCTTTTGTTCCTCACAGGTGACCCTAAGTATAGAATGTGTGCATTCAAGCAAAAATGAGAAAAGCTCATGCTTCCATCCACATGTCAAATTGTATATTTTCTTGAAAATCCAAGCCTTAACAAGGATATTTTAGGAGTATTAAAGTTTATTTCCCTGGTTTTCCCTTCCTACAGTTTCAGGTGTGTGTTGTGAGGAGAGACTAGGAGGCCCCATATTTCTTCTAAACAATAAAAATAATCTTTTTTTTTTTTGTTCCTCAATAACCTCTAGCTTCTGTATTTTCAAATATGTAGTACATTTCATAAGTAGATAGGTAGATCAGTCAAAGCAGTGACATTTCTTCACAAGAGTTCTGAAATACTTGAGAGCTGGTTGGCAATTTTCTAATTAGAAAACTCCCTTTAATTATTTGCTACCAATATTTCTCAATTTGTTTTAATTTTTTTAACTATACTGTGATGACAATTTATAGAAAAGATACTTTGGGGGTAATTAGTATGTCTTCTCTATAACATGAAGAAATTAAAAGTACATTATGTAAAAACACTCAAGAGAGAACCTTTTTATTCCTTTTTCCAACACTGCTCTCCTCTATTTTAATGTGGTTTCTAGTTCCTTATAATGGTTGATTAGGACCAAACCTAAGGAAATTTGTTTTCTATCAAGTCCCCGTAAAATGGTGTCTGTTAAGTAATAAATTGAAAAATAATCTAAATTGTTTCAGTCTATATGGCACTGAAATCTGAAGGAGAAACAGAATAGCTCTGTCAACAAGTTTTTTGTTTTTGTTTTTAAGTTGCAGTGAATGCACTCACTGTGCCCTCTAGTCTCCCTTTTCAGTTAAGTCCATGTTACCTGAAGACAGAGGACATTAATTTTTTAAAAAAATTATGACATCTCATAATGTATGACATCTCTAGCACACATTGAACACTCAGTGGAGTTGGTTTTAGTGATATGTTTTTGTCAGTAAGACAGTCTTCCACAAGTATAAATTATCTTAACAGTCTTATTTTAAAAAGCAGTTTCTTATTTTAATAAGTACTCATGATCATCTTTAAAATCTGTTGGGAATTTTCTAAAAGAAAATACTTACAAATGTTGGCAGTGACTTTAAACCTAGTATCCAAATTAGGTAGTTTTTATCTTAAGTTTGATACTCACGTTTACTTAACACTGGGTATTTTCACTAGAATAGTCAACTGATACCTCTAGACTAATCGATGTTCATTACCTGCACTAAGTAAAAAAGAGGAAGTAAATGGAAGACATGAATTTTAGATACTCATTTTTAAGAGAGACTATCCGTTACTCTAGATCCCAGTTACCTGATTCTCAGAACTACCTTTACTTCTCTCTTCCTTGCCTTTTTAAGTTATTTTCTATATAAAATTAGGTCTTTATATTATGTCTCATAAGACTAAAATTTTCTCATATGTGACTTCAAAAATATTCACTCAGAAAGGATTTTTTTTTTTATTCACTAAGGAAGATCTTAATGTCTTTCCATCCTTATAGAAAATAACATGACAGATGACTTGGGTGACTTCATGATCGCTACCCTTCCCCCCAAAATTAGTATGCAATGAATTTGAACTTACCAAACTTGATAAGTGTATTCCACTATTAAAGTTGTTTCCTTTGTCCAAACAAATGTCAAATTGAATGAATAATTAATAAAACTATTAAATGTAATTGAAACTTAAGTACATGCATTTATAGGAAACTTTAAACTTCACTGCCTTTCAAAAAACTTCTATTAAGGAGAAAAATTTACTCTTGCGTTTCTGTAATGTTGAAAGGATGAACTATAGTGAGTTGGACATACAGAAAGTCGTAACTCACTCTGGGGCTATCCCAGATTTCCCCAAATCATTTTCATAAGTAATAGAAAATCAGTTTTTTCCTTCTTTTCCAGGAACTTCATTTTTTAGAAGGTATAATTAAAAACTGAAGAGCCTTTAAGATATTAGGATAAATTATTTCAATAAAATATCATGCCCTCTTTATTTTGCTTTTCACTGACAATAATTTCCATAGTTTAAACATTTTTGTAGCTATGAAATCTTATATCCAACTGTGTCTTTTCATCTGGTTCACATCCCTGCTTCTGTAGGTAACCAGCTTCTTTTTTCTTGTTCCACACCTTTGTTTATGCATTTGTAAGAAAATATGAACATAACATTTTATTACACTGCTAACATGAAAAATAAGTGCTCTAACATTTGTCCTAAGCTTGAACTTTATAATTTTCTAGATACAGATCTGCATGTAGCTATCTCCATTTGGGATTCATATTTATTTTGATTTCTTTAGGACAGTTGTAGCCACACAGAATCCACTTTCTGTATCAAAGGTAATTAAAATAACAGCAAATCATTGTTGACTTGATTCTTTTCTAGCCATACCTCATTTCTTTACTACTTTTTGAGAGCTTTTGCTACTAAAAAATTTCACATGGGGAAAAACATGGAAGATAAAAATCATACCAGTATATCCCGTGATGGCCTATGAAGAGATTGACAACTGAGAAATAGGAATTGTGGGACTTCCCCCCCCTCCTTAGTTCTCCTGTTGGTTTTTTTGAAACTGTTTAGCTGAAACTGTAGAGCAGTTAAAATATTTTTGTCTAAATATGATATTCTTGCCCTTTCTACATTTGATAGTGTCCTATTAATTTGGTATCAGTTTAGTATCAATATAAGAAATTTGAAATTTAGAGAAGTGTTGATTATTATTTTAATTTTTAATAAAACCCATTATTTTTTCAAAAGTAGTTTTCTTTTCACTTCCACCTGGTTTCTTTTCAGTTTATGACATGTGATAATATGCCTGACTGGCTTAATCTTCCTATGAATATATTCTTATCAGTAAGTGAAATAGGGACCTCATTTCCATCTTAAGTAAATTAATTAGTATTTTTAGAAAGTAAGTATTTTGATGACTAAAATTAAAAATGTGATATTTTATTACAATTAAAATATTTTGAACCCTTCTTACCCCCCCTTTATTATTTATATACTTTCTTAAAATTTGCATACATTTTGAAACAGGTAAAATTGAACAATATAGTGGATATATGGCTATTCATTATATTATTATTATAAATATGTTTATATATTATGTACTACATATATTTGTTATATTATTGCATATTGCTATATTCTTGTTAGGATATTGAATTCACACCTCCCAGTCTGTGCATTTTACACGAAACCCACCACCAGAGATCTAGTTTCCTTTAGCTACTCCTTTTTTGTTGTTTTGACTTTTTTTTCAGATCAAGAATATAATTTATCACATTACTTACTTCAGACGAGTACAATATATTGGATATTTCAAAAAAAATTAAACTTTAAAATGAATATAGTAGAATATATAAAAATTCATAATGTAGGCTCGAGTCAAATTTCCTTAATTTAGAAAAGTTAAAAATAAAAATTATCAGGAAGAATAAGGTAACTGAAAAGAGCAAACTCAGCACGATGAAAGTAAAATTCAAAGATTTTGGATAGCGTTATCTTTTAAAACAATAACAGTAAAACTAAACAGGATAAAATATTAAGCACACAGAATTTAGGCATAAAAGATAAGTTTGAACTTTGGCTCTGACACTTGTATACTATATAAGCATAGGCAGATTTCTTAGCTTCGGTTTTCTCATCTATAAAATAGGAATAATAAGATCTACATATCAGCTTATCTTAAATAAGATAATATATGACAAGTTCTTGAATAGGCCCCACAGTACAATCACAAGCAAAGAAATTGAAGAGGTAATAAAAAATCTCCTTAAAAACAAAAACCCAGGACCAGATGACTTTTCTAATGAGTTTCATGAAACCCTCAGAAAAGAATTAATACCCATTCTACTCAAACGCTTCCAAAACATTGAAGAACAGGGAGCATTGCCAAACATTCTCCATGAGGCCAGCATCACACTGATACCAAAAGCTGACAAAGACATCACCAAGAAAGAAAATTACAAACCAGTATCTAATGAACATAGATGAATAGGTTTAATAGACTTGTTTTTTTTTTAAGTGAGGTTTCTTTATATAGCATCTTCTAGTATTTTTTGTGGAACTGGTTTTGCGGTGATAAATTCCTTTAACTTTTGCTTGTTGGAAAAGCTTTTTTATCAGTCCTTCAGTTCTGAATGATAATCTTTCAGGGTATAATATCTTAAGTTGAAAATTCTTTTCTTTCAGTCTTTTGAATATATCATGCCCTTCCCTCCTGGCCTATAGAGTTTTGGTTGAGAAATCCGCAGTCTCTTGTGGGGACTCTTGTGTGTGTGACTCGTTTTTCTCTGCTTTCAAGATTTTTTCTTTACCTTGTATTTTTGACATTTTGATGACAATGTCTAGGTGTAGGTCTGCTTGGGTTTCTTGTGTTAGGGACTCTGAGCTTCCTGGCTCTGGAGGCTTGCTTCATTCTTCAGATTAGGAAGTTCTCAGCTATTATTTCTTCAGATACAGTATCTGCCCACTTCCTCTCTTCTTCTGGGAACCCTGTGATGTGAATGTTATACCTTTTGATGTGATTCCATAAGTCTTGAATGCTGTCTTCATTTCTTTGCGTTCTTTATCTCTTTGCTGGTTTGCTTGAATGCATTCCTCTGTCCTATCTTCTAACACAGATTTCATTGGAGGCTTCATCCATCCTATTCAGTTCCTCTATTGAATTCTTTAGGTCAGCTATTGTATTCTTTATTTCTTTGACATTTATTTTGAACTGCTTCATTTCTTCTCTTCTTTGTTCTCTTTTTCTTCTCTTTTTTGTTGTTCTCTTTTTCTTCTCTATTGTTTCTTAATTTCTATGAGTATGTTTATCACTGTTGCCTTAAATTCATCCTCGGCCAGTTTGTGGACATCTGTTGTGTTCAGATTTTTCCCTGGGTTTTTTATTGGATCCATCATTTCACATATATTTCTCTGTGTCTTTGCTCTGTTTGCCATTCTGTTTACATTTTTGTGGATTAGGTTTCCCTGTGGTGATGGCCTTGCGTAGCGTGTTGACTTGCTCCGAGTAAGCCTGGATCTTGGTTTGAACACTGGGATTTCTTGAATTGTGGCATCATCACTGGTTGGATTTGTGAAGTTCTTATGTCGGCCCTCTGGTGTGCCTGAGCGTTCAGTCTATGTGGTTGGAGTTTGTGTGGGGGATGCAGAGCCTTCCCCCAGCGTCCCAGGTCCTAACCACAATGACTATCTTGCTTTTGGTCCACAATCGGCAGTCAGGCTGCAGTTTCCCTGCATCCACCAGGTTGTGGTGCTGGGTAGCATTGACTTTCCCTCTGGAAGACTCCCTTCTTCCTTTAAGCCTGAGGGTGGGATCCGGTGGCCCGGTCCTGCAGCCCTGTGGCACTGTGGTGGGAGGAGTTGGGCGTGGGCACCCAGCATAATATTCTCTCCATAATTTTATGTGATTAACAACTTCAGATACATCAGCAAAGTCTTCAGTACTGAAGTGGTGGCTTTCAGTAGTGGGAATGCATATAATATCTTTTATTAGTCTGTTTTAAATTAATTTTCTCTAAGCTGCTTGGACATCCACTATCTTCATACTTGGAAAATAGAATGTTTTATATTTTTATATTGCTGGAAGTTAAATGTTACATCTTTTTATTAATCATTAACTCACTTTTAGGAGGCTTAAATAAGGTAGAAGTGTTATCAGCATTATTATAGGATCATTCCTGATACATAATATAATCAGAGTGGGAAGACTGAGGCCACTCTTCCGTTAGGGGAACCGAGACCCGTAGACAGGTACTGTTGGTGCGGTGGGAATAGGTAAGAATATAGAATAGCTCTCCTTTGAGATATATTAACATTGGTGGATTAAAATAGAGAAACTTGTTTAGAAATTTCCTGGTAGTGATGCCAGTTTAAAATGTAAAAACAATGTTTTTGACTCTAGATCTGAGCCTGAAATATGCTGTCCAGAAAAGATAGTTAAATCTCTTGGAAAGGTGCTTTTTTTGTTTTTTACATACACAGCTATTAGTTGGTATTTATTATTTTCCTGAGAGAGATGATTAAATGACTCAATATGATGATTCTTTAAAGTTTGAATATGAACTGTTAATTTTGAAGATCAGCAAGCTGGTATACTAGAAACTTTAAAGCACTGTATTAATTAAAGATTCTTAAGTTGTGTTGTCATTCTACAAGTATTTTTACAAAGAAGTGACTGTTTAAAACATATGCATACATATTCTTTCAAAATAAAAATGCACACACACAGGCTGGGTAAGGGTGGTTGCCTCTAGAAAGAAAACATGGGAGACTTGGATTGCTGGTAGGAAGGAAACTTGTTTTTTAAAACTACTTCCTATATACATAAACTTTCTTAAATAATAGCTCTATCCAAATGTGTTAAAAGCTCAAAATGTAGAAGTGAATTATTCTTCAGTGAAAATCATTGTTGATAGTTTACTTAGAGGTTAATGGTTAAAAGATTGTATTCTTCTGGGCTTGGTGTTTTCTCCCAACTCCTCAATTAATTCACAGATTTAAAGTAACCTGTGTGTATAACACGTTTGTAGTATGAAATTACTAATCTTTTAACAGTTCTTTAAATCAACACCTCTGTGGTTAGTTAAACATATCGTTCTGAAAGCACATTTTGGGAATGGCAAGAGCACATTTATTATTTTTTTAAAGAGGAAGCAAGAGAGGATGGAGAGAAGGAAACATTTTTGTCTTATTTTAGTGGCTGCCACCCTACCCTAGCCCCAGGTCTCAAACCGAGTTTCTTGGGCTTTATGTGGACCACATGCCAGCCATCTCAGTTGCTTGAATCACAAGGACATGCCTATTTTATTTGTTAGGTCTGTATGTGGAAACCTCATGTAATAATAATATGAAATGTTCTGATATGTTCTAAATCATTTTGGCTTTTGCGAGAGAATAAAAATTTGCTCTTTTGGATACCCTAGAGTTAGTAAGGACTTAACTTCCTCTATATACACAGACCTGTAACAGAATCCTACTGGCAAAACATGTTGAATAAGAAGGCATTGCAAATAGAACTTGCCTTGTGGTAGGTAGCACAGAAAATCTCCATTAAATTTCAGGCTGTTGACACAACCTGTTGGAGCAGTAGTTAGGTGAATCGTCTCCAAAGGAGCAAGCCACACACGCCTGGGTTCGAGTCCTGGGTCCAGGAGGAAACATCCAGTGTGAACAACTAAATAAAAATAAAGATGCTTCTCCCTCCGTTTTCTTCCTGCCTGACTGCCTGCTCTCCCTCATTTCTACCTGCACCTTTCCTTCAAAACATTTTTTTTTCAATCTGTTCCATCAAATTTTTGTAAGAAGCATATCATTTGTCTATATTGGAAATTTGAGAAGAATGCATCTTAAAACCAGTGCTTTCTAAAATCCAAAGGGAGACATATAATAAACATTTCATATCTTTTTGCTTAATGAAATATATCCCAATGTATCCCTGAAATTAAGTCAACCATAGCTGGTTATATGACTGTAGACAAAGTAGTTTGACCTCTCAAGCTTTCTCCTGGTCTGAAATCTCCTGACCTGGGATCCCTTAAAGCTATAAAATTGATGATCTCTTGTGTAGAAACTGGGTTATAATCCTTTTATAAAAAATGGCTTTAGATAGCAAATTCCGGAGAAAACATCCTATTTTATACCAGGAGGGATCTAATTGTATACAGTTGGTTTTAGCAAAACGCAGTAAGTAAATTCATGGCTTAAATGGACAGATTTGGTATTTAGTTTTAAACCAGCTCTGAAAAATTCAAATTTTAGAATAACAAGTAATCTTAATCTGTTTGGGTATACACTTATTAGAGTCTGAATATTTAGAAAATACACATTTCTACTACTTCCTCCTTTTCAGGCGAACATTTGAAATTTCTTTATGAAGATAGATATTCCTTATAATGAAAATTAACCCTTTGACAAAATAGATTTTTATTCACATTATGATATATTGAAACTTAAGTCCTTTTTATTAAAAAAAGCGTACTATTCTTATGCTTAAGGAAAAGGAGATATGATAGATGAAAAGCTAAAATAAACTGTCTTTATGAAATTAATAAGTAATATACATTTTGAGGAGGGAATTAATTCTTCTTTGAACTTGATGAGATCTAGAAAATCCCTTAAAGGAAGTGAGATTTCAGCTGTACTAATAGATTTGGATCAATGGTTCTCAATTTTTCTTTCCCCTTTTACCCATAGCATACCTTGAGAGTATAACTTAGGCTCAAGATAGTAATAATTAGAGAGGTGACTGAAAAATCCCTCTTCAGTTTGATGTATACTTCTGGAGGAGCCCCTTCCTTGCAAATCGTTGTGACGGCTGCTGGAGGACAAAAGAGAGAAATATTCCAGGAAGGGGGCAAGATCACCAGATAAGATTTTGTTGAGGGAGGAGGCATGAAATGCTTAATATCTCTTCTTCAGGAGCTCTAATAAAAACATCCTTTCAAAATCTGAGAGTGTTTGTTTTCTGTGGGGATTTTTTTCATAATGAGGTTGCCACCCTGAGCGTCTTAGCTTTTGTGAACAGGTTGGTGAATCTAGGAAACTCTTCTAGATAATATATACACATTGTTTGATATTAATATCAAACTGGGATTGTAACTGAAGATTCTCAACATACTTATCTAATATTCTGTCCCTATCTCCTAATCTTTTTTTTTTTTCCTTGAAAAGGTGTAGACAGAAATGAAGGCAAATAGGCCGGCAGAAAGAGAGAGGAAGAAGCACTTTCTTATATTTTCATTTAGTTGTTCACTCTGGTTGTTTCCCCCTGGACTTGGGACTCAAACCCAGGGGTATGTGGCCTGGCTCCTTCTGAGGCAATTAACCAAGCCACTGATCCATCAGGGTGCACCATCCTAATCTTTTGAAAATATACATTACAAACAACACTTGCATACAGACCGTGCGCGCGTGTGCGTGTGTGTGTGTGATGTGAATTAGGAAACTAGCCATAAAAGTTCATCTTAATTAACAAATTCTCTTTGGATGCAATTGGAAATATGGTACTTATTCAGTATTAGGTGGTGAATAGCTATTTGAGTTTTGAGTCTTATGATGAAATGATATCATTCATCACTGTGCTCAAATAATGCCCAGTTTTGGGACTTCAAGGAATTTTAGAGCATATACTATAAATTCTATGTATATTACTCTTGAGGGAATGTGGAACACAGTATATGGAGGTTTACTATTGTCCTCCTTTATTCATACTATGCTGGCTACACCCCTTCAAATACATCACAGTTCTGTCGTGTTCTTTAAACTTGTTCTTTCCTCTACCTGGAAAGCTTTTCCTCCAAATATCTGCACGAATTGTTCTCGTATATCCTTGAGGTCTCAACTCAGAGGTCACCTTTTCAGCAAGGCTTTGATTATTTTCTTTAAAATACCAGAACTACTTCCTATACACACACTTTCCCCTGTATGAGCTCTATGCTAGTTCTCTGAGATCTTAAGAAGGGAAAGGTAAAGTAGAGCTGGAAGGAGGTGGACTGTGAAAGAAAGACAGCCAGAGAGCCAGTGGGAGGGTGGAATCCAAGACTCTGTTCAGAGATTGTTGTCTATTTTATTCTCTACAGTTCCCATAGAACCAGAGTATCTCACACATAGTTTATTTATTGAATGAAGTGTGACATTAGAACATAATACTCAACATGATCATTGAAAATAGTGTATGTGTTGGTAAAGAAAATGTACAAAGATATTTGGTGAAGCCAAGGCTGGAAGGTTTAGATGCCAGGAAAAAAATTTCAGACTGGTTTGGTTAATTGTTAGCATTAGAGCCCATGTTCTCGAATAGAAGAAAACCCATGATGTAAATAGTATACTAGGAAGCTTTGTCTTAGGTTGCATCTGCTTCCAGTAGAACTTTCTGTGAGCATGGGAATGTGTTTACACTTATGCTGTCAGTGTAGTAATCATGCGATACATGTGGCTGTTGAGCACTTGAACTGCAACTAATGTGCTGAGGAACTAAACTTTCAATTCTATTTAATTTTAAGTAGCCGCTTGTAGTGAGTGGCTACCCTGTTTAGACAGTGCAAGTGAATATTGTATGGTTTGGAGAATGAACATACTAGGACTGAGAGAACAAATTGTGGGCTTTCTAGAGTAATCCAACCGTGGAATGATAAAATTGAAAAAAAAAAAAAAAGGATAGTATCCATTATTTAGAGAAATGAAAAAGCAGAATTTAATAAAAATCAGAATAAAGAAGGATGAAAGAAACCAAGACTGGGTAATGAAGAATCAAATTGTAAGGAATAGGCTATTTGGCAAGCTGAAAGGTAGTTTTTTGGTTTGTGTGTAAGTTCAGGTGTGTGTGTGTGTGTGTATGTGTGTATATATATATATGTATGTATATATGGTCTGGTGAAGAGAGAGAATGGCTAAGTAGAGAGATTTTGTATTTGGAAATAACGAATTGGGGATTATGTAATGATATGATATAAATTTAGAAATAATACTTGCAGTCATGAGTAGAATAGCTTTGAGCAAATAACAGAGGAGTGAAGGCGGTGATAAATGTCATGTGTCAAAGATAATTTAAAGATGAAGACTGATTAAATTTGGTCACACAACTGTAGATTTAGTAGAGGAAGAGAGATCATCTAATCCATTCATTTAACAGATGAGGAAAGTGATTCTCAGTGATGTGAAATGAAATGCTTGTGTATACACAGCTTATAAATATCAAATAGAGGGCTTGAGCCTAAATTCTCTACTATCACATTCCATTTACTGTTTTTTCCAGTTATTTTGGCAAAACAAAATCTTCCTGAGAAATACAGTTTCAATAGAGTAAACTAGATGATAGGGACAAAAACGTGGAATATGGGATGTGGAAATGGAATTAGTAGACATGCAGTTTCTTTGAGAACTTTGGCAATATAAAGGAGGGATTGAAATGGGAAGCAATTGGAAGAAGCAGTAAAATCAAACCAAAGTTTTTTGGTTCCAGAAATATTGAATACACTATCTTGGCATGACAGGCAAGGGATAAAAATGATACCATCTTCCTCTTCTGCTGCCGAGGAATATAAAGTAATTGATTCAGTATTGTAGGATATATCATCAGTGGAACCAGAAAGAGTCCTTAGATCTTAGATTTTAGCAGATCAAATGGACTAACTGTAGCATGAAGACTTTGGGTATTCCCTCCCTCCCTCCCTCCTTTCTTTTTCTTTCTCTCTCTTTCTCTCTATCTCTTTCTTTCTTTCTTTCTTTCTTTCTTTCTTTCTTTCTTTCTTTCTTTCTTTCTTTCTTTCTTTCTTTCTTTCTTTCTTTCTTTCTCTCTCTCTCTCTGTCTCTCTCTCTCTCTTTTTTTTTCTTTTCTTTCAAAGAAAGGTATAGGCATGAATGAAGGCAAGTAGGCAGGCAGGCAGGAAGTAAAAGAAGAAAAAAACATTTTATTGATTTTTTAGTTGCACATTTTGGTTGTTCCCTGGCCCTGGTACCTAAACCCAGATCCTTAGACTGCACTTGACCTGAGGCAGAGTACCTAACCACTCCTTAATCAGAGTGGACCTGAGTATGTTCTTTTTTTATGTCAATTACCTAACCACAACAGTGGATATTTACCATGATATTAAAGGACCAATTACTATGTAAGGTAAATGTATCTTGATAGATTGATTGTATGTCAAAGCAGGAAGTTCCTCTGATTCCTTTCTCTTCCAGAATGTACCACAAGTGATTCTTCTTTACATCTTCAACATATGATGTCATGTTGGAAAGAAAATTTCTAGTAGAATAGTGAATACAGATCATGAGAATGCAACTTGGAGAAAGAAAGAACGTTTAAGATTTTAAGGACTCAGTTTTATGTTATGGCTTGTATTAGAAAAAAATTATCTTAAGAGGCATTGTCAGCTTTAGACCTGTGTGGAAATTAAAGTTAAAATATTAGAGGCATTTTAATTTTACAGTGATGTCTTAGAAGTCAAATCTGACAGGTGATTTTTAAGCTGAAAATTATGTCTTGGTGTTAATTTCCACTACCAACTCATTTCTGAGAGCACATGACTACTCTTAGTTGATTTACTGCTGCTAAATCATCTCTGTATTTTGATGAAGAATGCTGTGCTTTTGTTGTAAGTCATTGAATTCTGAGTGAATAGTTACCTGATGCTAAATTCTCAGAAGAAAAAGCCTGCAAACAAAAAGGATGGAGTTGGCCTATTTTAACTTTTTAAAGGGAACTTATTACTTGAGATAGTAGTATACATTTAGCTATTATACTACTGCAGGGAGATCACATATGAAATTCAACCTATACTGAAGGTAGGAAGGGGGAAAGTATCTTTGGTCATATTTTATCAAGGATGCAAGCACCATTGCATAGTGGTAAAATCTTGATTAAGATTTTTATCCTTTTTCAGTTTCATGCTCTTTTGGTCTTTATATTAAAGGAAATGTTTGTTCTGTTTTTAAATAATGAATCGGTTAGCTTTTATTACAGATCTCAGTCTATTAATATACTCGTATAAATAGACTTTACCTGATAATATTCAGAAATTCAAATGCCATAATTTGCTTTTAGGACATTTTAGCTTAGAAGAATGTATCTTGTTTACTTTTTGCTTGCTAAGCATGAATGACTGGCAGAAGGCCTTTAGCCCTGCTGCCCACATATTCTGGACAAAAGAACTAGCAGTCTGTTAGAAAACAAAAGAGTAGCAAGGAAAATAATTTTTCTTTGGCCTGAAGATCTCACTGGAGCCTTGATCACCAGAATGAGACAACAACTAACACAGGGAAACCAGTGGACAGTGTGTGTGCTGGTAGGAAGGTGGCATTTGAGTTGGCTGTTGGATTGCATGGCATGCAAAATAAAGGTTCCTATTGATATTTCAGTCTCATGTTCTCACTGGAATTTAAGTGAGAAATCTTGTGCTATTTCTTCTCTTGTTTAATGTTTCTGAGAAAATCTGTTTTCTTTCACCTCACTTTACTTTGGTTCCTTATTTAAAAACAGGCAGGCATCTCAACTCTCATGAGGATAGCCGAAGAATATAATCTGTCAATAAAAACTTTTTCTTCTGAGAATTTAGCATCAGGTAAATGAGATATAATTTGGACTGTGATCCTATACTTTTCTTTCTAGTCTTTCTAGTTTTAGGAAAATCAAGAAATCTTGTTCTGAGAGAAGATAAACCCAAGGAACTTGTGTTTAGAGAGGGGAAGGCAGGGAACTGCTAAATAACTAGTAGTTTTTTTAACTCTTAAATCACTTAGCTACTTCTGTGCCTGTGCTGAAACCAAACTGGTATCCTGGGGAACAACTTGAACATAGTGCCTCTCTGTAATTTACCCATAAAGATTCTTATCTCTTTGCTTATTTTAGTATTTGTAGAATAGATACAGATTTTTAAATCAGATTATCCCCCTGGGAAGAGTACTGTAAATTGCTATAGTGTGCAGGTTGTCTTATACATTTTCATCAGCAAATAAAAAATTGTTTTATAGTAGTAGCTATAATTTATTGGGTGCCTATTGTTTTGGAGATATTAGACTCATCGCTTTATGAACAAGATCTTATTTAATCCTCTCAGCAGTTGTGATAATTAAGATCAGTTTGAGACTTGCTCATAGTACACTTAGGGAGAACAGTACTAGTCTTTGAACAGTTGTTAAATAGTGTTTGATCTGGTTTTTGTTTAATTTGATATCACAGCTTCTAGCACATGGTAGGTGCTTCATAAATATGCTTGTTGAAAACATATCTGATTCCATTAGCTACGTGCTTTTCTTTAATACTTTTCTTTAATTCCTGGTAAAGAATGCTTTTCTAAACAGCATCTAGCTCTTTGGGAATATTTTCTGTTTTTTCTGCCTCTCTGGCCCTTCCTTTCTGTTTCTTTTTGGGTCCCCATCTTCATCCCTCTGGGCTCTGTTTTAAGCCCTCTCTTTCACTCTCTCTATACTTCCCATGGGTAATATCTATTTCCTGGCATCATTTGTCATTTACATGTGGAAATCAATATATCCAGCTATTGTCCTTCTGAGATGAGCTTCAGTTTATTTTATTCATTTGTTAATTCATTTAGCCAACATTTATTGACCATCAGTTCTGTACCATCTACTCAAAATTTAGCAGTGAAAAAGATAGACATGTTTTTTTATTCTCATGTAGCTTATGCTATAGGGGATAGGTAAACATAAAAGCAGGTTTTAATAAGTACTACAAAGATGGTAAATAAAGGTAATGTGAGGAGAGTGGTTAGGAGTCTCTGAGAAGGTTGTATTGAGATGAAATCTAAAGGCAAAGAGAGAGACGTGTTAAGGGGGAAAGAGAAATAAATGGAATTGGTGTAACTCCCTAGTGCAAAGGTCCTAAAAGCAGGAGAGAAATTGGCTAGTAAACTTGCGGCTTAAAATGAGAGCGACTGATAATGATGAAAAAAGGTGCCTTTCATGGAGGGGAGTTTGGGTTATGGTAAAGAGTTTGATTTCATTTTAAAATTCAATAGGGAGCCCTTAAATAGGGAGTAACAAGAGCCGATTTATTTTTTAAAAGTTCACTCTGGCTACAGTATAGAGATTAACTAATAGAAATGGATGCATGGAGACCATCAAGGAGATAATGATGCTTTGCAGTCAGGTGGTAACAGTAGAAATGAGAGATCGACAGATTTGAACTATACTCTGAAGGATTTTATAATGGATCGAACGTAGGAAATGCAAAAAAGAGCCAGTTGCCTACTTGACATCATTTCTGGGGTGTTTCACAGTTGCCCAACATTTAACTTGGCGAAAACTGAACTCATCTTCTCTTTTTCCAAACCTATTTCCCTAGCATTTCTTATTTTATTAAATGTTACATCCTGTGTTCCCAGTTGTTTTAAGACAGAAACCTAGGCAGTACCTTCAGTTTCTTGTCTTCTTCCGTTTCATACCTCCTTGATTCTTCCTAAGTATCTCAAATAACAAGTATGCAAATGTGCATGTCTGTGTCCCCAGTGTTACACCTGAATTCCTTACAGCAGTCTTCTGACTGGTCTCCTTGTCTACTAAATCATTCCCCCATCTAATCCATTTAGGATTCTGTAGACAAATTAAGATATTTCTCTGCTGAAAATTCTTCACTGGCTCAGGATAAAGCTGAATCTCTCCTAACATGATCTATAGATACTGTTTATGACCTGTCCTCTGTTCACCTCTTTAACTTCATATTTCACCTTGCCTATCCTTTTTACCCATCATCCACACTAAATTACTGTTCGTTCCTCAGTGAGTCATGTTCTAGCACTTGTTTTCTTTTCCTTTTTTTCTTGAAGCTCACTTTCTTCCCTAACAAACAAGCATACAAAAACTCCCACATGTCCTTTGGATCTCAGCCTAGATGTCATTACACCTGAGAGATTTTCTGATCCACTGGCATTAATTACCCCACTTTCATGTTCTCTTAGCACCTTGTAATACCTCCCACTGTCTCACTATCCTGATTGCCTTTCTTTCCCCCTATAGTGTAAGCTTCATGAGGGCAGAAATGCTGTCTCCTATGCTTATCATCGTACTTCCAACTGCCAGATTAAGTTACACATTTGTTAAAGGTGATATATATTATGAAAGATAGTAGATTAATAGAACATTCACAGTATTTTAGGTACAATCATTTATTTAGCCCACTGATATTTTTATAGAAAAAATAATCCATATATAATTCATAAATAAATTGATAGATTGTTTCAATAGACATCTCTCCAAAGATATACAGATGGCCATCAGGCACATGAAAACATGTTCTTCATCACTTATTATTAGAGAAGTGCAAATTAAAACAACATTGAAATAACACTTGCACTGGTAAAAATGGCCTATATAAAAAAGACAAGAAACAAGTATTGATAAAGGTGTGGAGAAAAAGAAACCCTCACTGTTGGTGGGAGTATAGATGGATGCAGCCACTTTGGAAAAAATATGGAGAGTTCTCAAAATAAGTAAAAATAGACCTACTTATGATCTAGTAATTTTACGTCTTTAAATGCCCACTGATAAATGAGTGGATAAGGAAAATCTGGTGTGTATATACACATAGAAACACATTCACATACACACTGAGTTAACTACCATGCCATAAAAAAGGTGAAACCTTGCCATTTGCAATGACATGGAAGGAACTTGAGAGTATTTTGCTAAGTGAGATGCATCAAGAGGAGAAAATCAAATATTGGGGGATTTCTCTTACATTTGGAATATTGAGAAATCACACATATGAACTGATAATATTAAAATGAATGTTTGGACTTTGGCATAAAGCTAAGATTGACAGAGGGGAAGGGGGTGGGGGTGAGACCATGTGGTGGAGAGGGTGTACTTTTTCGTTTTATTTCTATTATTTCCCTCTTCCTTTGGTTTATTTTTAATTTAAAAAAAAAAAAAAAACTTCTGTCTCTGGCTTAAATAATAAACTGATCAGTGCCCTAAATGTTACTCTTGGAAGTGAATCAGAGGCATTTTGACTTGACCCTTGTAGTCCATATATAATCATAAAAGGCAAGAAACTCTTCTTTTCCAGACCTCAAATCAGGAGTTATTTTACTTCTGTAATTAAAACATCTGTATATCTATGTGTTACCTATTCCCATTGCCACTAACCTAATTCAGGCCAGCATTATTTCTCACAAGACAATGCCAGTAGCTTAACTATTCTCATCCTCTGTGTCCATTTATTTTCTTTCCAAATCTATTTTCCCCATGTATCACATAAATCTTCCTAATATCTCTTTCCTATAGTCTTTCCCAATTATATAGTTGTCAATATTTCCTCTGTACTGAGTGAAATTCATATTTCTCAGCTTATTAAGCAAGCCCCTTCATGACTTTGCACTAATTAGCCTAACCTCATTAACCAGCCAGCCTAATGTTCAACTAAATCGAATTTTTCATTGTTTCCTATACAGGCTGCATGTTTGTGCACTTTGTTTTTCACTTAGATTTTTCTTACAGCTGTGGTCACTCCATCCTCCCTTTCCATTTTCCAGTCCACTCCCAATTACCGTGTCCAAATCTTACCCATTTTTTGAGCCAAGATCATATACTTCCATCCTACAATACCTCTCCACTACTGTTCCCACGATTCTCACTGTGGTCAAGTAGACTCATAGTGATCTAGACCTTTAGAATTGAGAAAGTATTAGCGATGGCCAGCAATTCAGAGATGTTGATAAATAGCAGTCTGGTAGTATTACATTGACAAAAACTTAAACAACAGCATACACATTTTCTTAATCAAGCTGTTCTCCCAAAGGTAGTGCCAGTGATATTTCTGTTGTCCACATCTCTTCTTTTTATTAGAGTGGTAATTATGATTATTTGGGGGACCAGAAATTTAATTCTAGTTTTAATTCTAGCCATATACTTTTTTATTTAAGTGTACAAATTGCACTTGCAAATTCAGTTCTACTATTTAGTATCCCTGAGCCCAAATTCAGTGTTTCTCATAGGTGTGGAAAATTTCATACTCTTTGGATTCTCTAAATCGATGAGATTTTAAACATGGATGAACCTAGAGGGAATTATGTATGCTTAGTGAAATAATCATATGGAGGCAAACTGTATGATTTCACTCACATGTGATAGAAAAATCAAACAAATTAATGAACCAAATTGAACAAAAATAGACTTTCATATTATATGACAAAATTGGTACTTGCCAGAGAAGAAGCGGGGAGAGGGAGGGATTGGATGAATGAGAGAAGCTATGGAATTGAACCTTTGGTGGTGAACTTAATGTGGTACATGCAGAAACTGATTTGTAATGATGCATGCCTGAAACATATATAAATGTTACTGTTTAATGTTATGTAATTAAAATTAAAAATTTACGTTTTCAAGTTAAAATCTGTAACTTAGGAGTGTTTTGATAGTTTTTAAAGTATTTTGTCATACCTAGGTTCTTAATGCCTCAATGGATACATCTACAAGTTTAAGTTTTTGCTCTTCATATAATTGAACCTGAGATGATTATAGAAATCTTTTGGAACCCAAAACGGCTATCAACCTTAGGCAAAATTGTTTGCTTGACAAGAACAGAATATTCCCCTTTAATAATAGTAGAGAAATAAAAGTTCATTTTGCACCAAGAATGTAGTTCAGGGTGGTACTTTCATTTGAACTCATGGCACAACAAAATGAGAAAATAAATAGTATGTTACCTAAAATAATCCGTTAATAATTGTCACCTTATAGAAATACCTTTAATTGTTAAAAAGTTAGATCACATAGTCTTTGCTTTTGATCTAAGGAGAATTTGTGAGTAATAATGAAGAAAAATTTAAAACTAAGTAACTTTTTCCCCCTCGATCAGTTTAGTTTATATACCATAAGAAGAGAAGTGTAGTTTAATTACTCCTGATTCATTTTTACCACTGATCAAGAATAAAAATGTAAAACTTTATAATTTCCAGATGTTAGTATAAACATTTGAGGTGTAACCTTGATTATAAGATGATCGGATTTGACAGAGAGATATGAATGACTTGAAAGAACAAAATCTCTCTCTCTTTATCCCCTAAACTCCATGCGAGCTGTCACATCCATTACTGCTCATTTGTCTTTCCTCTTCTAGATTGGGAACTCTGTGAGGTCAGAGCTGAGTCTGACTTCTCTGTGTATCCCCAGTGAATGCATGCAGGAATCAGGAGTCTAACCCTACCCGAGCTGACAAACTCCTGCTTAGCCTCAGGCAAGTCATGCTATAGCTCTTTATTCCTGTTTTCAAAAGGATTAAAGAGGGAATTGTAGTCTTTTAGAGATAGAAGAGGCTTTAAAGATTACATAATCCAACCCCTTGTTTTATGGATGAAGAAACTGCAGGCCTGGCTCTTTTCAGTGTGAGAATAGAAATGATTTGAACTAAACAAATAGCAGTGTCATATTTTATCCTGATTTTCTCTTGTGAGATTAATTTCATTTGGTACTCTGGTGAACCAGATCCATGTTTTTCTTTGCAATTTAGTCCTCATATCTTATGCTTGAGTTAGAAAAAGAATGGGAAGATGGTTTAGGTTTCTTAGGAGAGAGGACAGACAATAGGAGGAGGAAAGAAATATCTTATCAATGGGATTTATAATAAAAACAAAATAGCAAGATCTAGTTGCTTAAATCATTTCTCACTAGGTAGTTTTCACTAAAGTTGGTTTTTTTTATAATAAACTCATGAACACATTAAGTTCTTATGTCTAAACAGGTGGGCATTCAGAATTGTCGAGATTCTGGAATTTTAAATCTTGCACTGAAATCCCTTTAAACTGGATTATAAGGAAGCCTTGTGTCCTGGCCTCTACTGTAGCATATATCAAGCAAACTGAAATAGTTTTATTTTTCAAATTAGGGAGTGATTGTTTGCTTTTCAAAAGAAAACTTCACTTTTTAAAAAGCATTCAAATGTAGTACTTTCTACAGGCTACAAGAATGGACCTTAAAAGTATGTTAAGTGAAAAAAAAGCCAACCACAAAAAACTACATATTACAAGATTCAGTTTATATGAAATATCCAGAATGGGGAAGTTTATAGAGACAGAAAGTCGATTAGTGGTTACTTAGGCCCAGGGGTTTGGGAGGTTAGTAAGGTGAAAGTTAAGGAATGCAGAGTTTTTTTTGAGGTGATGAAAATGTTCTAAAACTGACTTTGCACACTTCTGTAAATATACTAAAAATAATTCAGTTGTACACTTTAAATTGTGAAATATATGATGTATAAATTATCTCAGTACAGCCGCTTTTAAAAAGCATTTAAAAATTGTTTAACGAGTGAACATTATTAGATCGTCTTAAATAATCATTTGATTTTTTGATAATAGTGGCTAACATTTGTTGATTATTATGTGCTAGACTGCAAAATATTCGAAAACCTGTATTTTCTTAAATTGGGCTTTGGTTCACAGTGACACAGCAGAGCGGTGAGACAGCTGTCTCTGTGTTCTCCCGCATCCTGCACAGAGCCTCACAACTGCCATAAACTCAAAAATGTGAATGAATGACGTTAGCCATTTGGCATGGCACATGACATCTCAATTTACCGCAACAGTTAGTTTCTTTCTCCTTACCTTTGTATCAATCAGACCTATTAAGCAGCTCTAACTCCCATAGAGATTAGTGGTTGTATCAAGTTAGAATTCTGGCTTGATTTTGCCATTTCCCCAGAAAGAAAGGAGGATGGCATTATTGCATTGCCCTTCATTCCTTTGTTTCTTAGTTCAAGCAGTCAGTAATCCGTCAGTAGCTTTCAGTTTTAGTATTTATTCTTGGTGGGGTTGATTTAATTTTTCTACAGGTCTTCTGAGGAGATCACTAGACCAAACAAATTTGTTTTCGTGTATGCCTGAATCAGAGCCCCAGAAAACTTTTCTTAAAATCTTCTTCTGCATAGGTGATATTTCTATTCTTTTCAGTTTCAGAACAGAAAAAAAGATCCCCAAACTCTTACAGTGAAGACCCAATTTCTTTTTATCTTTTAGTCAAGTGAATTAGATTCATTAATTGGATGTGACTAAATTCATGATTAATATAGTTTATATCAACCACTCAGAATTCCCTAGAGTACTGATGACTTTATGGTCTACAGTAGATTGACCATTTGTTTTCCTTCAGATTCTGGAGTATCTGGAAGATGCCTCTGTCACTGTCTATGCTGCTTACTGTTGAATAATAAGACATTACAATTTTATTTATCATTTATATTTAAGCAAACTTTGCAGAAATTCTTTCAGATATCATTTATAAAAATTAGAGTGAAAATTTTCTAGAATTCTAAAACCTTGGAAACAGTGATGATGACTTTAAAGCCCGCATCTTTGTCCATTCAGGTTGCTATCATGGAAATAACATGGAATAGGCTGTGTAGTTTATAAATAGCAGAAATGGGGCACACCTGGTGACCTAGCGGTCTAGCACACCCTGGCAGCAGCCCCACATCCTTCCAGGAGTCCTGGGTTCAAGACCAGACGAGCAACGAATGTGAGCCACTAAATCAAAAAATAAATGCAGTGCTTCTTCCTCCTCTCTCTTCCTATCTGCCTACTCACCTTCATTCCTTCCTGCACCTTTACTTTGAAAAAAAAAACGTATTTCTCATAGTTTTGGAGTCTGGAACGTCCAAGATAAGGTGCTAGATCATTCTGTTTGTAATGAGCACCCACTTCCTCATAGTTGACCATCTTCTCACTGTAACCTCTCATGGTGAAAGGGGCAAGAAAGCTTTCTCCAGTCTTGTTTGTATGGGTACCATTTCCATTCAAGAGCAATCCACACTTGTGATTTCATCACCTCCCAAAGGCCCTCCCTCCTAATACATCACCTTGGAGGTTAGACTTCAACAATGTGAATTTCAGACATTGTACTCCACCCCTATTCTTATTTTTATGTGTTAAAAAGTTACTTGCCTGTAAATATTCCTCCATTTTAAAGTAAAGTCCCAAATTTTGGGGTATTTTTTGAGTATTTAAAACTTTGGAATAGAATCAGTAATGCAGTGTTTCAAGCTGTACCTTTTATCCATCTTTCACTTAAATAGACCAAGCTAACAGAGATCCTTTAACGTTTCATTTGGGGATGATTTTTTTTTTTTTTTTGCCCATGGATTATTTAATACTTTATAATTTCATTGAAAATAAAAATTTTACTCTCACCCGTTGAAGTACAATTCTGCGGATAGGAACTATATTAGCCTCCTTTTCCTATAGCACCTGATGTATTATTCCTGTTATTAGCAAGTGAGAAGTTCTACCATTGTTATCACATGCAAACTGAAAGGAAGTAGTACTTAACCATCCGATAGCTGTGGGGAAATTGTTATAACTTGGTATGAAATATCAACCAAACCTTGGTTTCACATAATTTGTCATGACAGTGGTCATGTTTAAAGTCTGAAGAGAAAATGTTTACTCTTACTACTTTCTGCAAGTCAGCTGTGGAGGCTTGAGTGCTGAAATGCTGCTTTTGAGGTATGGCAAAACAGTGGGAGTTAGTAAACATTACAGAAGGAAAGAAAGCATTCTAGTTTAAAAAGAATCCATGTTGATTTTCATGAGATGAGACTAGTCACTTAGCATATTTCGCTTTTAGGGTTCTCTATCAGGAAGATTTTGACTTGAACATTATTTTAGCAAATATCTGTAGACTGTGTTTATGAATTCTCTACTTCCTACATGGTACATGTTTTCTTACCCTTGTTTTAATGATCTTATTTTTGTTTCTTATTATAAACGATCTTTTATAAATATTTTTAAAAAATAGGTTGAATCGAGTGTGCCCAGGTGGAGCAGCATTTTGGTCAGTCGCCTCCAAAGGAGCCCAAGTCACATAGCCCCGGTTCAAGTCCTGGGTCCAGGGGAGAAACAACCAGTGTGAACAACTACATAAAGTGTTTCTTCCTCCTCTCTCTTCCCGCCTGCCTGACTACTTACCTTCATTCCTGCCTGCACCTTTCCTTTAAAAGAAAAAAAAAAAATAGGTTGGATTAAATATTATCTAAGACTGGATACTGTATTAAAATCCTGACAAGGTATAAGTTGAGTCCAAAAAAATAAATACCTGTACATTTCAGACGCTTCGAAATGCTGTGGCTGGGTAGCTGTTTAACTCATTGATGAATTGCATCCTACCAAAATTTTGGTAGGTTTAAAAATTCTCTGTGTTTACTGTCTTCTCTGACTCAACTCTCCTTTTTTGAGACTTTCTTATATCCTCTTCTGTATTCCCATAGCACTTTTTGCGTATCTCTATCAGACGGCATATTGTAATAGTCTGTTTACTTATCTGCTCCATCATTAAATTGTAAGCTCTTTGAGGCCTGGGGTTGTGCTTTGTTCCTGATGTAGTCTCTATCATATTGTAAGAGCTTGATAACTGTTTCAACAAGTGAATGTTTCACACCGTACCCTAAACTTTGATCAGATTGTTTAGGGACAAGATAATGAAGTTTGAGTAAGTAAATGTGATTGTATCTCTGAACTCAAAATTCCAAGGTAAGAGTATTGTTGCATAGATCAGGGGTCGCTGAGCTATGGCTAACTTATTGCCTGTTTTTGTAAAGTTTTATTGGAATGCAGTCCCAACTTTCATACCTTTTTTTATCTGTGGGACTGATACCTGCAAATTCCTGAATATATTGGCTGTGACTGCTTTCCCATGGTTTGAATAAACAGAACTGGGTAGTTGAGACAAACTATATGGCTCAAAAACAAAGGTGAAATATTTTATTATCCTGTCCCCTATGAAAGGTTTGTTAACCCATATAATAGATGAATAAAGGGAATAATACATTATCTAGCTATAGTTATCTTTAAAATAGAACAATTCAAGGATGCTTGTGAAGTATAAATGTGTGAACGAGTACCTACCGTAGTGTTTGGCTTAGATTCTGAATATGAGTTATTAAATATTGTTAATAAAGTATAGTGGCATTTAAATAGCATGTTTCTCAGTATTTGAGCACTTGAAACAACTAAAAATGTAGATACTATGTGATTTAACAAAAATTTTACTGTCTCCAGGTATTTAGAAACAGCAAATAGCTCCTCTTAGAAAATAAATAAGAATAAGGAAAGGAGTGACAAAAAAAATTAGCTTTCTGGTCAGGTACAGAGTTCATATAATCTAGCAGTATAATTAAACCCCAGAATGCATTAGTTGATGGGTTTGGGACAATAGCATAAAAATACTTGTTTGTGAACAAGTACAATATCGTTTAATATCTTCATAGACAAGTGCTAGATTTATTATTTAAAAGATAACTGAATAAACATCATCTATATTTGGCTAAAATTCAAAATATTTTATTTCAGATTGATTGAGGAATTCAGAGTTCTAAAATTAAAGGTATCGCACGGCCTTAACCTGCTTTCAGGTAGAGACATTGCTTTTAGTCTTCACAAACAAAAACAAGAAGCAAAACCAAATTCCCTTTCTTGAACTGTGTTAACTCCTCCAAACTCCCCCTCCCCACAAAAAAAACAAAACAAGAAAACCCCCAGTATCTTGAAAATTTTAATATACTATATTTGTTAAACTATTCTGAAGGATGTAAAAGATAACATTCCTTTCAAAGGGTTTCCAGAAGAAGAGAGAAGGAGACAGAAAGCTTATTTGAAGAAATGGTAACTTAGGATAGTAACTAACCTGGGGAAGGAAACAGACATTCATACCCAGGAAGCTTGGAGTTCAATAAAATAACCCAAATAGATACATACCAAGACACTTTGATATTAAAATGATGAAATGTAAAAATAAAGACGGAATCTTGAAAACAGGTAGAGAAAAGTGAGTCAGATATAAGGGATTACCCCCTGCACCCCACATAAAGACTATTGGTGTATTTCTCAGTAGAAACTCTACAGACTGGAAGGGAATGGTACAATATATTCAAAGTGCTGAACGAAAAGGACTTCCAGCCAAGAATACTCTACTCTGCTAGGGTATCACTTAGAATTGAAGGAATGATAAAGAGCTTTACAGACAAACAAAAATTAAAGGAATTTGTCACCACAAGACCAGGTTTGCAATAAATACTAAAGGGATTTCTATAAAATAAAAAGAAACTGGCACGCCCTGGCGGAGTAGTGGTTTGGTCAGCCACCTCCAAAGGCACATAGTCCACATATATACCAAAGACCCAGGTTCACATCCTGGGTCCAGGAAGACAAACCAGTGTCAACAATTAAATAAAAATAAAATAAAAAGCTTCTTCCTCCTCTCGCTTTTCTGCCTGCCTGCCTCCTTGCCTTCATTCCTGCCTGCACATTTCCTTTAAAAAATAAAAAGAAACCCCACTTAGAAGCAGAAGATACCAAAAATATAAAATTGGGGTTGGGGGAGAGGAGTAAAAATGTGTTATTTTTACTGTGAATGAGTTTAAGATTAACTTGCTTTCAGTTTAAAATAAGTTACAAGTAAAATCAGCATTGAAATATCATCTCATACCTGTAAGAATGACTATTTTCTAAAAGTTTGGAAACATGTTGGCAATAATGTGGAGTAAAGATACCATTATGCACTGTCGGTGGGAGTATAAATTGGTGCAACCATTATGGAAAGCGATATGGAGATTTCTCCAAAAAATTGAAAATGGAAATTCCATATAATTCTGTTATCCCACTTCTGGGTATTTACCAAAAAACAAACAAACAAGCAAACATTAATTTGAAGATATATGAACTCCCATGTTTATGGCAGCATTGTTTATAATAGCCAAAAGCTGGAGACGACATAAATGCTCATTGAGAGATAAGTGTATATGAAGATGTGATACCTATATACACAGTGGAATGCTACTCAGCTATTAAAAATAAAAAGATGAAATCCTGCCATTTGCAGTGATGTTGATGAACCTAGAAGGAATCATGTTTCATGAAAATCAGTCAAAAGGAAAAAGGCAAAACATATGATTTCACCCATGTGTGATATATAAAGAAGCCAAATGAAAAAAATAACCAAATTAAACATAAGTAGACCTTTAGTCTATAGGACCAAATCAGTTACCAGCAAGGAAGGTCTAAGGGAGTGAGAATGTAAATCAGGTAAAGACAGAGGTCAATTATGTGGTTTACAGAATAATTAAACTAGTGTATCTTTCTAATTTTAAAGCTAGTGAGAATGTAATTATTTCAGATATTACCTATATTGGTCCATTTTCTCTCTCAAGAATGCTAGCAGTGATTTACTGAATATTGTTAACCTCCCAGTGTCCTTGTGGAAAAACTTTGCCTATTATACAAGTGCATGAGTATTAATATGATTGTTTCATCATAAAATCTATTAGAGGACTCAAATTTAGGACCAGGTTTTACAATACTTGGTATATGACACAGTAGTTCTCAGTGTGCATATTATAAAAGTTAGAAGTTTCTAAAGCTAAGTGTATTTTTATTAAATCTTCTCTAAGAAAGCTTAATTTCTTTTCCTCCCTTTCAGGGATTTAAAAAATAAACAAAAAGAAGATATTCAGCATGTTATTTGCCTTTGATAGCAAAGGACATGTTTCGTGTTGCTGAAATGGAAAAAAAAAAAGAGAGAGACTAAAACCCTTAGGATCTAGATGTCTGGCAACACTGCCCTAGAGGCCACACGCAGCAGTAGACAGGTTCCCATCTGGGCATTTGCTCCAAAGGGCAAGATTCTTATGGAAACAGCTAGGCATAGGAAATGTGAAACTGGTGTCGTGGAGACTGAGCTGCGGAGTGAAGCGTTCCGCTTTAAACCCTGCAGTAGAGAAGCAGTCGGTGCTCTTCTGACTATGAACCTGCAGCAGGTGTGGAGTTGGCGTAGGACATGACAACAAAATGTTTTATGATTTCATCGTTCAAGCCAAAGAGAAGAGTGAGTGTCAAAAAAAAATGTGAATCCTGTTTAAAACTCTAGGGAAAATTTCTCTCTCTTTTTTTTTGTGCTCGTCAGTAAAAGAATTTTCCTGCTAGATTGCAATGCCTCCAGCAGTGGTTGCTGGTACCTTGAAATTTAATTTGATTTGACTTGGCACAAGACAGTGAAGTACATTTTCAAGGAAATGTATTCTCTTCCATTATGTGGTATTGGGGAAGTTTTTTGAACTTTATGAATTCTGAATTTTCCCTTCCGTGAAGTAGTAGTGCATTATTACATTCTAAATGATTAACACAGATTATTGTAACTGTAGTTAAATGCAGAGTTTTGTTTTGTTTTGTTTTTTAAGGAAAGGTTCAGGCAAGAATGAAGGTGAGTAGGCAAGCAGGCAGGAACAGAGAGAAGACAATGCTTTATTGATTTTATTTGTTGTCCATATTGGTTGCCCCTGCCCCGGGTCTTGAACTCGGGACCTTGAGATGTATAAGGAACTGCTCCCAGGTATACTAGACTGCTAGGTTACCAGGGTTACCCAGTGATAGGTTTTATAGACTGAGAGAAAACTTAGGTTCATATCCTTTCTTGATTACCCATCAATTCAGTTACCTTAAGGAAGTTTCTTACCCTCTCAACTCCTCTTTGAGCAATACCTTCCTTTGAGGATTATGTTGAGTATATGTAAAACTCTGTGCATATAATATTTTAAGATTACATATTAAATTTAATAAATGGCAATCTTGGTGATAATGGAAAGGAAGGAGAGAGAATAAAAAGGACATGTATATGCTATTTATTTCTTTATAAAATGATAAGGATAAATTGGTTGTCTCTCAACAATACTTGATTTTCTAAAAGCTCCTGCAACAAGCTAGCTTTGTGCCACCCTCCCACATCTTCCTCTGAAATTGCGACATGAGTTCTCTAACCACTACATGCCTACCTGATACCAATGTTAAAGTTACTAGGTGAAATTATAAGGTTTAAGTATCTTGTCAGTATCCATTTTGTGTCTAACTTGACACATGAAACATCATAATAGTCTAATCTAGAAACTTGGATATTTTCAAAGAAATTATTTTTGTTATACCCTTCGGTATCACTAGAATTAAAGATACTTTTCACTATGAGCAGTTTCTGAATGTTGTTATGACTGTAATTGATTTTTTTAAACAAGTGAAACTTGGCAAGTGAAACCTACCATAAGTAAACAAAAGCTTTCATTTAGTTTTTATGAAACAGTAAAGATATTTTTTGACTTGAGATAATAAGTTAATAAATGGCAGCCAGCTTATAAATTTTAAGTTTTTCTTAGAGACTGAAACTGAACTCAGAAATGCTGCTCATCCTCAATTATCTTTAATTTTGAAGCTATGAGTCAAGATTTTTTCTTTAGTAAGAGAGGGCATTTTGCAGACAAATGAGCCTATTGCCAGTTTTTATATACCGACTGACATACATATAATTTCCTGCAATGTGTAGTAAAGAAATCTTTGTAACTAACTTAATGTAAAAATATCCAGCTCAGTAGATTTTTTTGTTATCTGTGAAATGCTGTGAGAGTTGAGAAGGAGGGAGAGTGTTTCCACAGAGGGAATTCAGAGAAAGCTTCATAGGGCAGTGGCATCTGAGGTTTTAACATGCTCGAACATGCAGAGAGGCAGAAGGGCATTTCAGTGTGACAGACTGCAGGGACCAGAGCCTAGAGGTGGTGTCATGTGCATATTATATGTAGTTTATACACTTTGGTTGCATTGCTGTCACAATGTGGTTCTAAAGACATTGGAACCAAATGAAGCTAGCAAGGTAGCTACATAGCTACCTTTCTTGAGGGTAAGTAGAATAAAATGAAGCACCACCCTTGTTACTTGGTTTGTCAGTTGAGATAAAAGGGTAAGCAAGTGGCTTACTTTCTCTGAGCTTTTATTTCCTCAGCTTTAAAAACAAAGCTAATAATAGGTTGCTGCAGGATATTTTAAGTATTAAATAAAATAAAGAACCTAGTACATAGAAAGTCATTCTTTTGGTGGTTATTGGTAGTAGTAATTGTAGTGAAAATAGTAGTAAATTGTCTAGTGTGAAGAGATAAACCTATGGTGCTTTCAGCATAACAGCTTTAAATGTACAGCTAAGCCTTGAACAATGGTGAGTTAGGGACAAGATCCCCAAGCATTCAGAAAATCCACATCTAACTTACAGTTGACATCCAAGGTTGGTTGAATCCAGGAGTATGAAACTCAAGGACATGGGAAGAGGAGGCCACCAAAAACTCATATAAGTGGTCATGTCTAGTTCAAACCCATGTTGGTTCAAGAGTCAACTGTATTTAATTCTGCTGTCATTCACACATACCCCACAATGTGTCATTTGTGTATTATGACTACAGCTTTGTCTTCCAATTTCATGGTTTAATTTTTTGCTCTGAATACTTTACATAAACAAATAGAGGAGTAGCTACTTATTCTATAGATTCACCATAACAGGTAACCATGGAGTACAGATGACACTTTGCTGTAGAAGTTTTTATTGAGATATTTAATTCCTCCTTTATCCTTTATCCCAGCCCCTCTTCCCCAGAATTCTCAACTGCTCACTACATTTGAATTTGTGCAAATTACAAGATCTTTCTAAGAGACTTGAGTCAACCAAGAAATTTATCATAAGATGCTTCAGAGATGAGGCAACTGGGGCTTAGTAGGACTTGTCTACACAGGTGCCAAATGGAGTTTATTTTGTTTTATTCTTTCCTTGGCTAGGACTCTCCTTGGTATATGCCATTTTGCCTCTAATCAAGTACGTTTATGGAGTAAACCTGTATTGATCTTAGGAGTTGGGTCACTGAAGACAGAACAATTCTAACAATAAGAAAAATTTCACAGAGGAATTATTTTTAAATTTTAACAGCATTTTGAAATTTAATTTCTATACAATGCCATTCACCCATTAAAAAAAATGTACAATTCCATTACTTTTACTTTATTCAATTTGGCATTATCGTCACAGTTGATTTTAGAGCATTTTTATTATTCCCAGCCCTAGGCAGCCACTTGTTTCTGTCTGTATAGTTTGTATTTTCTGAACATCTTATTTAAGTGAAATCATAGACTATGTGGTTCTTTGTGACTTTTCAGTTAGCACACTGTTTTCATCTGTTTTGTTTATGTCCTTATTTCTTTGTGATTGCCAAATAATAGTATTTGGATATATATCACATTTTATTTATCATCTTTGACAGACATTTGGTTTGTTTCCTCTTTTTGATATTATCATGCTATTGTAAATATCTGTATACAAGTTTTGGTGTGGACATCTATCATACATTTTCTTACATATATCTAGGATTGGAATTTTTGGATCATATGATATATGGTAATTTATGTTTAATCATTTGAAGAACTGCCAAGCTATTTACCAAGGGGTCTGCACCATTTTACATTTCTCCTAGCAATGTATGAGGGCTCCATTTTCTTCACATTTTCACCAATTCTATTTTAAATTACTATTAATATAGCTATCCTGCTAGATGTAAAATAGCATCTAATTTTGTATTATTGTTTTGAAGGAAAGATATGGGCAAGAATAAAGGTGAGTAGGCAGGGAGGCAGGAAGAGAGAGAGGAGGAAGAAGCATTTCTATTTATTTTACTTAGATGTTCATATTGGTTGTTTCCCCTGGCACCAGGTCTTGAGGTAGGGATGTTGGGATGTATGTGGACTTAACACCCAGTGAACTAGACTGCTAGACCACCAGAGTATGCCCTAATTTTGGTTTTGATTTACATTTCCCCAGTGGCTAATGATTTTGACCCTCTTTCTATGTAATTATTGGCCATTTATGTATCTTCTTTTAAGAACTATCTATTCAGGACCTTTGTACATTTTTAAATGGACCTTTTTTCGCTGGGTTTTCTTTTTAATATTGAAGTTTAATAGTTCTGTATATATTATGTGTAAAGTCTCTTTTAAGATACATGATTTTCAAAATTTTATTTTCATTCCGTGGGTTATATTTTCATGTTCTTAATGGTGCCCTTTGAGACATGGTAGCTTTTCATTTTGATTATGTCCACTTTATTTTTCTTGTTGCTTATGCATTGGTGTCATTTCTTAGAAACCATTAACTAAATTCAGGATCACAAAGATTTATACCCATGTTTTTCTTCTAAGAGATTTATAGTCTTAGCTCTGACATTTAGATCTTTGATTCATTTTGAGCTAATTTTTGTATATAATTTCAGGTAGGATCCAACTTCATTCTTTTACACATTGATAGCTAGTCGTCCCAGTGCCGTTGAGTTGTCTTGGCAAAGGAAATGATTCTTAAGCTTAACTTTTAAAGGAGAAATGTAAACAGCAAAAATGAAAACATTCTGATCTAGGTAAATTATGAAAATTGTGAGATCAGCTTATTTCGATCAGCGTCCTTTGCCTATGATTGATAGTTGGAAATCATTAGTAATAGGTGAGACATCTGCTGAGGAGGAGTTAGAATACAGAACTAGAGAGTGAAATTTTGGTGGTATATGTCTACCAAGAAATTACTTTATAGGTGCACCCTGATCAGGTAGCAGCTTAGTCAGCTGCCTTTGACGGAGAGCACAGACCCAAGGCTGGGATGGAAACCAAGATGAACAAATAAAATAAAATGTGTCTTCCTTCACTCTCTCTTGCTGCCTGTATTTGCACATCTTCATTCCTGCCTGCATTTTTCCTTAAAAAAAAAAAAAAAAAAAAACAGAAAAAGAAATGACTGTGTAATTTCAGTTTGTTCTGTCGGAATAAGTCATAGTCTTCAGTTATTAGGAGGAGTATGTAGAGAGACTTTGAGAAAAGCTTAAGTAAATTTATAAGTCTGCTGTAAATTTATAAGATAAAGTCAAAATAAAAAAAATAAAAGTAGTTAAGACAGAGAACTTGAGAAATGTAATTTTAATTTTACTTCCTTAAACACAAAATTAGAGGCAATTTTGTATTTCGTCATGTATAATGTGCACTTTTGGGGACCCAAGTTTGTAAGGGAAGAATAAGGATGTGCATTATACATGGGTAGTACTAATTCCGTATCTATATAAATGTTTTTAATTTTTATTTACATTCATGTGTTAAAAAGTGTAACTCTAGAAATTAATAGTGATATCCACATGCAGAATAATATCCTGGAACACAATGCTCGGTTTTATTGAACATAAGACAAACTTGTAACAAAAACAATTTCAGCCACGAGTAATGAAATGAAACAAAAAGCGACTATTGTCACACTACTTGATGAGATAGTTGATGGCGACTTTATTACCACGGCGTGAGCAGCACCATGTTGCTCTTCACACACCTTAGACGGGCTCACAGTCTTGCTGGTGTCTTTACAGAATGTAGACCCTGCAGGCTGTAAACTGGCAGTCACTAAATACGTTAAAGAGCACGGCAGCTGAGCCGCAGAGACACTGTGACCTTCCTCCCGCAGAGTCATCAGAGCGTGGAGGCCTCAGGAAGAAAAGCTTTTTATACCTTCTATCTGTTCTTGTGTTTTGTAATTATTTGTTACATAAAATTTCTTATGTCAGATATGTTAAAAATAAATGCTAAAATTCCTTTATAATACAAAAAAGTACCTAAGTATAAACAAAGTTTGAATTAAAAAATTAAAATGAAAGATGTTTTTCCAGAAAGTTTGAACAAAAAATGCGACTCTGCATTATACATGGGGAGCACATTAGAAAAGGCAAAATTCTGAATAGCAAAATAGTAGAAAGAATGTGAGTTCAGAATTCCTCGGTTCTAATCCTAACCTTCACAAGGTATGTAATCTTAAATACATCACTTAACCTTCAGATTGATAGCTGCAAGTTATGGACACCCTACTATTTTCAGTACCTAGTACAAGCCTCAGCCTCCTCTTTTATAAAATAGAGATGCTGTCAAATAAATTACTTTGAAAACTTGTAAAGAGCTCTATACCTGAAAGGGATTGTTAGGTTTGAAACTTGAAAATTTTTCAGTGTAGTGCTAGCAGCCGCTGATAGTATGAATGTTCTCAAAACAGTTCTGCAAGGTGTAATGTATCTTTATTGTAATGATCAAGAAACTGGTGTTCAGTGGTTATGAAAATTATACAGTAAGTAATTAGTAGAATAGTGATTCTAATCCAGTTCTGCTTTTTTTTAAAACCAAATTGACTTTAACTTGAAAGGTAATAGATGCTGGAGAGTGGAGGAGGGAGAAGAAATAAAGTACCACCAATAAGATTTAAATTACTAGATATATGAAAGCTTAAGATATAGTTCCAAAGGCGTATTAAGTACTGAGATTAGTGCTCTCAGAGGTGAGATGGAACAGTGCCATATGTTAATAAGGTCAAAGGTATATCCCATTTGATTAACTTAAAAGTCTCAGAAGAGCTAGATGTTATGAAGCACAGTCTGCTGGAATCCTGAAATTTTTGTTCAGGAGACAGAGAAAAGACAACACCAGTGAGGAAATGAAGACACAATGGAAAAAACAGGTAAGTATAAAAGGCCAAATTAGTACTACAGCTTGTGGAGATTGGGTAGATTTGCTTTGAATCATGGAATCATTTCCTAGAATGAATATTCATACTTTTTGAAGGCCCTTCTCTCTCGCTCACTGATAAAGTGCCTGAGATTAATTTCTAAATGTCATAGCCCTGATTTCTCAGCCCCCTTTGCACACTTAACAGCTTTCCCATGGTTGAGTTCAGAAACATTATTTGGGACTAAAATACCAGAAAAATAGTGCAAGAAAAGATCAGAAAAAGAGTATAAGAAAAGAGCAGAACAATTTTTATTCCTTGGTTTATTCTGTGCCATTATCTTCTTGACAGCAAGTACAAAGTTCAAGCTTTTATCGTTACCCTGCTACTGCTGCTTCTAAATGATCGAGCAGTAGACATGCCTTCTTTGGTGTTTAGCTATTGGAGATGTCATTAGCTGGCACAGGAAGCAAAGAACTTTGAGCTCTTACTCTGATTTGCAAACTTTTCAGTTTCTACATAGAAATACATCAAGATTGACATCTATGAGAATAGATCGCAGATGGAAGCATGAATAGGAAAGATAATTAATATATATTGGGTCTGTGTTCTATGTGAGGTCGTCTGAAACATTATAGATGAAGTAGGAGGCTCAGAGATCACAAAGGCCTGAGCTGGTTTCATTTATACTTCTTTGCTTCTGAGAACTGTATCCCAGCATAACTTGGATAAAGAATAGTTGAGAAACATTTTGGTCAAAGCTAATGCCATGTGCTAATTTTGTGTGCCCATGTGTATATATGTACATGTGTATTTAGTAAATGATGGAAGAAACAAACATGAGTCTTATACCTACCCCTTTCCCTGTGTAGTATTGAAGAGCAGGAAATCTGAAGTTAGATTGCCTTGGTTTCTTCCTTACACAACAAGGCAATGCCAGAATTCCCACTGCTTATGAGCACTGGACAGTGAACCTTTTTGGTGTGAAGGGAAATTAAAATGAGTAGGGGTGGAGAATCAGGCTTTTACTGCATGGAGGCGGTTATAAGCTGATTGGCAGACCACTTCCCTGTGAGCTCAATCTTATAGTGTGTGCAGACCACTTCCCTGTGAGCTCAATCTTATAGTGTGTGCTATTCAACTTTTGCCAAAACCCCAGATTCGATCCTTTTGATCATTGGTTATAATGATAACTAAGGGACATGCTACTGGACTATACCAGTCCTCTTCCAGTATCAAGTGAATTATCAGAAAACTTCAAGGCTGAGCTATGATCTTTTAGCTTTTATCGGCATTCACTCATCGAACTATGATTTTATAATAAGCTCTTGGTTTGTATTTTAGATGAATATGAGTCATCTGTGAAGAATGGTTTCCCATTCTTTAGAAATCATTGTTAATTTTAATCAATGTTTTTTCCATTAAAGTCCATATTCAAAGTGTTCCTCCAATTTAACGTGCTGTTAAAAATCTTTAAGATTTTTTCGGATAGCTAATGAAATAGTATAGTATATTTATATTTTTTATTTGGTTTCTACAAAACCCAAAAGTATTTAATTATAGTAACTAGCTTTAGTTTGTTTCTCATTCAATCTCTGTCTCCTAATTTCAGTCTCCTAGTATTTTTTTAACTGTAATTTTTTTTTTTTTTTAGTTTATAAAAGATACCTGGCATGCCCTGGTGACCTAGCAGATAAGGCCACTGGACATAATCCATATGTATCCCAAGGACTTTGGGATCCAAGTAGCAACCAAGTTTGAGATCCATATAGCAAGCAAGATGAACAACTAAGTAAAATAAATGAATGTTTCTTCCTCTTCTCTCTTCTTGCCTGCCTATCTGCCTACTTGCCTCCATTCCTAACTGCACCTTTCCTTTAAAAGAATTTTTTAAATATAATTAAAATATGTACATTTCACAAGTCATCTAAAGTTGTTTTTTGGAAATAGATTGTGATTTACTAACTGACATTGCAAAAATGTTGTGTGATAATCTACAGAGATCCATTCCAGGCATCAGTATTCCTAATTAACGTAGCACCTTAGTGCCTTTTGAATTGTAGAGCATTAGAACCGAGGAACCAAATATGAAAATTAAAAACTCTTTCTTTTGAGAAATAAGTATAGTTCTGGAGTTTCATTTGTTTTCCCTCTTTCCCAAGACTTAGGAATCTTAGACCAGTTTGTTTCCAGCCTATGGAACTGTTGTAAATAGTCCACATATCCCCTACATGTTTTTCAAAATATGTTAGTTTAAAACTATCTTCTAGAAATTTGTTCATTTTTCAACCTCTTAAAATCACTGGGCATTAGTTATTAGGAAATTTGGGTAAATTTAGTAGGCATGATAATGGTATTATAGTTAATGAGACTGGCCTTAAATTTTGGAGATATATGCAGACTTTGTTGTGATGTATCATAGGTAATTTACTTTAAGTGGTTTAGCTGTGTGTGTGTGTATAAGGTGAAACAAATTTGGTAGAAGGGTAACAGTTGCTGAATCTTGGTTGTAGATATGGATTGTTTATTATAATCTTTCAATTTTTGTTATATATGAAACTTATTATTAAAAGTAAAAATAAAAAAGGTTTACTTTAAAAAATGATTATTCTTATTTAAAAGAATGGTTTTCTGTTTTAGTCCAACTTCCATTTCTTTTTTTAAGAAGTTTCATCACAATGATTCAAATACTTTGTTTTTGCCTCTAGCATAAGAAGATAAGTAAAGTGTTAGACAGCTGTGTGCTAAAATGACTGCAGCAGTCTTTCTATCCTGAATGAGTCTACCGTATAGTATACTGGCAGCCCCTCTAGGAGATACAGACATGTCTTCCCAGTTACAGATGCAGAAGAGTCGGTTGAATGGATAGTTTAGCATTTGTGCTAGAAGGTTCCAAATGAACATGGTGATCTTGGAGCATATTACCTGCTCACACTTCCCTATAAGAGATCTGCATCTTCAACCCAGGTGACTGGCAGACTTCTGGGCCATTAATAAGGTTAGAAAAGCAGACTTCCTACTTCCTACCCGTAAATCATATTAGACCTAGCAGGAGAGGGCATAGACTGAGTAAAACTCCCTTTTCTTCTGTGGCCATACTACACCACAAATAAGTTCCACAAATAAGAGCAAGTCCTGGCCCCTACTAAATCTAGGCTCATCCTTCCCTGTATTCTAAGAGTACCCCACATGGTAGACAGACTTCTAGCCATTTCTGCCACTGAGTGGAATTACTACCAGGCTACAATATGTGCTGAATAACCTGCTGTGTTATACAGTAGCACGCGATGCTGGGGAAGGCAGCGGGTGCAAACACAGCTGCAACTCTCCTGAGAATCTCGACTCTTACTACCCTTAGTTAGACTATAGGAAAACTAGCCTTATCAGATTTCTCTGAAATGCTCATATTGACTCACTCTCATGTACATGATTTTGAAATATATTTATAAATTGTCATAGCTGTGGTTCTTTTAAACTTCTTAGTTTTTTGTTGTGTGTGTTTAGCTTATGCACTGTCAGATATTGTTTCCTCATTAGACAGTTGATCACATTTTAACTAGTACATATGTGCTCATAATTTTTCTTGCTTTTGCTTTTTGTATTATAAGGTAATTCAAACAAGCAACAAAATAAAGAGAATAATATAAACATCCAAAGACCATTACTAGGCTTTTCTGTTTTTGTTGGTGGTGGTGGTGCTTTTTAAAGAGAGGAGGTGGGAGGGAGGGAAGAAGGGGAAGAAGCATTTTTATTTATTGATTGATTTTTGGTTTTTTCCTCTGGCCCTGGATTGCAAAACTGGGCTTTATATGGTCCCACACCCCAGCTGCCTCAGCCTGAGCTACGAGTGTACGCTACTAGGCTTTCCAAACCTAGTATTTTGCTATATTTGATTCAGATAGTTTATTTTTTATGTGCGATGCTTCAGTTTGTTCAGCTTTCTTTGAAGATAGTTGCTATTCTAAATTTAGTGTTTTTCATGAATATATATGTTTATGTTTTGTATCACTTGTGCATGTGTCTATAAATAATATATAGTGTTGTTTTATATCGTTTTAAATTTTAGTAAATAATCACTATTATTTCTTTTTAATTTTTAAAAGAAAGGTGCAAGCAGGAATAAAGGCAAGCAAAGGCAGCCAGGCAGTGGTGTTTTCAGTACTTTATTATTTGATAAACAGTGCTATATGAGTATTCTTGATAATGTTTCCTGTGCACATGTATGAACGCTTTTGTAGTATATATAATTGGGAATAGAATTATTGGGTTATGTGATATATTATCTTCAGGTTAAGTAGATACTGCCAAATTGCTACCCAAAGTGATTTTGCACCAATTTAAACTCCTCTCACCAGTTTCCGGAAATTTCTACTGCCCCATAGCTTTACAGACAGTTAAAATTTTGTGCTCCCTGTGAGTGTGAAATGGTATTTTTTGCACCTGTTTTTTTTTCCTTGATAATGATTTGCTTATTTCGCACAAAGCTTATGAAAAGCCAGTGGAACTGAATGACATCCTAGATTTTTCCCTCTGAAAAATCAGTTCTTGGTTATGTAAACAGTTTGGTAGACTTATGAATGAAATGCTGCAAGCTGGCAAACTAACTTTTTTTCAAGAGCATTTTTTAAAAACTCTTCCTTTAGGAATTCAATACAAGAATAACTTTGATGAAAAAATTTTCCCATAGGACATTTTCACTTCCCAGATTTATCATTGTTATTCCAATTTCTTCTCATGATTTTCTTAGCTCTGTGAACCAATGATCTGTTTGTTAGGACATGAAAGAATAAGATATCAGAATCTTTAGTGACAGTACATCAGACAGATTAAAACCCACCTTTATTAAATAACAAGCTTCCAAATTTTTATTGCTATTATTTTTATTTCAATAATGAAACTGAATATTTGTTAGAAGCTAAAGTAAAAAAGCAGAGAATATTCCACTATTGAATTTGTTATATATCTTACAATTATCTGATGGCTTTTCTAGTAAAGAAATTATAAAAATGTGCAATTTCATGTGCATCGTACTTAAATGATAGCTTAATGAGTTATATTCTAGTTACCTCTAGTGCAGTATAGCAAATCAACTCACTACTTAGTGATTTAGGATTCTAGTTCTGGTTAAAATGGATCAAGCACACTTCAACCAGTCTCTCCCACTTGGATGCGGCTATAAAACGTGATATAGAACAACTGACAGAGGGTTCTTAAAGTAAACCATCACAGGCGTATTAGGAAAGAAAGGATGATATGTAAGTCCTGTGGAACTAATGTTGAACTTATCATGTGCCCCTTCTGAACTGAAATGAACACAACCTAGAACCCAGAAGTGGGCATCAATGTCTATAGAGAGAACTCTAGGAAAAGCTAGCGCTTTCTGCTGCTAGAACTAAGAAACGGATATTCTAATGTCAAAGTGCAGAAATATCCTTTTTCTTTGTTGTGCCTTGAAGCTCAAGAATTCTGTGGTGGCACCGGATTTGAGTATGACAGGAGCTTAAAATTCTGAGAGCTGAGAACTTTCCTCTCTGATCAGTGAAACTCTAGTGCCAAGAGGGTGGGATGAACCCCAGTTTGTTTTTTGTCTTTTTGTTTTTTAAATCTCTTCATCAGCTATTTGGCTCCAGGCGTGGAAATTATGTGGCAATGAAGCAAATAAATCCCCAGATTTTTGGCTAGTGAACTAGAAAATTCTGGGGAGAATGAGAAAAACAGACTTAGGGAAATATTCTTTACATTTTATTATGATTTCCTTGGTTTTCCCATCTGCTTGCTGTACATGCAGAAATCTGACTCCAAACGACATACCTACTTTGAAAAATGAAGTGTGATGTATAGCACCGTCCAGGTAGCAAACACCAGGAGGCGGGGAGCACGTGCAAAGACTTTGAAAGTTTAACTGAATTGTAGTCACAATCCACAGAAGACTGGTCAGAAGTAAGGCCTGAAGAGTTGGTTGCCTGCTAAAAAGAAAACTATCAGTATTCTTCATATAATGTTAGCATGACTAAGAATCTCATAACAATGTTCCAAATGTCCAGGATTCCAGGAAAAAAATTACTTGACACTTGGGAGGGAAAAAAAGTTAGATTATCTAACATGAAAAAGTTAGTCAGGAGGTGCCAATGCCAAGAAAATGTGGACATAACCACTATTTGATAAAAACTGTAACAGCTATTATAAAAATGTTCCAGCAAGTAAGGGCAAACACTCTTGAAATGAACAGAAAGAATCTCAGCAAAGAAATGAAAAAGATAAAGAGACAGAAGGAAACTTGGAGGAGCTTCAGAAGTAATATTTGGGTAAATATACAGTTCTTCTCTTGAATTCTTCAACAGTTGAAAGAAAAAATAACATTGTATGGAGGGATTTTCGATCTATTTTGATATAGTATACAAGGAGGGAGAATAGAAGAACCTGTAACAGTCAGGTTTGTATATTTCCACTTGAAGTGGTAAAGTTGAGTAATCTGAAAAAGTAGACTTATGTGTTGTGATCCCCAGACCAACACTTAAAAAATTATGAAAAAAATGTAGCAAAAAACAGAATAGATAAATAAAATACAAAATATGTTCAAATAACCCAAAAGAGGACAGGAAAAGAGAAAAATGGGATGAAAACAAAGTGCAGGCAATAAACAACAAAAAAATCCTAACTCCAAATATGTTAGTAATTTACATTAAATGTAAATGATGTAAACATAGAAATTAAATGACAGATTATCAGAATGAATTTTTTAAAGTGTCTCATTACTTCTTTATTTAAAAAATCACTTATAATTAAATGAAATATAGTATGAAAACTAATATTAATATCAGGCAAAATAGACTTTAGAGCAAAGAAAGTGATCAGAAATAAAGATAATACAGAAGTATAAAAAGGTCAGTCACCATGACCCCTAAAACTGTGTGTAAATATGTATAATATTATATGTAATATATGTAATATCTTAAATATAACATTTTATACAATATGTGTACACATACTTGCACACAGATATATAATTTTTTTTCCCTTACAACAGAGCTTCAGGATACTGGAAGAAAAACTGAGAACTGAAAAGAGAACTAAATCCAGTTAGTTGGAAATTTCCCTTCTCTCTCATTGATCTATGTAAGCATAATAAGCAGAAAATCAACAAGAGTATAGAAGAACTAAAAATACCTTTCACCAGCTGAACCTATTCACATGTATGGAGCACTTCAAACAACAACAGAATGCAATTTTTTTTCAAATGTCCATGAAACTTTTAGCAAGATAGTTCATGTTATAAAATGAATCTGAAATTTAAAAGAATTGATATAAAATGTGTTCTTTGGTCATAAGAAAGTTAGATCAGGAAACAGTAACATAAGGATAATAGGGAAAGATCCAAACATCTAGAAATTAAACAATACACTTCTAAATAATCTATGATTTTACAAAGTCTCAAGGGAAGTTGGAAAATATTTTGAGCTGAGAGAAATTGAAAATACATCATATCAAATTTTTGAATATGCAGCTAAAGTAGTACTTGGGAAATTTTAGAATATACCTATATATAAATGCTTATATTAGAAAAGAAAGTGTCAAGCAATCTAAGCATCGATCTTAAGAGTAAAATAAACCTAAAACTAGCAGGAGAAACTGATAAAGGGAAGTCAATGGAATTTAAAACAAATATGGTAGAGAATAACAGTGAAAACAAAGGCTGATTCTCAGAGATTAATAAAATTAATAAATCTCTAGCACAATGTTGATAAAAAGACAAATTACTAATATTCAGAATGAAAGAGGGCTTACCGCCACAAACCCCATAGGCATCAAAAGGATAATAATTCTACAAACATAAATAGGCAAGTTAGAGACCAAATTCTCATCAGACTACCAGAGCTTGCCAGCATGAGATAGATAACCTGAATAGTTCCGTAATTATTAAAGAAATGTAGTTTCATTGGCAAATGTTACCATATATTTACATTAAAATACAAAATTTCTCTGATTTTTTGCAGAAAATAGAAGAGAAGGGAACTTATTTTATGAAACCACCATTTTTTAATTTCAAAACTAGACCAAAGCTGTATAAGAAAGTAGAGTAACAGACTAATATCCTTCATGAATATAGATGAGTTAATGCTCTACAGACTACTAATAAATTGAATATAACGCTCTATATGTATGCATGCATACACATCTATGTAAAGAATAATATACGATGTCCAGGTATGTTTTATGTCAGAAATGTAGTACTAATTCAATATTTGAAAATCAAACAAGGTAGCCTACAATGTGGACAGCCCAAAGAATAAAAACTATAAATTGATGCAAAAAAATGACAAAATTTGCTATCCATTTATTATTTAAAACTTGAAACAAACCATGAATAGAAGGGAATTTCTTTAACTTGATAAGGGGTATCTAACAAATTTGTTTAACTACTGCTAACTCCATACTTAATGGCATAAACCTTAATCTCTTCAAGATTAGGGAAAGGCAAAAATGTCCTCTCAATAAATAGGAGCACACTGTACTTGAAGTCCTAGCCAGTAAGGCAAGAAAAAGAAAAGGCATATAGATTGGAAAAGAAGAATAACAGCTACATGACTGTCTACATAGAAAATCCCAAGAAATCCACTGAAAACTCCTAGAACTAATAGGTGAGTTTAGCACACACAAACCTATTGAGATTTTATATACTTGAACAATTTGGGGGAAAGTGCTATGTCTAAAATAAGAGAAAGGTACTTAAAAATCATATAGAGTGTCTTTGTACTGAAATTGTAAAGCTGATAAAAGTAATTAAAGATCTAAATGAATAGATATATTCAGAAGCTAGAAGATTCAGCATAGTAAAGATGTTATTTCTCTGCAATTAATCCATCGATTTAATACAATCCCAATAAAAAAATCTCAGCAAGGTTTTTTTTTAATTATAGACAAGCTTATTCTCAAACGTATATAGAAAGGCAAGAAAACTAGAATAGCCAGACAATTTTGAAAAGTAGTTTAAAGTTGAGTCAGTTATTCTACCTAGTTTTAAGATTTATTGTAAAGCTACAATAATTGATATGTTGGCAGAAGGCTAAGCACATAGATTAAATGAACAGAATAGGCGGTCCAAAAATAGATGCACATAAATATTCCCAGTACATTTTTTTATGAAAATGCAAAGACAAATCAATGGTAAAAGGATGTTTTCACAAAAGGTGTTAGAAAAGTTCAATATCCGTAAGCAAAACCATTAACCTCTATGTTGACCTCACACCTTATGTAAAATATAGCACCAAATGCATGTAAAGCATAAAACATAAAACCTTCATAAGAACACAGAAAATCTTATGACTTGAGTTTAGGCAAAGAGTGGTTAGGTGTGATACCATAAACACAATTCATAAAAGAAAAAAATGTAAATAGGAATTTTTCAAATTGTTTTAAAATTTGTATTGCTGAAAGACACTGTGAAAGAGTGAAAAGGCAAACTATTGCCTAAGAGAAAAATTGCAAGTCATGTAGCTGACCAAGGCCACATATATATGTGTGTATATATGTATATACACACACATATGTATGTACATGTAGACAAAACTGAACAGTTAAAAAAGGAACAACGCCATTTAAAAATGGTCAGATGTTTTAAATAATCAGTTTGCCAAAGAGGATGTAAAATGGCAATTAAATCTGTGAAAAGATATTCAGCACGATTAGTCATTAGGGAAATGCAAATTAAAACCATGATAAGATGGCACTATTAAACGGCTGAAGTAAAAACTGGCAATTGATAACTGTCAACTGCCAAGCCTGAATTGAACAGCTAGAGCTGTCATACATTGCTTATAGGAAATGAAAATAGTTCTGTTCTGGAAAACAAATTGTGATCTCTTTTTAAGTTAAACATATACGACCCATTTAGCCCTATAAATATATTCCTACGTATTTAGCCTATAGAAATGAAAACTTACATTTAAAACCCTTTACACTAACACTTATTGTAGCTTTACTCATAATTGGTAAAAATGGAAAGAAGTCGCCCAAATGTCCTAAATTGTGGTACATCCATACAATGAATTACTACCTCAGCAATAAAAAGTTCAAAAAAAGAACCATCGATATTAACAAATTCCAGAGGCTAAGTAAAAAATCATCCCCTAAAGTTATATACTAATGCATCTGTTTATATCATTCTCAAAAAGACAAAACTGTGTTGAAAAGAATGGATGATGGATTACCATTGGGTTAGGTAAGACTACGTGAGGGAGTATTTTGGAGTAATGATACTCATCTGTCTTGATTATGCTTGTGGTGACATCAGTCTCTGCCTCTTAAAAATCATAAAGCCAGTGTACCCTCTCCTCTCTCTTCCTGCCTGCCCACCCACCTAGTTACCTTCATTCCTGCCTGCACCTTTCCTGAAGTAAATAAAAGTCATAGAATTGTACACATGCCTAAGACATCACTTCTGTGGTATTAATTTTTGTTTAATATTTTAAAACGTATGTCATAAGATGATAATTCATTATTTGTCATGATTCTGTGCACTAACCAGGAGGTTCTGGTTACGTCATGTTGACTGGGATGTTAGATCTAAAATGCCTCACTGACTTGGCTAGCAGATTGTGTTAGTCATTGACTCAAGAGTTCAGTTGTGGCTCTTGGCCAGCGACTGTTTCTTCTGCCCTTCAGAGTTTCTGTGTGACTAGTTGGACTTTTTGTAGCATGGCAACTGGCTTTCAAGTAGTTTTCAAACAGAACAATCCCAGAGTAGGTTGGTTGGTGGGGGATGGCAAGTGGATGCTTTGTGGCGGACGTGGTGTGGCATGTATTGTGGAGGTGTGAAGCTGTGCCCCTGATAGTGTTGTAAAGCATTACTACCTCAATTTTAAAAAAAGAAAAAAAAATCCCCAATTCTTAAGGACTTAGCAGATCTCTGCATGATACTTTCTAAAGCCCTGTTTGCGATAGCTAGTCCCATGGCCAAGTCCAGCATCTGTGCGGGAAGAGCAGTGTCGACTCAATGGGACCTCCAAGTTACTGTCTTTCACAGATGGTGAGTGCTTTTGTTTAATTTTTTTTTTTTTTTGGTAGCACAACTTTCCTGAAGTATTATAATCCTTCGACAGAAACATTAAACTCTACTTTCTAAAAGGGCATAATTAGAGAAGATTATTTTAAACATGTGAAAGAGGTATTATTTTTCTACAAATGTTGATGGTTGTAGACCCACATCTTCATAAAGATTTGGGTTCATTCTTTGTGCAGCTGTTAAGGTTCCCCTGTAATTCTTAGTACCATTTCTTCTACCCCCTTAATACATGGAATGAGGTTCAGAAAAGCTCAGTGTGATATTTGATAAGAGTAGATTTTTAAAGTTTTTATCATGAGAAAAAATATTTGTAATTATGTATGGTGATATTAACTAAATATATTGTGTAATCATTTTGTGATATACACATGCATCAAATCATCATGATATATACCTGAAACTAATTGATATAATGTTATATGTCAATTATATCTCAATTTAAAAAGACAGAAGAGCTTATATAACACTAAGTAATCCAAGAATTAATTGTAGGGTTGGAAAGGAACCTTACTAATCAAACAGCCCCCCAAAAAGTAATTGTTTAAAAAACAAAAAAATCCACAGCATTTGTAGAGTGAAGGTGTAAGATAGGAATACCTAACCCTGAAACATATTAGCACAATGAATACATTGGAGAAATTGAGGGTGTTTGGGGGTTTTTGCTCATTGTTCTTTTTCCTTTGTCTTTAAGCAGTGGTAAACAAAAGAAACCAGATTGTTATGGCGTGATTAACGTGGGAAAAAGGTGGAGAATAACAACATTGTGTAGTAGAAAGAATATAGATGGAAAAATAGAAAACATGAATTCTAGATCTGAGTTGGTCATAACTGCATTCTTAACTTCTTTCAAAGCCTTGGGTCACACGGCAAAATAGTTGCTTAATCTGATGGTTTTCTGAAGGTTCTAGATACCAAAATCTCTGATAGAGATGTACAATTTGAAAAAAAGTAGAATCAGTATAATTCTTGCTTTTAAAATATGAGCTATATAAAGCATAATAAAAGATGCCATACTGGTAGGAGTACATACCATATAGAATGAGGAGATATTAAAGAGGCTATGAGTTGTCTTTTTGGTTTGGGGTGTTTGTTTTTTTCTTTTAAAGGAAAGATGCAGACAGGAATAAAGGTGGGCAGAGAAGAGAAGGAAGCATTTTATTCATTTTATGTAGTTGTTGTTCTTAGTTGTTCACCCCAAACCCGGGACACGAACCCAGGACCCTGGGATGTACATGTACGTCACCAGCTGACGGTGACGGACCGGACTGCCTCTCCACTAGGGTGCACCACGAGTTGTTTCTCACTGTCAAGAAATAGTAGTCTATCAAGTGTAGATGCTCTCTAAAATCAGTAGGGAGCAAGACCTGTTCATCTTAATCCTTTTTTTAAATCCCTAAATGCCAAAAACAGTACTAGCATGTGGTAAAACTTAACCGAATAAGTATTCTCTACTCAGAAACTTTTATCTCAGACATTGAAGTGAGTTATTTAGAAGAGTAAACACTTGATCCATTTATTAGTCATTACCTTTATAGTTGAGATGTGATTGATTAAATCTTTTTATTCCCTAATAAGGGTTATTCACTTTTGGCCTAAAGTCTGTAGCCGTATAATTCTGTATCTTATTGTAGAGATTTATAGATTTATCAGATGTCTCCTGTTTATATCCTGGTTCATAAGAGGAAATTTAAATGTTAGTTCCTGTCTCCTCGCTCTGGCAGTAGACTAACTCATACACCATGGAATTTGACTGCCCTCACAAACTTAGCTTCTGTTGGCCTTATGGTAAGGTCAGAACGAAAAAATATGATAGTTTGCTTTTCATTTGATAATAACCACCTCTCAAGTCTCTGTTCCCTGTGTATCGTAAATAAGGAATCAAAATTTCCTTTGAGAATCTAGATATTACCCAAATTTATTTTCAAAGTAGGTTATTCTTTTAGAGGTCCCTATAAAATGACCTGAAGCAAAACTTATTAATATAGGAAACTGTGTATGCATTATTTTAAAACTGCCAGTTTTGAAACTACTTAGGAACAATTTTTTTCCTGCTTGATATTTTAGTTTCCTAGACTTAGAAAAATAAGTCATTAGATGATATCTTTAAGACTCTTAAAGAATGGCTAAATTATAAGATTATTTATTAGTCTGGGTACAAGTATGAATCCCAAAAAACTATCCAAAATTTGGAATCTGTAAATAATCATGTGTATCTCCTTTTCAAATTAAGTATTAATGAACAAATATAAAATTAAAGCTTGTTTATCTTCTAAATGAAAACCTTTTTGTATAGCCTTCCTTCCTTTCTTATCCCTCCCCACCCTACTTCCATTATGTATTAATTAACAGACTTGCTTTTTGCTCCCTCAGAATATATCAGATAATGTGTTCTAGGCACTTGCCTTTGACTGTTCTACTTGGACTTCGTAATGGCCTTCTAACTGCTCTTTGTACATCTACCATCTCCTTCAGTCACTCCAACATCATCTGTTCTTTAGAGTGAGCCTGTTAAAACCTGAATCAGATCCTATCCTTACTCTGCTCGGACTTCCAGTGACTTCCTCACAGTAGCCTACAGCTTGATCCTGCTTTCTTCCACCAACTCTCTCTATCCTGTTTTCTGTCATCCCCTCCCTTGTTCATTCAGCCTTCTTGGCATTTCTTGTGTACACCAAACCCATTCCTGTCTCAGTGTTTTCGAATTTGGTATCTCTTCTTGGAATATCTTTCCCATAGTTTCATTCAGCTCTCTAGTCAGATCTTATTTCATCAAAAGGCCTCAACATCCTCTATGCCCTTCATTCCACTTTATTTTTCTTTGTAGCATTTACTACAAATGAAAATATATGTTGATTTGTTTATGGACTGTTTTCCTCAGCCAGAATGTAGGCATAATTCGTTCCTCAAATATTTGAATAAGGTGCACCCTGATGCCTTAGTGCTTAACTTCACCATACACAGTCCCTATACATCCCAAGGACGCAGGTTCGCTACCCGGGACCGGAGACAACAACCAAGATGAACAACTAAATATAATAAATAAAAGTGCGTCTTCCTCCTCTCTCTTCCTGCCTGCCTGCCTCTCCTTGCATTCTTTTCTGCCTGCACCTTTCCTTAAAAATAATTTTTGAATGAACAATTCACTTCAAGATCTACCTCTTCCTTTGAAACTTTTCTCCAACCTGTAGTGATATTTTTTTCTCTCTCTCTGAACGTCATTGTAGATACTGATGTTCTTTCTCTACTGATTCTTTAAAGATAAAGCTCTTGTCCTAAGTGTAACTACACAGTAGATAAGAGTAGAGTCAGAACTGTCTGGTGTGACTTTAAATTCTAGCCCTGCCACTTAGTCACATAACTCTTACTAAGTTAGTAATCTCTCTCTTATTCTATACTCTGCCTGTAAAATGGCAATAATGAGTCATTCAGTGACTCAAACCCAGGGGAGATGGAATGGGAAAACGAAGGAAGACACCTGGCCAGCAGGATCCTGTGTGACATGCCTGCCTGGATGTTTAGACTTTTCTGTGTAAGTAACAGAGAGCTTCTGAAAGACTTTTTTTGTTGTCGTTTTAGTGATAGTATAACAAGGATAAAATTTCAATTTATTTAGAATTTTAGCTTCATTCCATCTGTACTAATAAGCAACTATTGACAAACTTCTTAAAATTTACTTTCCTCTTGGTGCTATCCTGCAGTTTTTGTTTCATTTCTTTGTACTTGTACATACTGCTGTTTCCTGGATAAATTTTGTTAGAAAAAACACTGGTTCACTTTTGGTCTCGAGTAGAACTATCATGATATAAGGGAAACTTCAAAACCTAAAAGGATTATCTACAGTGCTGTGTTTTTCTTGACAGAAATCCCATGTTTTGGCTCCTTTTCCTATTTGAAACCATTGTTAGTATTTTCCTATTGGGAGGTATAACTTATAATGGTACAGTACATTATTGATGACCTATAAAGAAACGATAATGTGTATTAGGTTGGTAGCAACCATTGCCTTTTGGGTGCTGTGAGAAATGAGGTTATTTATCATACCTTACCTTCTGGTGTATGTTGATCCATTACCAAAATATATATTTGCATACATTCTCCTTGCTCCATGGTCAAGTTACAGAGAAGGCTCGCTGCTCTGCTTCTTGGTCACAGTTTTCAGAACACTGTGCCTCATCTCAGATTAGAGTCAGCAAATTATTTGTGATATAATCAAATTAACTAATAGTCCTGAAATTTCCCACTTCCTGTTCATTTCCTCCATCCCCAAAATGGATTAAAGGAGAAAAGTTCTTTCCTACTTTTAATACTCTGAGCTGTCTGTGTTTGGAATTCAAAGGGGTTTTTTTTTGGTGCTTGTTGCTTAACTGTGCTGAAGATTATCTCATGTGACAGCATAGATCTCTTGTTTTGGAATTGCCGTTACTTTCTAGAACCGCCACTCCTGTACAGCTGCCAACGTGCCCTGTATACTCTTGCTTCATATTACAGTGACACTGCTTTGTCAGGGTGCTTGTCAGGGTAGAATTCAGCCTCCCAGGACTGGAGTCAGTCTCTGCTGACCTCATGCCACAGTACAGCGTGTTCAAATCTGGGAGAAACCAGAGGGTTATTCGGAATATTCCTACTCCTCTCTTACAAGCATGGAACCCTCACTCTCTTCGGAAACCGTATGTTGTATCTGTGTGTGTATCTGTCTTTTTTAAATCTCTTCTTCAATCCTGTAGTTCTGCAGCTTTAAGTGGGGGCTGGTTAAAAAGACAGAAACAGGAAATGCTTTGAACTGCCGAAACTTTGCATTTTTTAGCAATAGATCCCAGCCACAGGCATTTGCTGTTTTTAATGCTATTTTTGGACTGACTAGTGTGAGTTTGCAGTAATCAAGAAGCATATTACGTGTTTCCTAGCTGTTCATTTTACCCATAGCTATTTGGACACAATGCAGAGTGCTCTAACTATGCGAGCATGCTCAGACCGTACTGGAGCTCCTGGCTCTTCGTGTACTCGGCTGTTTGGGTGCAAAGTTAATGTCATTCTCACTTTCTTGGGCTGTGGTATCAAAAAATACGTGATTCCTTCAGCGAACAGAGGGTTTCATTTGCCTTTGGTAGCTTGGGAAAAACTTAAGTTAGACTTGAAGATGTCAAGAATGCGTTACAAATAGGAATTTGGGTTAAAGTCATTTGAAATAGTTCTCACATTGAAAATAAAAAAGTTATCACCCAGCTACTTGTTCTCAGTGTATTTTTCCCAAAGACTTGACAGTTTTCTAAATTGCAATGCAGCATGCACTTACCTGAGTGCCACGGTTGCATCTCCAAATCAGCAGAACAGGTCCTGAGATACAAGATGGGTAGATGAGCCAGTTTTATTCAACACAACTACTATTTTTACATTCCATTCATAGACTGAAGTAGAAAAGTCAGCCTTGGTTTTACCATCATTTTTAAAATTTGTGTTACGAATAATTCACAGATATTTTTAAAGAGATAAATGTTAAAGCAAAACAAATTCTTTATAATTTTGTCTAATTCTAAAGTTAATGCACATTAATATTATTTGCTGTTGATCATTTATTTACATTGGGGTGCCATTATATTGACAAACTTGTCATTCTAAACTTCAGTTATCAATTATGGTTGATCCTTTAAATGCCAACTCTGTTAGATTTGTGCCTTTGCTCTGAACCTTCTTTTCTGTTCTTTATTCTGTCTTGGGTTTTAAAACCCTGGCATGTCTGTTTGTTTTCAGGTTATAAAAGTTTATCTATGTTTTATTAAAGATACTAGCCCAGGCTGCATGGGGGTAGACTGAAGGAAAGAATGCATTGGAGAACCCTAACGGGGTAGCGGGTGGAGACTGATGGAAAACAGAAATCAACATCTTTTTCCCCACTATTGACAGTCCAAAGAGAGGAGGAAAACTAACACATAATTTCAACAATTTTAGTTAGTTTTATTTTTTCATTGATTGCATTTTTAGTGATGAAGTTTGCTAAAAGTATTTATTTATGAGTAAATGATTGTAGATTAAACTGTTTCTTTGGCCTCCTGCTCATGTCTCTCTCTTATTCAGTGACTGGTGAAGCAGAAGGCTCTTATTTAAAGCTATGATTAAAATATTCAAAAATGAGGTAATTGCCGGGCACCTGATTTTTTTTTTCTTTTTTTTAAGGTAAGGTGCAGGCAGGAATGAAATAAAAGTGTCCAGAGGCAGGCAGGCAGGAAGAAAGAAGGAAGCACTTTATTCTTATTTAGTTGTTCATCTTAGTGGTTCTCCCCTGCCCCCACATGCGAACTGGGATCCTTGAATATATGTGGATTGCACCAGCTGAAGACAGTTGACAAAACTACTAATCCACCAAGGCATGCAGCATCTGATTCTTACAATAAACATAGAGGTATATCAAACTGCTCTGGATTGGGGTTCAGATAGGACCTTTTTGCATGACACTGCAACGTGCTTGATGAAGAGTTTAAACTATAGAATGTAGGAAATAAATGAAGTGTTTTTGAAAAATGAAATATTAGAGAACCTTTTCTATATATGTTGAACTTAGAGTTATATTTCAGTACTTAAGATTATAAAGTTCCCAGGTGGCCAGTTAAAGATAATTTTTCCCTTTTTTATAGTCTTTCAACATCATACATTTGCACGTTTATGTTAAATTCATGTATGTAATACAGGCATTCTGGACAATCCTTAATGTTAACATTGCCAGGTTTTCTCTGCAAACACTCAGAATGTGTAGTGGTGATTTGGAAATATGTATATATAGAGATGCTATGCCTTTATTTTTTTTCTTTTAAGGAAAGGTGAAGCCAGGAATAGAGGCATGTAGGCAGGCAGGCAGGAAGAGAGAGGATGAAGAAGCACTTTTATTTTTATTTAGTTATTCACATTGGCTCCCCTGGACCTGGGACATGAACCAGAGTCCTTAGGATAGGTGAACTGCACTCATCTGAAGGGATGCTGAACTAATCCCTACTCTACCAGTGCACACCTAGTTGCTATACATTTTTAAAAGTGTTATTTATCTTGAGCTGTCACTATATTAAACTGAATTTTTTAAATATAAAATAAGACTCCCCTCACATATAAACCCTTGAATTTTTGATAGGTCTCAACATGCCACAAAAGATCAAATCCCATAGGAGCAATGCAAAATTCAAAAATTTTGTAACTGTAGAATTTATTTTGAGTTCCACTCAAAAGAAATAGCTAGGGTAGAGATTTGCATGGTGAATTTAGAAGCAGACAACACCAGCAGAAGGAGGCTGTTTCAGGTTGGTGTGTTCCCTATTCCCAGTGCTCAAAATTCCTTTCTTCTCTAAAATGAGCGCCTCATGAGAACTATTGTATTTCTTAGGATTGCTGGAGAGAAAAAAAAGTCAAGAATTCAGATTTAAAACCTAAAAACATTTATCTTAGATTAGTTTATACCAACAATTATTCAGTGCCAGCTCTGGTATATCCTGTCTGTAAACCAGTCATTTGGTCATTAAACAATTATTCAGATTCTGCTATTTATCAGACTGATCCTCTGCCCTCATATAAACTTACGTTCTAGTTGGGGAAGATGACACCAAATTATAAGTCTAGTAAGTAAATTGTGGAGAATATTAGGGAGGTGTGGGCTATAAAACAATAAAGCTAGGAAGATTGGAAATGCTGGGGATAAACTACCATTTTTAATAGGAGAGTAAGTAAACCTCATCTAAAAAGGAAAAGATTGGAAAAGGTGAGCAGATTAGCCAGATAGCAGTCTGGGGAACAAGCGTTCCTAGCAGAAGATGCAGCCAGGAAAAAGGCAGGAGTGTTCTTGATGTTAACTGGGATAGGAAAGAGGTTGTATGACTGGAGCCAGAAGAAGAGGTTAGGAATTGGGGTATTGAGAAGGTACGAGTATTACAGTTATCTACTGCTGCTTAACAAACCACTCTAAAATTCAGTGACTTAAAACAACTATTTTATTTGCTCCGTTCTGTGTGTCAGCCATTTGGGTTGGGTTCAGTAGTGATTCCTACGCTGGTCTTGCATGGGGGTCACTGAAGTTGGGTAGTTCATGTGGGCTGGTTGGTCTGAGGTGGCTTTTCTCACATCTGTGGCAGTTGGTACTGGCTGCCAGCTGAGCTTTTCTCCCTGTGGAACAAGATGTTAGCCTGTGCAACTGTAAGGAGGAGTTGTCACTGACTGAGAGGTGAAGTCTGCTGAAGGGCTCTGCGCAGCAACAGAGAGCAAGCCCCGGTGCACACTCGTCAAGTCTCTGCTGTGTCAGCTTGGTAGTTTCACTTGACCATAGCCAAGCCCATTTTCACAGGATGGAGAAGTAGATTTTACTTTTTGCATTTGAATAGTTATCTGAAAAAACGAAAACACTAATTTTCAGATATGTACGTACATATTCCATGTTTATTGCAGCATTATTTGCAATAATGGGAAATGACCTAAATGCTCCATGGTCAGATGAATGGATAAAGAAGATGTGGTCTATATACACAATGGAATACTGCACAGCCCTTAGAAAAGATGAAATCCTGTCATTTGTGACATCATGCATGGAACTGGAGGGGACTATGCTAAGTGAGATAAGTCAGAACGAGAAAGATAAATACCAGACGATCTCACTCATATGTGGAATATAGGGAAACAAAGCAAACGAACAGACTAAACAAAAACCAACCATTGGACATTAATAATAAGACTGAGGTTACCAGTAGGAAACTGGGCAGGAGGTGAGGACAAGTAGTAGTAGGTCCAGTGGTGAAGAACTTTCAGTATTTGGGTGGTGGGCAGGGTGTGTTGTCATGTATCTGAGGAAGGGGCAACCCGTGCATATGGGTTTATTTTTTTTTTTAAGGAGCATTTTAATTAAGTTGTCCACGTTGATTGCTTCCCCCTCAGGCCTGGGACTCAAACCCAGGGGTATGTAGCTTGTTCCTTCAAAGGCAATTGACTTAACCGCTGCTTCACTAGGGCATGCCATGGATTTATATTATTTTATAAACCTTAAGTTACCTCAATAAATATTAATTAAAAAAATTAAGTCTGCTGATGGAGTAGGTTTTGTGGTAAAGATCAAGAGTTCAACATTAAATATATTTGATATTCCTTGCCCCCTGATCCAAAAGGTGGTATAGTCTTCTTTCTTATTGAGGACCTGGATCTCATATTACAGTTATCGGTGGGTTCACAGGAATTTTTTAAGTTTCCTGGATATTAAGTCTTTCATTTATTCTATTAATGGCCATCACTGGAGGTGGAGTGTTCAGAATGAAAAAATCACATACTCCACAATGATTTGCAATAAAAAGCTATTAGAAACAAATGGGCAATAGTAAGAAGCTGTTAATTAGAAAATGGATCTTTAATACCTAAAGACTCCATGGATTAGAATGTGAGAATGAAATAGAGTGGGTAGGATAAGGGAAGTTTTTTTGCCATAACTACATCTTTAGATAAATCTTTTAATTTCTAAACATTCCATTTTTATTCTAAGAACAGATCTGCCAACCAGGTCACAAATTTGATAGAGCAGCAGGGGAAGAGAGAACTTCTGTTATATATTCCTTCCTGCACTAATGCTGCTTTTACATTCTGCATCATTGCATTGACATTTATCATACATACTTTATCCAATTTGGTTGTTTTATAAAACAATCCAGTTTTTGCATGCTTGTCTTATGTTTTCCCTGATACAAGCTATGGTAAAATGCTTGCGTCATTCAACTCGACTATTATCATCTGAGTTAATATATGCTAGATTACCTCTGATTTTTGTAGTTGGACAGGAGAGAGAGTAAAGCCATTGCGGGACATTCAAGTGACAGCTTATGTACCTCAAACAATATGCAAGATTGAAAGAACTACACTCGGTGACTTCGAGGGCATGAAAGCAAAGTTAGAGTAAGCCACAAATTTCATTGTTTCTCACAATCAGGTGGTCGTGGTTATGACTGATTAGAGTATTTTCACTGTGGAGGTGAGGGCTCTCTAAATTGTATTGTTTTTAGGGCCTCTGCTGAGGCTCAAGAGACCTGATTTAGAGACCTGGTATAAAGTCCCAGGCCTGCCACAACTATGTAGGGACTTGGGGACTTCAGTTAACATGCCAGAACTTTTATTTCTCATCTTTAAAATAAGGCTGTTTCACAAACAACCTCTCAAGATCTTTAGATTTTTATGAGACTCAGATGAAAGATAGGTAGAGACATGTATAGAGTGTTTTTTTTAATAATACATTTCTGTGGCTCTCAGAGACAAACTCAGATCTAAAATTTTGCATGTTTCTAGTCGGTGACTAGATTTAAAAAAGCAAATTCTTATCTATTATTAAATTACAACCTTATAGAAGGTAAATGAAGGACTTTACTTAAATTGAAACTACTAGAGTATAGGATAATCTGGATTTAGATAAAACCTGTAACTCTGGGTAAGGTGATTATTTGCTTTCAAAAGCATTCATTCTAGAATTACTTTAAATAGCTATTTTTAAGCCCACTGTACTATTATTAAGTATAATACATATTACGTTTGTAAACATATTTACATAAACTGCCGTAAATTGCAGTAATCCATCTTAATTTATCACAAGATTAATCTCTATGACTTACCACTTAATAAATTAGAATTTGAAATTAACAAATTATGTACAGTGAAATGGGTTACTTTGTGGTGTTTCTGTGTACTTTTAACATTTGCTTGATGATCTGAAATTTCTAAAACACCAGTCTTAAAGTAAAACAGTGCTAAATTCAGTACTTTATGAATGTTAAATTGAGGTGTAGAAAGATATTTTCTAAATACCATTGATTTTTTAAAAACAGAATTGTAGTTTCATTGGCACCAAATTATTAACATGAAATAAATGCACCAGTGGTAGGTACATCCTGGTGGAGTAGCAGTTAGTTCAGCTACTTCTGAAGGAGTCCAGTTCACGTACATCCCAAAGACCTGGGTTCGAGTCCTGGGTCTAGGAGTAACAACCAGTGTGATCAGCTAAATAAAATAAAGTGCTTCTTCCACATCTCCCTGCTTGCCTGCCTTCCTGCCCACCTACCAACCTACTTGCCTTCATTCCTGCCTGCTGCATCTTTCTTTAAAAAACAAACAGTGGTTAGGAGTACATAAATAAGTACTTTATAAAAGAAATCCTGGTTCCTAGGATATTAAACAGATTTTCTAAATTAAAGTTATCCCAGACTACACTCATTTTTAACGATAAGATTACTATACTAGTAGATAGAGGTACCCTAAAGATAAGAGTATCTGGATTTCATCAGTTTTTTATCATATCTGATGAAAAATTTTAACTAATTATTCATAACAGAGACAGTGAATGACTAGCTGAGAAGACTACTAACTCAGGTAAATAACTTGCCTGGGACAAGGTCTCTGATGATTTACAACAGGATACTTTCTATCCTGTTCAAATTCTTCATTAATTTCTTGACTAACGACATTACCATGCTTCATCAGAATTGAAGGTGTCAAGCAGCTGAAAAGAATAATTAAAATTGTGAGCTGTACAGTTGGAATCCAGTGGTATTTTCTAATGAAAAGCCAAGATCTTCACATTATGTGAGTCAGTTGTACCACATGTGTATAATTTATGGAAGGGCAGCTATTCTTAACACCATTTTCAGTTAAATGCTGTGACCAGGTTGTATAGCAAAAATCTCTTAGCAAAGTGATTGAGATAACTGCACCAAGAAAGTCTGCAGAGCGGAATGATACTTAAACTGAATCAAGCAAAGGACAAGTTACATTACAATACATTTTAACAATTAGGATGCTTAGTCATTCTTTAAAATTCTGGTGTGCCCTAGTAGCCTGGTGGACAAGGTCACCAGACGTAGTCCACATGTATCCCAAGGACCCACGTTCAAGATCCAGGGCTGGAGGGAGCAACCAAGATGAACAACTAAATTAAATAAATCCTTTTCCTCCTCTCTCTTCTTGCTAGTCTCCTTCATTCCTTCTTGCACCTTTCTTTTAAAAAATAGATAAGTAATTAAAATTCTAGAATGGAAGCACTACTAATATTACTTCAATATTAGGATATTACATCGGAAATGTTGTTAATGTGATTACAGCATAAAATAACTGAGAGAAGAGAGATCCTAATAGTTAAAAATAAGTGAAATGCCTAGTAATAGCCTCATCTCAATTTTGTTTATGTAGACTCATTAAAAGGACATTTGTTATCAATTAACCATGGATAAATTTTTCTTATTAAAGCCTTGCCCTTGTGCAAGACAAAGCACAAAGTTATTAAGACTTCTAATTAGTACTTTTCCTTTGCAGTTTCTTAAAGTTAGCGGTCTACAGATACTGTAGCGCTTGATGAAGCCATAGCAGTCATTTTGGTTTTTAGATTTGGAATGTAAATTAATTTTTTTGTTTTGTTTTTCTTTCCCCCAGCCCTGGGTCTCAAACCCCCGGTGTCTTTACTTGGCTTTCATCTGAGCTACCAGAGTAAGCCTGCAGATTAATTTTTATTGAATTTAAGAATATAGAAGTAATCTTGTCACAAGTAATTTTGCCATATTCATGAGGAGATAAAAAATATGTATTTCCTAGTGACTTCTGAAGTTAGGAACAAGCTAATGACAATTCCATATTGATTTTCTAAATAATGGCTTGAAAACAGATGTCTTCCATATTAATTGCTTCTTAGTCTGATAAGAGAAATTTGTCTCTCAGTTTTAATTATGAATGATTTCTGGCCCACCCAGATACTTAAAATAAATTTTAATCATGGGACATATTGTCTTTTCAGGTCTCTTGAAACTGCTTTGGGGTTATCTGGGGTGAGAGGAGCGGAAATATATATCTCTACCTTTATGTGATTGTAGAATCTCAGAACATAACTCAGTCCTTAGAGGATTAAAACTAATTTATAAGATGTGCCCTGGTTGCCTAGTGGATAAGGCCACCAGACTCAGTCCACATACATCCCAAGGACCCGGATTTGAGACCTGGGCTCAGGGGGAACAGCCAAGATGTACAACTAAATAACATGCTTCTTCCTCCTCTCTATTCCTGTCTGCCTGCCTGTCTCTGTTCAACTTCATCCTGCCTGCACCTTTTCATTTAAAAAATATTTAATTTGTAACAATACTGGAGATAACTATAAAACATTGATTACCAAAAAAGGAAGACTCCAGTTCAGAAACTAGTGATAAATAACTATAGAATTAGATAATATAAGCATATACTTAAGGTGACACAATTTATATTTTCATTTCTTACTAATTTATTTGACAGACATTACTGAGCCTAGACTGCCTAGTCCTAGAGCACCAGAAGTGAGTGTAGGGCCTTCCATATGTGTCCCTGGCCCTTTTTGCAATTATAAATGAATTGATCTTCTAACTGTCAGGGTGCCTTATTTTATGAGTAAAGTCACTGGGGCCACAAGATTGTTGGTCTGTGACCACTGGTCCTTATTTAATTGTTAGGAATTCAGTGATTGCCTGTGTTACTTTACCCATTCAGACCCTCAAGCAAACTTGTGTGCTCTAACAGAATATAGCAGCTTTACAAAAGGGTTCCCCTCGTCTCATCTTTGGAATAGTCATTTGTTGTTATATTAAATTTTTTAAAGTATTTCAAATAGGTTAAGCCTAAGAAGATCAGGCCAGTGAACATAATTGTATCTATTGCTGAATTCTGACTAGTAAAATCAAAACTTAGATACTTAAAGAATGAATCATGTTCTATGAAAACTCCTGAATTGTAAAATTTATTCAGATTTCAGATGTATCCCCCACCCCCACCCCCACCTTCTGCTTTGGGGTGAGAGGATATTTGGGTTGTCACAAAGACTTTGGGTAAGGACTAATACTGGTGTTTAGTGAGCAGAGCTTTTGGATGCCATAATGGCCAAAATCCAGGCATATCCCATCTCACTGTGTTCTTTCCTCTTCTCCTTTTCCTTCCTGACTGGAAAGTGAGAGCCCCAGGTGTTCAGATTTCAAGGGTAGTGACATACCTCTATTTCACTGATGCCCTTTGCATAGCAAGTGCTATTTCCTTTTTTATAGCTAGGAACCTTTTCGAGGAAACATTGAGTTCTAAAATAGGATCTGAAGAAACATTCACTATATAACTCATTCATTATATCACTATAAGTTAGAACATATTTACTGACCCCAGTAGATGTCATATTGTCTTCTGTCTTCCCTTTTTCCCCCATGATTAGAATCATTACTGCCTGTGTGTACACATCTACTGTGTATACACTGACCCAGTTCAGTCAAGCTCTAGGAGTGTGTTCTTTCCTGCTTCGGCTTTAACAGTGAGCACACGCTTGTGCTGGTTTCCGTCGGCGTCCCACGCAGCCCTTCTGATTACTGTAGCCTGATGCAGGTATGGGCTCACTGAAGTTAGCAGCTTTGACTCAGCAAGTCTGTTCATTTAGCACATACTGTTTCCATTTAATGCAAAAGCACATTTGGACCAAAGAACGTGAATATTTGACTTTCTGTCATCTTACATTAATATATATATAAATATCCTTAGTAAATAATTTTCTTTGGATCAAACTTACAGCTTCACTTTCTAACCTTTTATAAGTGGCTATTTTTTCCTTAACTGCAATTCAAAATACATAAATTTAAATTTGTAAATTTTTCCCCCAAAACTAAACCCTGCTTTTCATAATGGAATTGATTGTCATTCTTTTAGGCTACAAATTTGGACCACATTTTTGGTTCATTTTTCTCCTCTGTCTCCAGTGTAGACTTTAAAAATCCTATCGTTTCCTTCATTAAGAAGAATCGCCAGACTTTTTTCTTTTGTTTTCTCTATATTACTCTATGTTTATATTTTCTCCACTCTACCCCAATCTTGATCATGTTTCAGTATTCTTTTCTTTAGCCTCTCGTGTCTCTCGTTCAAGCTTTCGGCACCTCAGTTTAAAACTGCCAAAGAAGAGGCAGAATGCATTAAAAAAATAATGGCTTGGGAAGAAATGGGAAGCAAGTGACTGTTAACTCTGGAATCATCTAATCTGAAACAGAGTAAAATTTTTCTTTACCTTTTGTCTTAAATTTCAACCAATCACAAAGATTTTCTTACTAATTTATTCATTCAACAATACTTGTTAAATATGTGTCCTTGTTCTGGTGTTAATAGCTAAACATTATACTTACCTTTTCACTCTCCTTTGACAGTCATGTTCTCTTCATCTATCCTAGTGATGCCATCTCAAATTTTTTTTCCCATCCTCAACCCTGCAGAATTCAGTCTTAATTTCTTAGGTATTTATACCTTGATTCATTTTATGCTCCATAAATCACACAAGCCCCACACCTAGTGAGTGACAGAGCAAGGCAGTTCCATCTCCTCTGCAGATTAGCAACCTTCTAACCCCATTTTACTAACATAAAAAGGCCTGTTGTCTGAGCTTAATGACATCAAACAATAGAATACTGTAATCTGCTAGCATTTCAAGAGAGGGTTAAGGGAATGAGAAAGTTGGCTTTTGGTTATTTTTGGATAACACTCAAAAACTTTGGAAAGTTATGTTTCTATAAGTAGCCAGTTAATATCATAGTATATCTTCACCTAGCTTCCTACTCTTTTTTTGGTTATGTATCTTTATTTTGTGTGATGACTATTTTTAAAGAATATTTAGAAGCAGATATTGGAACCTCTAGGCCTCTATGCAGTTTAGTGAAAAATTTAATAATGGAATAATGAAGTCAGGTTATTTTAAAATGTAGTAGCTTCATATCTGTCTCCACCATACCCAGCCATCTGTGGCTATTTTGGCAAGGATAGATTGAGTAAATCCTTATTCTTCTCACACAGCTTGAAATAGCCCATAGAAAGGTACTTTTTTTTATTTTAGCAATTTTCATATTTCTGACACTGTGAAAAATGTCTTTATTTTTAATTCCTGAAAGCCAGTACAGTCTGTGTTCATCTGGGGTATTGAAGGTATAAAGCAGAAAAACAAGTAAGGGTTTTCAAGAAATGACTTCTGTAGTTCTGATATTCATGGAGTGTAAAAAGCAAACAATTGAACAAAACACTCTTCTTCACTGTGGTGAAAACTGTTTTCTAAAACAGCATACCATTGCCTGTATATTACCTCCAGGAGAGTAATAGTTTTCCAGACATTAAAATGCTTAGGCATATCCTAATGATTTACTTTATACTTTCGAAATTTCTGAGTTTGGGGTTGTTATTTTTATTTTTAACAGTGATAATGTGACTTCACTGAGAAACTAAAACTTAAATCATTTAGGTCCCACCAAAGACTTTCTATATTTCTTTTTCCTCATGAGCCTACTATTTTGAAGCTATTTGTTTACCAACAGTATATATTACTTTCCCCTTTAAAAAAAAGTAATTAATAACTAAACCAGTCAACATATCTGAATGGCATTAGTACAGTGATACCTCCTAGAGTAGTTATAATTCCAGACCAAATTAAATATTTGTCATTTAATTTACCTATAGAACTTTATTGTGGATATTTATACACTAGTCATTGGACCTTTAGAAATTCTGAAAACAACTGGACTTTGTGAACCTCAGGTTGGAGAGGTGGACTTCAGGTGGGGTATGCATATACCATATCTCATAGCATCAAGACAGTATTTTAATTATACCAGTTCATGTTATGAAATTTTCATATGATTCAGCAGTTCCCTTGCAGGCAGTACTTGGGGTTGTTAGTCCTTCCTTGACTGAGAGGGTGGTACTTTGCAGTTGTGAAACAATTCCCTGTAGCACTGTTGAGTCCCTTTGGTCATAGATGACATTATGGTACATGATTCCTTTGAGGTAGGCAGAGACTAAATAAGCAACCTTCCCTGCTCATTAGGCAGACTTCTTCAATAAGTGTCCCAGATAGCAAGACAAGTAATTTAATTTCAAAAGAAGATCGATGCCTATATTCTTCCTTCCTTAAGACATCTTAATTCTGATACTGGCTTTGGCACTAAGCAAGTCTCTGTTGTAGCAATAAAAGGAAGTTCTTGTCTTATTTAGATGGTCGTATGACTACTAATCTCAAAAGATTTTAAACCTCTTTCCAATTCTTTGTTTTGACATTTTTCTGATCCCCTCTCAGCCCTCCCAGTCCCCACTACCCTCCACTGGCTGGTTATGGAGAACTGTTTTTGCCTAAGAGACCTACTGAAGTCAAACAAAGCCTCCCTCTTATTGAATCTCAGTGGGAGGTTAATGCGTTAGGGACTCTAGCTGAATTGTTTTCCAGGTGGAGGAGGACCAGAGAAGAGACTCCTTAAGGAATGCAGAGCCAGCTGATGCAACACATTTTAACTTTAGTGCCTTTCTTTAAAATCTGTTCTCTGCATCTGTGGCTCACATAGTAACTGACTTATTAGATTTATCATTTTTCCTCCTTTTACTTTCACCACTTTGGGAAAACTTATCTTTTCGATTACTTTAGGACTCAACATCAAGGGCAGTCTATAGGAATAGAACAAACTCCGTGGTCTTTGGACATTTCCCCCCATTGGATCCTTCATGAATAAAATATAGTAAAGGATGGAAGAGAAGGAAGGAGAGCACTAGGCATTTTATCTGAAAAGTTAAGTGGTATTTATGAGGTTTAGTAGCTGGAATAGGTTTTAGTCGTGAAGGAGAGCCTCTGGAATTAGCCTTAGTTTTTATAAACAACATCTTTTGTCTGGGATTTGCTTCCAAATAATTATTGGAGGAGGCTGAGGGGTTAGACTGGGCCATGAGTAAGTAATTGAAGCTGGACAAAGAGTGAACAGGATTTATTATATTCTCTGCTTTTATGTATATATTGGAAATGTTCCATAGTAGAGAGGTTTTTTAAAGACATCTTTTCCCCGGGAGTTTTGGGCGAATAAGATGTATTTCTCTGAAATTTTCAACATCCCCCAACACCCAGCAGCGTAGAGCACAATGGAGCTGCTCTCACTGGGTTTGTGTTACTGAGGGAAAATAGTTTCTTGTCATAGATAATTCTGAGCTTACTAATTATTGTTAATCTCCAGAGTATATGTGTTTAGCAGTGTGTAAGTGTATTTTCACAAATTATATTTTAATGAAACTCGTGCTAGCTTTGCTTCTGTCCAGTGGCATATTCAATAAACTAGTGTTGAGAAACCTGAAAGATACTCAGTGATAAACTATTATGAGAACTCAGTGAAGTCAGCTCCTTTGACCTATTCTTTATAAAGTAACACTTCCATTTTTTTTTTAAAGGAAATCTTTTGTGTCATCAAATGAACTATCCCTGTTATATATCTGTGTGATATTTTAGCTAAGGAGTCTGTTTTCTCAAGTTAGGTTCTAACTTGACTTTAATGCTAAAATGCTGATTTAATCTTCAGTCCCTTCTATATTGTCAAGTTGATCAATCGTATTAAAATATCTATGCCAGTTGATATGCTATAAGTTTGCTCTAAAGCAAGGGTTGGCAAAACAATTTTAAAGGACCAGATAATATTTTAAGCTTTGAGGATCACATATGCTCTTTTGTTGTTGTTGTTCTTTAAGACAATTAAAAATGTAAAAATAGTTTCTAGCTCCTCAGTCTTATTAAAATAGGCAGATGGTTATACTTTGCTGTTAAGCTAAGCAGTTGCTGTTTATTAGCTGCTTTGAGAAACAGAAGATAAGGATCAAATATTAAAGATGATTTTAAAGGTAAAGTTATTCTCATACAAACTGAAAATGTGTCAGAGATTTTATTTAACTCACTAACCGATAGTTAGGAACCAGTAAGATATTAAAATCAGTCCAAATGAGAAATGAACTTAAGGAAATTTATATTCTCTACCAGAGTTCATTTGCATTACATTACCATCCCTGTCCACAAGGTAATTTCCATCTCTGCAAAGCTGTAAAATGAATTATCTGTGTAACCAAACACACAGATGGAGACCTTTATATAATCTGATAATCCCAGAGTATACAATAGATAATACCAAGCATTGCCTTAAAAGGACATTTGAAATCTCTTACCATTTTAGTCTAACAATTTTTGCTTGCAATTCCTCATTCCTCTTGTAATCTTAAATAATTTTTGAAGATTATTCATTCTTTATTTAAAAACATTTGTTAAAGGAAAGGTTCAGGTAGGAATGTAGGTGAAGTAGGAGGGAAGAGAGGAGGAAGCGTTTTATTTATTTTTATTTAGTTGTATATCTTGGTTGTTCTCCTGGGCCCAGGACAGAAACCTGGGTCCTTGGGATGTTTGTAAGACCAACCAGAGGCAGTTGACCAAACCACTGTTCCACCAGGACACACTTAAAAGATTATTCTTGATCACAAAATGTTTGATCACATTGGATTTAACCTGATTATTTGCAATAGGGGCAATAAGAGAGATAATTAGTCAAAACAGGCATCCCTGAATTTTTTTGTGTGTGTGTGTAAATTTAGAGCTATACAATCTTAAGTAACTACTTAGGTCACAGAATTAACTTCTATATGGAAGTTTTCATAAATAATCTTAGATTGGACTTCTGAACATCTCTTTTATTTACTGTCCCAAGGTTGGGAGACCATTCTTTGGAAATCCTTCCACTAGATTTCTGTAGTACAGACAAATTTGGATAAGTTAATTGCACAATCTTATACTAAAATCTTCGACATTTGCTAAGTCTTACCAGGAAGTCAGTGATCTCCCACCTGTAAGTATGGGACCTTGTTAGCCAGGCATCATACTAGTTTTCCTGTCACCTACTCTGTGTGTTTTTCTCGTGTGACTTTTCATATCTGATTAAATGAGACTCATTCTCAAATATGACATTCCAAGTATGCCTGGTTACAAAATCCAATTATATCCTGATACAAAGCAGATGATATTAGTATCAATCCTATGTAGATAACTTGCCACAGAAATTAAGGAAACCTCTAAGTTTCTGAATGTTGAGGATCCCATAAAAAATCAGATACCATTTAGTGTTTTATTTCAGATCACAAAAGTGGAATCTACTAAAATGTGGGTTAGAAATCATCTAGGAAGAAAGTAAAAGGCTTCCTCACATAGCCAAAAAATTAAAAAATATATATTAAAAAAAACCATTAGATAACATAAATGATTTAAAAAAAAAAAAGAAAGAAAGGTACTGGCAGGAATGAAAATGAACAGAGACAGGCAGGCAGGAAGAGAGAAAAGGAAGAAGCATTTTATTTTTTATTTAGTTTTCATGCTGGTTGTTTCCCCCAGATCTGGGATGCGAACCCAGGTCCCTGGAATGCACTCCTTTGGGAGATGGCTGACCTAATTGCTGTACCACCAGGGCATGCCCATCAATGATATTTAGAACAAATAACCACCATAAAATTTTCCTCATCAGTTCATTCAGTCCTGTGTGGTTGATTCTTGTTCAAAGGGAACTTGATCAACAATCTCCTTTCAAGAAACATCTACTTCTGAACTAAAAAGTGTCCTGAAAATATAGCTCCAGTCTATTGGTACAGTCTGAAAGTTGTCTAAGCACTGTCAGCTCAGAGGCATGTACCCAAGAGTCTATTCTTATACAGTACCTATACAATCCTTTCGACGACTCTCACAGACTTTAGGTATAAAGTTATCCTGAACATTGCATATTTCTCTAGTATTCACTCTTGGAAAGGCAAAGTCAAAAAAATTGTACAAGGATATTTGGGCTCTTTATTAACATAGTATCATGGGGTGTGTCCTGGTGGAGTATTGGTTCGATTCATTGCCTTTGACTGCTGCAGTCCTCATACATCCCAAGGACCTGGGTGAACAACTGAATAAAAATAAAGTGCTTCTTCCTCCTCTCTCTTCCTGACTGCCTCCTACCACTGCTCACCTTCTTTCCTGCCAACATCTTTATTTTAAAAAAAGAAAAAGAAAATAAAAGATGCCATGGGTTATTTAATCAAAATGACAGTAAAACATTAAAATAAACACTTAAGGGAGTGCCATTGTAAGGAATCTTAGCACTTTCACTAGAATTTTTGTGCTTTCTGGATTCGTTTTTCTTGTTTTTAATCATTAAGAACATAATAAATCTAACATAAAGCAAAAAGTTGTTCTGCTATTTAGACAAATTATGTAGGAAACAAAGGAAAATGTCTTTCAGATTGTGGGTGATGGCATTAAATCACTAAGCCAAAAAATAAGCCCATCAAAACTGAATTTTGACAAAATGTGAACATATTTCATGGTTTTTCAGATTCTGCTAGTGTTAACCTATGCAAATCAGATTCACTTTCTAAGATTTGTCCTTTCAGATTCTGTGACAAACTGCCATTTTACTTTGGAACAAAAGTACTCTTTTTCTTTGAAAAACAAAGAAAAACCTTGTTTTTCTCTGTCCCTATTTCAATCACCTATATCAATTTATAATTTAGCTTTCAGAGAGAAAATTGGGTTGAGGGGATAGATAATAAGAACTGTTTGTCATACACAAGCATTTTATCAGACTAGTAAAGCTTATGAATATACACAACAGACTTTGTACAGCCACATTCATCTTTTTTACACCTTAAGTAGCAAAATGAACCCCTTATTGACATGATCCAAAGATATAGCCAATCTAATAATATACACAAATAAGAAGCAAAAGTATATCAACTTATTGGCTATTATTCAAAAGTCTGAGTACAACAAAATGTTGGCAAGAATGCAGAGAAAAGGGAACACTTTGACACTGTTGGTAGAAGGACAAATTGGTACAACCCTTATGGAAAGCAGTATGGAGAGTTCCCAAAAAATGGAGAATGGAAATCCCTTATGATCCCATCATCCCACTTCTGGATATTTAACCAAAAGACACAAAAACATTCATTTGCAGGGATATACGTACCCCCCATGTTTATTACAATATTATTTATAATATCCAAGAATTGGAAACTACCTAAGTGCCCATCATCAGATGAATAAAGAAGATGAGTACACACACAATGGAATACTACACAGCCATTAGAAGAGATGAAATCCTGTCACTTGTGACAATGTGGGTGGAGCTAGAGGGGATTATGCTAAGTGAGATAAGTCAGAAGGAGAAAGACAAATACCACTCTTATGTCGAGCGTAGGGAGACAAAGCAAAGGAGCAGACTAAGCAAAAACCAACCCTTGAACATTAATAGAACTGAGGTTGCCAGTAGAGAATAGGTTGAGGGATGGGGGACGAGAGAGATGAGTCCAGTGGACAGTGGTGAAGTACTTCTGGTTATTTGGTGGTGGGCAGAGTGTGTTGTCATTTATTTGAGGAATGGGGAACCTGTACATTCGGGTTTATATTTTTTGTAAATCAAAGTTTCCTCAATATTTTTAAGTGTATCAACTAAAAATTATGCTTAATAAACAACATTTTGTTTATTAACATGTAAAACATGTTTTACTGGAAGTTATCTGAGCATCCAAGAATTATTTATTAGTTCATTTCACATTAGTCCAAAATTTTAAATTACCGTAAGATCTTGGAGATATTTAAGCTGATACAATTGCTGCTGATAATAGTTTGTCAGAATTATGATTCAATGTAGATGAGCAGAAATTTTCATTTGTAAAATTAACAAATTTTTTACAGGAAGAGTAATAGCTTACTTGATCAGTTAACCTCTAAGCACATTTAGGAAGTTCAGATTAGGCTTTCTATATGAGAAACTATACCCCAGTAAATGAAAATGTTTGCATTATTTATTATACTTAATTCTGGCAGAACTAGTGTTGATTTGTAAAATATTTACCTTAATTATAATAATTGGATTCTTAAAATACTTCTAAACTAATGGTTTCTGTGAGAGGTTTTCTTTTCTTTGCCTAGTCTATTGGAACTATTGTGTATTTTACTTTATTTTCTTGAAATTTTAAGAACGTTTGATAGGTAAGTGCTTATTCAACTCCATAGAATCAGTGAGAACAGAGCTCCTTAAGTGATATTATAATTTAGTAATATCTTCGAAAAGTAGGAAAACATAATATTTACCCAACAAGGGTCCAAAGTATTCCTGACTTACAGAGAGCCAGCTTCAAGCTCTACAGCTTCGGTCAAGGGTCAGAAGTAAACACACAAAAGAATACTTGGTAATGTGGTGGAGGGCAGGGTATGTTGACATAGCTAAGAAATGGGGAACAGATCCATAGGAAGTTGTTTTAATGTGTAGAATAATTACTGTAATAAAAAATTATTTAAAAGTAAACACAGCAAAAAAAATCCCATAAAACCTCAGTAGTCCAGATCTCAAAAATGCTGTTCTCCTTTATAGCATGTACATTCTTTATTGAGTTTAACATAGACAAACGAACAAGAAGTTTAACAAACTGATTTGCTTTCTTACCTATGGAAAGTAGGAAATCTATAGAGATTTCCAAAGTCAAACCATCAAAATCAAATTCTCAATCCAGTTCCACCATCATTGAGGAGTAACTTATCAATTGTGCATAAACCAGAAGCAAAAGCACATGAAGAGAGAAAAAAATGAGAGAACTAGAATATCAGCAGAATTAAAGTTCTGTTGCCATTTGGGATTTACGTGGGAACCCAAGAAAAGATGTACCCAGGCCAATGCAGCCAGTGAGGTACACATCTTTGACATCTCTGGAAAATCCACTGGCATCTCCATAGAACCTCAGAACTGTGTAAGGACACTTTAAAAAAAATAAAATCATGACTCATGCACACATAAAATGAACACTTCTCATACACAAGATCTGCTTTAGACTCAAGCAGCTTTTTAGGGCTTCTGTTGTCTTTTGGTGGTTCATTCATCCAAGACAGTTTTGATCAGAAGGCTCCTTGTCTTAACACATGCTTCAGTGATCTCAATGGTAGAGAAGTAGGATAAGTGAGCCTCATGTTAGCAATTAATATTTTGACTAGAGTGACAGGCACACTCTTGTTCATAACCTATTAGTCAGGACTTGTCACATGGCCCTGCCTACCTGCTAAGGGAACTGGAGAATGTAATCTTGCATGTGTGTCCAAGAAGATGAGTACTAGAAATATCTGTGAGTACTAGCAATTAGACTTAAAATTGTAGAATTGTAACAAACTTTAATCTTACAAAAGCGTAAATACTGTAACTACCCAGAGAAGATACAGTCCCCCAATATTCAACTAGATAATTATGGAAAAAAAAAAAAAAAAAAAAAAAAAAAAAAAAAAAAAAAAAAAAAAAAAAAAAAAACAACTCACTGGCTTTGTGGTAGGCTAAAGCAATCTAGTAGTTCGGTAAGTGTTTAAAAGTCCACATCAAATTTATTTGCTATAAAATATATCCAGTGATGTTTGAGATGAGAAAATATAGATTCTCTTTTAGAGTCCTTCGCACTGAATACACAAGAACTGCTGATTTTTAAATAACAGAAAATACTTGTGCATATTTTTTTAAAAAATAAATAACCTGAAGAATAGAAACCACAGTCAAAATAGTGTTTGATTTTTTTCTGAGTGGTTAGATTACAAATGACTTTTTCTTTCTTTTATGTCCATCTCTGTTTCAAGGTTTTCTACAGTGGGCATGAATGTCTTAAATTAAAGGGATTAAAAATGCTAATCATCAGAATTAAGCAAATATAAGATAGTATTGAGGCTAGCAGTATAGGATTTAATTTTTATTAAAAAAAATATTTTCTATTTTAAGCAAAGACAAAGCTTGCCTGATTTCTTTCTGGCAGTTAAACTCAGAGAGATGTTACTAGATATCATATATTGTGTGTGATGTGATGTGCTGTATTGCATTGTTAAATTCTTCTTATGTGTATTCCCTGAAACTGCTTTTAGAGTTGCAAAAATAAAGCTTTGATCTGGTAGCTGGCCTTAATCCCACAGTGACTTGGGGGGGGGGGGGGCAGAACAGTCTCTTTAAGATGTTCATGCACTGTCATAGGTGTTCAGTGCATGATGGTACAAGGCTGAACCTGGACTTATGATTGTAGTGTTTTAATCTGTTATGTAGGTTTCCAAGAGTTTAGCCATATCTGCTCAGATATAGTTCTTTTTTTCCCCCTTTTGTCCTCAGTGAAAAAGACTGTAGCATCTCATGCTTAATTTTCTTTTTGCTTATTTTCACTTAAATGATCTTGTGAACCTAAAATGAAAAATAGGAGAAAACTATTAGAAAAGCATGAAAATCTGACTGACAATATTTATTTTAGACCTTTATTTTAAAAAAATGGGTAGATTGTTTTATTTTTGTATTGTGGAACCAAGCTATCTAAACAGTATTATTTTGTTTGGAATGTTTTTAACCTTCTTTAAGCTAGTCTTTAAACCTTATCTGGTTTTAAATGAGAAGACAAATAGGATTGTTGAATTAATGACCTGTAGCTTTAAATTCAGCCAGTTTGATGCGTTTGTCTTTTATAAAAGATGCTCACAGTTCAAGAAGAGAGGCAGATACTGTCTGTGATCTCCACTCTCAGAATCAAACTATTCATTTGCATCACCAGCGATAGCAAACCGCGCACGCCCACGGATGCTTGTTTGGCAGAAGCTTCTGTTTATTCAGCACAGAATCCTCCCGGGCTCCCAGATGTAGAGAGCTCTAAGAGTTGATGCAGGATACGGAACCGGAACTGTGCATAGGCTCAGTGGGCGCTGCAGAGGATTGGCTATGCGGGGATGTTGGTGTGGTGTGGCTGTACCTGCGTGTTCTGTGAAAAGCTCTTCTCTGAGGCTGTGAAGGTGAGAAGCCCAGGGATCCACTAGAAACTCCATTGCAGCTGGCGCTTTGGTGGGGGAATGCGTTCCCAGTGGTGACTGTCCCCATTTACAGTGTTATTCTCGGAAACCAAGAGTGTGCGGCGGTGACAGACCATGCCACGGCCCCTCCGCAATTTGGAAGCTGGGACAAATGAAAAGAGCTTATAGCCAAAAGAGGTTGTGATTTGCTTTCACCATCCAGGCTTGCTCTGGAAGGGCACAAGTGAAGGATGAGCTTTGTGGCGAGCAAAATCAGCAGACTGCCTGAAAGGGGGTTTGGGTAAGATAAATGTGCTACTTGTATTTGTTTTTTCTAATTTTGTTTGTTGGTTGTTATTTTTATTTTTACTCTTCTATCCATAGAGCTGCCTCTTAACAATAAGTAAAACATTTTGCAGAATCAAATTCGATAAAAAGGAATGACCAAGAAAACCAGAAAGGAAAACATTATTTCTGGTCGTTTAGTTGTGACCTTCAGAGATAGCCATCAAGTTTTCTCATAGACCCATGAAAAGACAGAAGCTTTTCACAACAAGGAACGCTGACTAACAATTAGCTGTCTTTATCGTCTTTGAACAGTCATAATTTGCCCCCCTTTTTGTCCAGCTTTCACTATGGCTTGAAGTGGAAAATAGAAAAATCAAGGCTTCCTGCTTACTGAGTTGTCTCTAGAACAGTAGTGAGCTGAGAACATAAGTGTGGGGGCGGAGAAGGGCGGGGCGAGGAGTCTGCTATGTTCATAGCTGCGTTGGTGGGTATTTGTCGTGGGTTCATTATCATGCTGTTCAGTATCAAGTCGCTGTCAGTCCTGTGTCTTTCTTGCCTGTGCTGTTATTTAAACCCCTCAGTGTTCTCTTTTGTGCTTTTCTCTTTGCCAGACCCAATTCTGTCATTACAAAGCCTTTTTTTTCCCCGTTACTGTTAATACTTATTAGCCTTTAGTAGAGAAAAGACAGTGGTAGTAACTAGCCTTGAAATATTTATGGACCCCAAGAAAGATGAAAAACATTTCTGTTTATAATCTGGATTTTACTTTCAGCAGTTTTCAGAGTCTTGATTTTGGAATCTTCAATAAGTATTTTATTACAAGTTAAGTGGGTTGCATTAAATCTGTGAAATCCTACCTGAATCACCTTATTCTAATCTCCTTTAAATTGGATCTTGTTTCTTACATTTTAGTAAGCATGAATGTTTACTTTTCCTCACCCTGACTTAGACCAGTATTGCTAGATGATATGGTGACCGATCTTGTTCTTGGACCCCTCTCTTCACCAGTAGAGAGAGCCAAGTTTCCTAATTGCTTAAGAGTGGGCACAGAAGAGATTCATTGACACCTGGCTTTTTGCTGACTCATTGGTTATGTAAGCCTTGTGAGCACAGCAATCCATGTTCTCTCTTGGGTTACTGGGAAGGTAGCCCCTCCTAGCTTACTGACCTTTTCCTCTCAGCATCCTTCTATTCCTCACTTAAGACTTTTTGGTAACACAGTCTCATCCAGTCACCAAGTGAATTCTAAGGAGTAATGAATAGACATCCTTTTTCTTTTTTTAAATTGCCATGTTCTTTAACTGTGTTTTCATCAAATTATGATAAAATTCCAAATTCTCTATTCTTTTGACACATGAAACCTTCAGTAATACTTTTCATCTATGCCCTAAAATAACAACTTCCCTTTCTGTCTTTGAGAACTTAGTTCAAATGCCCCTGTTTAAAGAATCCTGTGACCTCACAGTCTAAAGTATTTTTTCCTCCCTTATTGTTCCTTTACTCACAGCACTCTGTTCTTGTTCTTTGTAGTATTTTTTCACAATGTATAGTGTTTGGTTACTGGTTTTTCTGTCATTGCCACTTTTGCCCACTCTAGGTGTAAGCCTCCTGAAGACAAAGATTTTGTTTTGTTCATCAGTACATACTCAAGCATCTAATCTAGCAAAATGCTTAACTGAGGGTTGAAGAAAGGCAGTCTTGGATGTGCAAAGGCCCTATGGGGAGAAGAAATAGAGTGAGCAACAGGGGCTGAGAGATGCCAATATGATTAGAGTGGAGGAAGCATGTGATAAGAAGGATAGATCCTGGGCCTGATCATGTAGGACTGACTTTATAGACCTTGTTCCAGTTCTTCTTGATTTTAAGAGTTGTAGGAAGCTACTATAAGTATATAAGCATTAGGTGATTTAAGGCTTTTCTTTTTTATTCTTTAATGTCCAGCTTATCTTAGATCCTAAGTTAACACAGATAAATCAGTCAGGATAAGTGATCCAGAAGAAAGATGACAAAAGTTTGTCTTAAAGTAATGGTGGTAGAAATAAATGGAGATAATTGGAAAATATTGTAATTTGGCAGAAATTTGGGAAGTAATATAGAAAGACTTTTGTTGGATCAGATATAGGCACAAGATGTCAAGAATTGCTCTAGCATGCCCTGGTGGCCTAGCAATTTAGTCTATCAGGACGTAATCCACATATATCCCAAGGCCCACTGGCTGAGAAAATGACCAAGATGAACAACTAAATAAAAAAATAAAGTGCTTCTTCCTCCTTTCTTTTCCTGCCTGCCTGCCAGCTTGCTTTCATTCCTGCCTGCACCTTTCCTTAAATATATATATATATATATATATATATATATATATATATATATATATATATATTACCTTTTAAATGACGAATGGTTCCTGAGATTTGGTTTGGTTTAGTTTGGTTTTGGCTTATGTAACCTGAAAGACAAGTTTTTCTGAGATTTAGAACAGGATCGGGTATAAAGGATGATTATGATATTGGCTTTGGACATACAGATTTTGATGCATTCAAGCAGTCAAATCCAAAGAATTTCCACTGGGAAGTTTTTGGTGATATACTTGGACTGTAGTCCCAAACAGAATTGCAGCCTACCTTCGGAGCTCATCTTATACCACAGTCGTCTCCTGTCCCAGACTCTTACAACCCCCTTAACCTTTCAGTAATCAGTAATCTTAAAGATGCTGTTCTATTCCTTCTCCTGGGGCCTTTGCTCGCACTGGACTGTCAAACCTAAACACTCTTCCTTACCCCTTCTCCTCTTATCAAAAATGCCCTCTTTCAAGGCTCATTTTATTTATTCACTTCCAAAAAGGCTTCTCTGTTCACTTTCCTTTCTTTTGAATACATGGCTCCTTCCTGTGTTTACGAATTACATTGCCTTTGTGCATCTACTGTATCATTATACAATCAGACTATATTTCAGTTAGTGGTTTCCATGTCTCATCAATGAAGTCCTATGTTCCTTGCAGTCAAGGATTCCACTTTAATTCCATGTTTTACATAAGGAAAATGAAGAATAATTTCAAAATGTTTTAAATGTTTATATCCTTTGTTTTATTTCAGAAGGTTGGCTTATGTTTTATACTTCATCATTATTGATCTTGAATGAGAAAAATTTAAGTGGGATTTTTGAAACAGTATGTTACAAAAGAATGACTGTAATTCTAACTTACTTGGTTAATGCAATTGGATACAAATTATTTTTGTAAGAGGGGTGGAAGAAGCTTTATATTTTTATTTAGTTGTCCATATCCGTTGTGCCCTTCTCCCCCAACACCAGGTCTCGAACTTGTGACCTTGGGAGGTATGTGGGACTGCTCCCAGGGTGTACTTGACCTCTATGCCATTAGGACACGCCCTGGAAAAAAATCTAAGAGAAATTGTTAAACAGAGGAGACAGATTTTACACTCTTGATAAAAACTCTTCACAGTGGATAAAGTTCGTTAATTTAGAAAAAGCATTAAATCTTTGACTAGGGATACTTTAGGCTTTTCTTACAATCTAATTAATTTTGAGAACTTAGTTGCTTTTTTTGTACAATAAAATAAAGCAGATACACTTATAAAGTTGGTATAAATTTCTGCTGTATATACTGTCTAATACCTTAAGAATCATCAATCTTTAAAGATCTTGGAAATGTTTAATTACCTTTTGCCTATACTTTACATTATATAAGCTGCTTTTGCACGACGTCTTACTACCACTTTCATAGGTCCTGTAGCCCCTCGCTTTGTGCTTTGGGTGGGTGGATAGATGAGTGGTTGGATGGGTGGGTGGATGGATGAATAATAAACCCTAGGAAGAAGGATGTAATCCTAAATGTAAGATTCTCATCTAGAATCTAACTTTGCAGAAATCGTCAATACCTCCTGTTTCTGTTACTCCAAGTGGCAGTGGTGGTGGCTGTTATGCGAAACATTGTAATGAAGTATTGAAGAGCAGGGACTTCAAATACAAATCATATGGGTTTTAATTCCTGGCTCTGCTGCTTACTGGTTGTGTGTGATTTAACATTTCCTGTGTCAGTTTCCTAAGCTGTAAAATGGGGAGTGTAACAGTATATTTTTAAGGCTGTTTTGAGAATTAAGTAAATATAAGCAAAGCACTTAGAAAAGTACCAGGCACATAGTAACACTCAACTTGCTACTGTTTTTACTATTGTCACCATCACATCTCCATCAGATTTACATAAAAACCAGATTAAACCTTGATCTGTTCTAACCTCAAAAGTTTGAGGAGTAGATACACTGAAGCAATTCTAGAAATAGTCCAATAGCTCATGAAGAAAAATAACACTGTTGGGCATGTGACTCATGTTTTGAATAAAACAGGAGAGGGAATACTAATGCATGTTATAATTTGTGTAAAAGTTTAAATCAACTCTAAGCTTTTTTCTAATTAAGGTATATCTGATTCTTTTTCTTTTCTTTTTTTTAAAGGAAAAGTGCAGGTAGGATGAGAGAGGAGGAAGAAGCATTTTATCTGTTTTATTTATTTCAAGTCCAGGTCCCTGGGATGTGTGTGGACAATGCTAGCCAGAGGCCATGAACTTATCCACTAGGCCGCCACAGCACAACTACACAGTTTTAAATGTTAGAGAAACAGAACTGGACAAAACGCAAAAATCCCTTTCTTCATGGACCTTGCAGTCTAGTTTTTGGTGACAAATATAAAAATATAAATGTCAGACGAGTAAAAGTTCTATGTAGGAAAATGAAGCTAGGAAGGGTAATAGAGAGTTCATAACGGAAGCAGAGGTTGCAGTTCTGAGTCAGGTAGTCAGAGAAGCCCTTGCTACTAACGTGACATTGGTGCAAAGATTTGATGGAGATGGTGAAACCAGCCTTATGGATGTCTAGAGGACGGCATTCCAGGCAGCAGAAACAACACTCTAGTGAAAAAGCCCTGCAATGGGTACATGCCTGGCACATTCCAGGAGCAGCAAGGAAGTCAGTGGATTGAAGAATGAGTAGTAGAAGATGTAGACCAAGAGGTAATGAACGGGGTGCCAGATCGTGCGCTCTCGGCCATTATAAGGACCTTGTCTTTTACTTTAAGTTAGGAACTCACTGAAAAGTCTTAGGTGTTAAAAAATTGTTGTCATCTGACTTATGTTTTAAAATGAGCCCTCTGGCTGCTTTGTGGATAATTAATTATAAAAAATATTATCGCATAATAGTTAGGAGACTTGTAATAGTCCAGACGAGTGCTGATAGTGACCTAGACCAGGATGGCACAGTAGAAATTCAGTGACAAGCGGTCAGGTTTTGCATCTCTAGCAGTCAGAGCCGGAACGGTTGTCAGGGCCGTTTAGCATAATTGGTGCCTGACAGAGCAGACTGTGGCCACGCTGCTTGGTTCAGCATTGAATTTGCCACTTTGTGATCTTGGGCAAATTAAATTATTTATGCTTTTGATTTTCTTAGCTATAAAATAGAGATAATAAGACCCATCTTGTAGTATCATAAGAATTAAGCAATTTACTAAATATATTCTGTATTAGCAGTATGCTTATTAGTGTTAATAGGTATGTTGACAGCATTAGGGCAGGAGCAAGAACAAGGAGTCTAAGGTGACTACGAGATGAAGCTGAGCACGTAGGCCAGCAGCGTAGTCTCTTAACACGAGAAAGGCTGCCACAGGGGCAAGTCTGGGGGAGATCAGGATCTCAAGTTTGTACATCGTGAATTTGAAATGACGGTTAGACATAATCTAGGTACAGGTATTGAGCGGGAGTTGGATGTATGAGTCTGGAGTTAAGTAGGGCATAGAGGTATACGTTTGGAAGCCTTCGGCAAATAAATCCCATTTAAGACCATTTTAAGAGCAAAAAGGGTAACTGCACCTTACAGTGAGTTTGGGGTTGTAGAGTTCGGACAGCCCGTCTTTAGAACCTCCACTCTTCACAGCTGCCCAACAAGCCTAACAGTGGTTCAGGGAGTAGTTCAGTTATTACCGACCCCACGGAGCTTTCCATATTCTTTCATTAGTTTAGACTTTTGTTTTGTTTAAATTAATAGCATTAAGATTAGGCTTATGTTTTATCTTAATTTGACTTGTGTCATAAAATTATTTGTAACGAATTAGCTTCTAAAGGGGAACTGGTTAGTGGCACTTTTACAAATTGGCTTGTCCTGACATGGATTCTGTATGTGTCCTCGGTGGTGAAAAATGTTTTGATGCCACCACCTTCTTTTGCTGGCTAGCACATACTCAGAAAATAGAAACTAATTTTAGCATAAGCAGATTTGTGTGCTTCAGACTAATCATTCTTTATTCTGCAGTCTTGTGAGTAATTTTTGAATAATTGTCCAAGACACTACTATTTCTTTTTAACAAATTTTAAAACTTAGAAGGAAACCTGGATCATCTGTTCAAACTGTCAATCAGTGTATCTTCACATGACATTTTTTCCAACAGAGGCTGGAGTTTATTGGTAGCATAATACACAAAAATAATAATCATTAAAATGTCCTTTGAAACCAAGTTTCCTTTTTTTTAATTCCACTGTGTATTTCTAAAATAGTTTTTTCTTTTATTTTGTTTACATTCCTACATGCTTTTTGGAATATCGAATTCCACCCCTCAGTCTGCGCACTTCACACCACATCTACCACCAAATTTCCAGTGCCTTTTACCACCGCCTTGTCACCTTTTTCCTTCCCTTGTTACCGCTCCTTTCTGAAATCCCCTGGCAGCCACAGTCTTTCTCCTGTGGGTTTTGTTGAGATTTGTCTGTTGGTTTTATTTCTTTATATTCCACATACAAGCGAAGCCATTCTGTACTCTCTTCTTTCTGGTTTACTTGGCTTAGATAGTCACCTCAGTTCTATTCAGGTTGTTGCAGATGACATACTTTCATATCTTTTAGCGGCTGCATCGAATTCCCTGGGGTATACATGATCCTGCGGCTTTATCCATTCATCTGACTTTTTCTTCCCAAAGGAGAGGTGCAGGCAAGAAGGAAGGCGAGTAGTCAGGCAGGAAGAGAAAGGAGGAAGAAGCACTTTATTTAATTTTTATTTAGTTGTTCACATTGGTTTTTTTCCCTGGGACCTGGGATTCGAATCCAGGGGTATGTGGCCTGCGTCCTTCGGAGGAAAATGACCTAAGCGCTGTTCCACCGGGGTGCACCTCGTATTCTTAACAAACAGGTCCGAAGTTTCCTCTTGGACACTTCAGTGTCGTAGATGAATTGGTATTTGAGCACCAACCCCTTCCCTGCCCACCCCTCACCCACCTCTGGTGAGGCTGAATGTTGAGTCCATCTCTTCCATTTTCAGTATATGTTACTTCTTTTCCTTTTAGTTTTCAGGGAGAGGTCTTTCTCTCAAAATCTGTTACTCATCTATAAAGTAAATTTTCTTAACTGGTTGACCTCTTTATTTCCTTCCTAATTGAGTCTGTGCTTATAAAAACAACAATCATTAACATCGTAGCATTTTGTTGTTGTTGTTTTCTCCAGTGCCTAACAGAGGTCCTGTATATAAGAGGCTTTCTGCCAGATTTTGTTAAAATGAAAATAAATCACCTGACCAGGCTCACATGGATCCATTAAGTCCAGCCATCAGACCTGAAATATATGCGGCAGCGCTCATCCTCAATGATGTCTTTCATATAAGCCAGGAAATCAGTTCTCCTGTGACAAAGCTATTCTGAGCAGCAGCCACAGGCCCATAATGAATATTTTGCAGTTGATTTGGAGCAGAGTGAGCCAGATAGGATGTTAGTGGTCTAAACTGAGATTCAGCCCTATCTTCAGCAGCTTTGGAGGGGTGAGCATCATCTATTGGAAGCTATTTTTTCCTTGCAGAAATTCTAGTGTTTGTTATATTCGTAATGTCATGGCTCAGGCACTGCATCGCATAGGAGGGTCTAGAAAGATTGCGTTAAGGAGATGCCGGTATGCATTTTTTTAAACAAGTAGTTCCAGGGTATCTTTTTTTGACCAAGGAATTGTGCTATTGTCTTGAAGTGCAAAGTTGAATGTGACATGATCGCTGCCCTCCAGAACTTAAGTGAAAGCAAGACATCCAGTCATTTCAATATCATACGCTAGGGGCAGGCACAGCCTATGGCCAAGGTACGGGCCAAGTAAAGCCCAAAGACCAGATTTGAGATCCTGGCAGTGGTGGATGGGTGGGTATGCTAAGGGCAGCAATAGAACTGTGTGGATGCATACATGGTATTATAAAGGAAAAGCCAATTCAGCTGCAAGGGGAGGTTGTCAGGAAAGATTTCTGGAAGGAAGTTATAGCTGAACTGAGTCTTGAAGGATAAATAGTAGTTAGCCAGAAAAGGAAAGTGATGTCATGTCAGGGATTTCTGAATTTCTTCTAATAATAAATATGTACTTGAATTCTGAGTAATGACGCAGCAAGGAATAGAAAGAGGTAACTCTTGAATGCTTGCCATGTTTTGCAGTCATCTGATTTCACATGTGTTTGGGGTCTTTTTAAAAAGTCTCATGAGAGAAAATTGAGAAGATGTATAAATGAGAAGACGTAGGCTCAAAGGGGCCCAAAGACATGCAGCTAATTAGGTGAAGCCAGTGCTCTTTCCACCCTATTGCCTTTATACATGATTGTTCTCAATGCTGGCTGCTTCTGTGTTTTGACACTTTCATTGACTCAGAGAAAGTAGATATACTGTATCTGCAATATTTTTGCACTTCAAAAATGTAAGCCCTTACAAGGCTTTATCAAATACAATGCCCTTATGGCTCCTTATGACCCTGATTAACATGTGTGTTGAGGTATGGCTATCTAAATTTTCTCTTGGACTGTTTTTTGATCAATTCATTCAGATCAGCTCATAGATCATGTTCTGGCAAATGGATTCTTAATAGGAAGAGACAAAGTGCAAACAAAGCAGTATAGTCTGCCTCTTACAGCAATAATTAGATATTAATTGTGACTTCTGAACGTGCTCCTAGCTTTGTAGCTTGTTTCTTTGCTTATAACAAGTAGTCAAAATATATTTAACTGACTGATTTTTGTTTTTAGCTTTATTCTACACAAATTAATTCTGATCTCAGCCTGAACAGCTGGAACTTGCCTCATTGGTGGCTGTGATCAGACAGAAAAGCCCTTCAGGTTATTGCCAGCACCTTAAAGTCAGTTCACTTGTAATACGGGGATAGCAACGTCAGCTTTATACGGTTGTCGTGAGGACTGGAATGTCATATCAGTCCTTTACCTGTAGTGTTGAGTTACATTATTCCTTTGATTCAGACTTTCTACATATCCCTTGTTCATGCCTGATATTTGAAAGATCTTGGAAGGAAATGTATTTTGCAGTCTTCTAACATTTCAGTTTTTTTTTGTTTTTTTTGTTTTTTTCAAAGAATCACTTACTTGTACAAAAATAATAGCCGGTGCTGACAGCTGCTCATGTTCAGTACTGTTTCGAGCACTTTTATGTTTAGTGACTCATGCGCCCAAGTCTTGTGAAGCGTGGGCATTATTAGTGTCATCCCCATTTATAATTGATGAAATGGATGCAGAGTAACTTGCCCAAGACCACCTGGCTGGTAAGATGCAGAGCCAGAGTCAAGCCCAAGCAGTTTACCTGGAATCTGTGCTTCACCATTATACACTAACTGTAGCCAGATTCAATAATCTGGTTTTTCTGATTTGTGCCTTTTCGTATATGTTCAAGAAGATTCTTTTCTCTTTTCCAGTACTGCCTCCTAAAAGGCTTAAATGTGCTTTTCCTATTTTGCGTGTAGTGGTCTGTCCAGAGTGAGGTAGGAATCTATGTTGTTATATATATATATATATATAGTTATGTCTGGATACCTAACGTACTGGCAAAGGCTGTTAGAAACAAGAATGGCTTTTCAGTTGTGTGTTCATGGCTAAGTCAGACCCTTCCACTGCTGAGTGTTTGTCTTTAAGGACTTTGTTCACAACTCAAGAGAATCAGGAGTACTTGCAGTCCCTGTCCTGTCATTCTGTGGGTCAATATGTCATTCTATTCCCAGCCCTCCTGTCCCAGTTCCTCCCTCTTCTCTCTCCTTCCTTTTAAAGGATAGTGCCTGTAATTCAGTGATTGGTGGTTTCAGGTGTGAATTCTAACTCGTGCAGAAGCTATGAGTTAGTTTCCTTGGGCGGCTGAGGGCAAGGGTTCTGTAAACCGTGCTCTGTATCATATGCATGGTTTTAAGTGGGACTGCATTGGGAGGGCACAGTGTGGCTCTGAGCAGCCCACATAGGTCCCAAGTCAGAGAAAAGGCAGTCTGGTTTATTTCTTTAGTTGTTGTGTAGGGAAATAAAATCACATCTAAACTTTGGTCATTTGTAAATATAGTGAGTGTTTGTTATGGGTTGTCGCCTGCTAAAAACTATTTAGTGGATAAAACTAGCAAAATTTGAGCTAAAAGACCTGAGCTTTGTCATTGACTTGATTTTTTTTGTTTTGGGTTATTTTTTGGCCCCGGGTTTCAAACTCAGGTCCATAGACTTTATATGGCCTGCACCTGATCCCCCTGAACCACTTAATACTGTCCCTGTCCCTGCACGTTCACATTGCCTTGCCCAGTTTATCAGTTTCTTATAATTTGGAATTTTAACTCTCAAAAGTATACAGCATTCACCCTGCTGCTTTCAACAGTATGCCCATTCTTACCTTTGGCTGTCTCCAGCTGCCAGTTAAGGGTCTCTACTAGAAGAGAGAGAATGATTCCATCACTCTTATGATTTGGATAAAAAGACTGGTTAAAAAAAATTTTTTTAAGACTGAAATGAAGGTGAGTAGACAGGCAGGAAGAGAGAGGAGGAGGAAGCAGTTCATGTATTTTTATCTAGTTCTTCATCGTGGCTGTTCTCCCTGAACCTGCATCTCAAACCCAGGTCCTTGGGATGGGTATGGACTGTTCTGTGGAGGGCTGATCCACCAAGCCACCAGGGCATGCCTGAAGATTAAATTTTCTATGTAACCAGTCAAATACCTATTCTGCTAGTATTTCAGACAACCATAGTCTGAGAGCGTGGGTGGGAATTAGAGTATTGTCTGAATGCTGCCGTTGATTTTTATATAATCAAATTGAAATGCAGATGTACCTTGCTTTACATAGATACGCTTTAAATAAAAGTAGGTGTGAAGAAGGTTTGCGAAACAATTTATGCTTTACATCCTCTAGCAAAAGAGTACCCTAATTCACATCGTGTGGAAATCTTTTCTTCATACATCTGGTTTGCTTAAAACAAAATGTTGCCTGTATGAGCACAGTATCCAAGAAGGAGACGAAACTTGTTCAGGACAGGAGGAATTAGGTCAGCAGTCTGGGCTGAGATCTAAGATTAGGTAAAAGGTCAGTAAGTTTGGGCTTATTGATTCCATAGTGGTAGTCCTCTTGGGCTCTTTCTAACATCCACCTCTTGCTTTTATGCTAGATCGAGCGGTTGGAAGTAAGTAACCTCGCCCAGACTTCCAGTGCAGTGGCCTCCAGCACCGATGGCAGTGTCCACACTGACTCCGTGGATGGAACACCAGACCCTCAGCGCACAAAGGCTGCTATTGCTCACCTGCAGCAGAAGATCCTGAAGCTCACAGAACAGATTAAGATCGCACAGACAGCCCGAGATGACAATGTTGCTGAGTATTTGAAGCTTGCCAACAGTGCAGATAAGCAGCAGGCTGCCCGAATCAAGCAGGTCTTTGAGAAGAAGAACCAGAAATCTGCCCAAACCATCCAGCAGCTACAAAAGAAGCTTGAGCACTACCACAGGAAGCTCCGAGAGGTGGAGCAGAATGGGATCCCCCGGCAGCCAAAGGATGTCTTCAGGGACATGCACCAGGGTCTGAAGGATGTGGGAGCAAAGGTGACTGGCTTCAGTGAAGGTGTGGTGGACAGTGTCAAAGGTGGACTTTCCAGCTTCTCGCAGGCAACGCATTCAGCTGCAGGGGCCGTAGTCTCAAAGCCCAGAGAGATTGCCTCTCTAATTCGGAATAAATTTGGCAGTGCAGACAACATCCCTAACCTGAAGGACTCTTTAGAGGAAGGGCAAGTGGATGATGGGGGAAAGACTCTGGCAGTGATTTCAAACTTTCAGTCAAGCCCCAAGTATGGTAGTGAGGAAGATTGTTCTAGCGCAACTTCAGGCTCAGTGGGCGCCAACAGCACCACCGGAGGCATCGCCGTAGGAGCTTCGAGCTCCAGAACAAACACTCTGGACATGCAGAGCTCAGGGTTGGATGCACTACTGCATGAGATCCAGGAGGTCCGGGAGACCCAGGCCAGGCTGGAGGAGTCCTTTGAGGCCCTCAAGGAGCATTACCAGAGGGACTACTCATTAATAATGCAGGCCTTACAGGAGGAACGGTACAGGTGAGGGTATGGGGCTGAAAATCCAAAACTATGCATGTTTGCGTTCTGTCTTTGGGTCCAGAGGAGTGACTTTAAAAAATCCTTGCGTAATGAACTCTGTATATATTTGGCCTTTAACATATTTTCCTAGGCAATTGGTGTAGAAAGATTAGAAGGGAAATAAATCCAGATAAAGTATGACTGTTGCCTTTAATATAAATTGACAAACGTTTGAAATGGAGTGCACTTAAACATGAAATAATTCCACAGTAGTTAGAGAATTCTCAAAGGACCAAATGCTTTGAATCATAATCTGTGCTAGAGGTAGAAGTCGGTCTCTTGTGTTTCATATTACACTCCATATTCATGTCAGACCACTCCTAGTTGTTTTCCAAATGTTTGTCCTTTCCTCTTGCTTTCGTTACAGGCAGAGAGAAATCATATCCTCCATGGAGTGCTCATTCACATCCACACCTTGTCGGCCCAAGACAGGCCCCCTGCTGGTGCAGATTAAGAGCTGGTCTCAGGGTGCCTCAAATCAGGTTAGGTCTTGAAAGACCTGCGTTCTGGTCCTGTGCCAGTTAACAACTAGAGGGAATTCTCAGTACTTCCTCCATAGCAGCAACAATCTCTTAGGTCCCTTTGACCCCCCTTTTTTAAGGGACTGTATGAAGTGTTTGCTTTTTATAAGACAGTCTCCGGCCTGAAATAAATTATTTCCATTTATCAGTTAGCCCTGAGAGGAGTTATAGCAGCAAGCTCTTTTTAGGTGGTGGAAATGCTAGTTAGTAATTTAGTCCTGCCCCTCATCTTTACTCTATGTCCTTCAGGTCTAACCTAAGGCTGTAAGAATAAAAGAGGAGTGTAGAGAGTACTATTCTTATTTCAGTGTTTAGAGAGAGAATGAGAGAGATACAGATACAGATAGATTTTTTCCAATATACTTAAAGCAGTGAGCAATCTAACATATTCAAATAGACTAAAAATACTTGGTCCTTTATCATGTTAAACCTTAACTTCCAGGTTCAAATTCTAGTTCTGCCACTTACAAACCATGCAAACTTCTGAATCTTGGTTTTCACATCTCTAACATAGAAGTAAAAATCGTCCTTCATAAGGTTATCATGACATTTAAATGAAATGATAGGTGAAGTACATAGCTCAGTAACCGGCCCTCTACGTGCCCTATGGACGTCAGGTAGCGTCTTCTCTGCTGCTGTTAACACCCTTCTGTGAACATGAAGACCTGGCCTTCCACCATTGGTTGCTTGAAAAAAAAGTCCTGCCTGCTTTGAGCCCTTTATTTTAAATGGATAACAAAATAGTCCTTTTTTAATTTTTTTTAAATTATTCTTCTAGGGTCTAAAATTCATATAGAGTTTGCTGTATCTTCAAGTCAGATGTAGACCAATGTGAGAAAATCAGGAAAAACAGGCTCCCAAGCCTACCTTCCTATCACTTAAAATAGAGACAGGACAGAACTTTCTCGTTACCAATTCATTAGAAGAGTTGAGTCTAAGCCACTTATGAGGAAATGAGAAATTTCTTTCATTGCTCTTCAGGGTCTCTGTTCCAGACGAAGAGGCTATTTCTGTGGAATGAAGAAAAAACAAATAAAACTTTTGAATTTTCAGGAGCAGCTAAAACCTGGGTGCAGGCGACAAAATAGAACGTGTAATCTGACTTGTTTTGTCCTATCACTTGCACTTTAGAATGGGCTTTCCTTAAAACAGAATCTTTACAGAAGGAAGAGTCCCCAACAGTTCTGCCCAGCTGTTCTCTTGTGCAGTATTTCCGTCTGGAGAGCAGTTAAGAGATTTCTCCTCTTACATATCCTTTACATCCAATTTTGTTGGTCTTTGAACTGTTTCACGTAAGTGAAATTTCCCCACAGATTGAAGCTTATTCTTTTAAAGCACTTTTATCATTTTAAGCCTTTTTGGAGAATTTCACTGCTGTTTTTTTAGCAGAGTAGCACCCTCAGCTTTTAGTGGTTGGAAATAAGGTGGAGCAGTCATGTTCGAGCTCAGAGTGATGCACCCAGGTCAGTGAAGGTAGACAGTTATGTGCCTCCACAGTCGATGGTCCTAGACAACTTTCTTTTTAACGTTCTTTTGTCTGCGTTTTATAGTTTGTTTTTCTCCTTTCCACATCTCCCCACTGTTCATGCACTGTCTGTGGCAGCCTCTCTCTACTAACTTTATGCTACCCTGTCGTAGGCTTGACTTTTTCTCTAGGAAGAGAGTGGACTAGGGTGGGCTTAGGTGCTCTTCTGTGACCACGAGCCTGTTAATGCATTCACGGCTACTTACTTTCCGCACTTTGTTTGCTAATATCTGCATTGACAGGCAGGCCGTGCATAGTGCTGCTGCTTGTGTAAGTGAGGCGATGCAGGACACAACCGCTGAGAGCATTTCCTGAACTCGTGTGCGTACTGACACCTGCATATACCTGCCAGTCCTCACAACAGCCTGCAGGCGATGGCATTATCCCCATCTTACAGATGAGGATAGTAAGGCCCAGTGGGTTGGTTGGTTGGTTTTTTAATGTAGCAAAGATAAATTTTAAAGTGGGAAGTAAAGCCAGGAATCAAACTTAGTTTTACCTGGCTGCAAAGCCAGTGTCCTTTTCAAACCAGGAACAGTTGTTCCCCAAGGTCAACCTTGAAATCTCTTTTATTGACAGACTCGTGTATAATCTTCCCTAAGAGGCATTGATGGCATCCACAGTGAGTTTCGGGCCCTTTCCAGGTCAATGTTGTGATTCACTCAAAGTTGAGTTGCTATTTTTAACATATTTGATAGACGTCTCTCAGTGCCAATCTCTGGAAAGTTTCTCAAACTAGCACAACAGAGTAAGTTCTAGGGGAAACCCACTTAAAGAAACCTTCACTCTTGTCATTATTTCTCCATTTTCAGCTTTTTCTCAGTAACGTCGCTCACTTAACGCACTTCCATTCCTCTCTGCCCCAGTGAGTAGTGCCCGGTGGGATTTTTGCCCAGGACCTCCTGCTTTCTCTGGACTAAGCAGCAGCACCAGGAGCCTGTGAGTGCTCGCTCTGCTAGCACGTAACTGCCGCAATGCACAGCACCTTTGCAGCACCACGTGTGCTTGACCCGGGAAGCCATGCTGCAGAGCCAGGGTCTGAACCCCGGCCTCAGCCTTTGACTGATAACTAGATGTTAGTCTTGGAGCTTTCCATTGGGCTCGCAGTTATAAAATAACATGTTTTGGGGAAGGTAGAAAGCAAGCTTGAGGCTTTTTTTGTAGTTACGGGATCTATGCTGACTTCAGACTTTCCTTGTTCAGCTAGTGTCTTCATCCCATTAATGTATTATTGCAGATTCGTTAGTGTCAGCTGAGTGCACTTTGTACTCCATGGATGGAGGGGCCCTTAGATACCTCGTTTAATCTCATTCTACAGATGAGTACATTGAGGCCCAGAAAGATTAAGTGACTTTCGTTAGGTCACAAAGTAAAATGATTCAACATATATTTAATTTGCTGCTGAAAACTAGCGGACTAGTCCCCTTCCCATAATGGGTATAATATATTAACGAGCTGCCGTAGGAAAAGTTCGTCTGTGGCAAAATCCATTGAAAATAGGAAAAAACTAGAAAAACGTTCATTGACACTTTTACTGTTTCCTTTTGTAGTGTTTTCCCTGGGGGTTGTGTCCCGGGATCACACTTAGTTACAGCCTGTATTCAAGCACTGTTGTGTAGGGCAGGCTACAAACCCCCTCCTGGTGTTGGTGAGCAGTAATGGCGTTTTGAGAGCTTCCATTTTAAGGGAATTACTGTTTTTTGGAAATCAGCTTCTGTGATTGTATGAAACCCAAGGATATTTTAAATTACACTGAACCATAAGAGCAAAAATACAGAAGGAGGCAGTCGCCATGAACATGCAGTGAACAAGCAGTGAGTAGTCAGTAACTAGGCTGACCCAGCTAGACGTAGGCCTTTGGAGTTCTAACTAAATGTAATTTTGCTTTATTTTTACTATCGCTGGATAGAAGACAGATGTAGTCACATAAGACTGTCCCCGACTTACAATAATTTGATTTAGGGCTTTGCAACTTTATGATAATATGAAAGCAGTACACATAACCTGTACTCTGAAGTTGGGATTTTGATCTTTTTGAGGGCTACACACATGTGGGGTGATACCCTCTGGTGAAGCTGGCCAGCCACGCAACTGCCAGGTCAAAGGACCCATGCTGTACAGTATACGGTGCACTAATGCTGAGACCCCTCACAGCCATCCTGTTTTATCTGTCAGAACAGTATCAGTAAATTACATGAGACAGTAAGCCCTTCATTATGTAAAAGAGGCTTCATGTTAGATGACTCTTACCCAACTCTAGGCTAACGTCTGTGTTCTGAGCGTGTTTAAGGCTAGGCTAACCTAGAATTTTTGGTGTTTAGGTGTAGTAAATGCATTTTCAATTTAGAATATTTTCAACTTTCAGTGAGTTTATCAGGACATAACCCCATCGTAAGTAGAGCAAGATCTGTACAGCTGTTTAAACCTTCTTGTTCCAGGTGTTAGACCTGTTTGTCAACTGCAAATTGATATGACAGTCCCAGAAAATATGTAGACTAGGTTTGAGCAATAAATGTAAAATAAAAACAGAATATTATACTCAATTGGGAGATCCTGTTATGAGATTAAGACCTTCCATAAAAGAGATTTACATATGTGCTCTTCCCGGTTTAGCCACTGGAGAGATAAAGGGAGAAAAGAAGGGAGGAAGGAGGAGGGAAGAGGAAGAAAAATTAATTGCTTCATTTATTAATTGAGGTTGGACTAGGCTAAATTTGTTTGCCAGTTCTGATACTAATCAACTCTGTGACCTTAATAACTTCTCTGATCCTCAGTTCCTTCTCTAGAAAAACAAGGCAATGATAAATATTATATAGAGTTGTTAGATTTTTAAATGAGGTATTGTACATGGAAGCACCTAGTATAGTCAAGGTATGCCAGACCATCATTACCAAGTCTCCAAGTTGCCCAGAAAGCCCCTTTAGCTTTTATTTATTTCATATATGCATTAGCCGTCTGCTCTTTCTTGTCTTTAAGATAATGCATTGCCTGTCCTGAAAGTTTTGGGAAAATGGATTCTGTGTGATATCCTTTTCAACTTAAGTCTAGTTCAGTGTTTCCTACTGTCTTTTCAGGTTTCCATGCTAATGAAGTAATAAAAGGTAAGGAGGGACAATCCACTTTGCCCAAGTCAGCCAGCAAAGTATTCAGGCTCCTGCCACTTTTCATATCCCCTACCAGCTATGTCTGTTCTGGCTAAACACTGTTAAGCTTTTGAGAAATAATATAGTAAGTATCCTTGGCTCCCATACGTAACTGTTGGTCTCAGGCCTGGAACCCAGTTCTTCTTGTTTCTCTCAGTACCTGTTCTACAAGATTCTTCAGCAATTCTGTCCTAGTGACATACTGTCCAACTAGGGAGTAGGGAAGCACCACCGGCTCTCAGGGATGGCTCCAGACTTTTGCACCACACCCGAAGAATGATGCATCAGGCCTAGTGTTCACAGCCTGTGTGCTCACCCAATTTCTCATTCACAAGGAATTTGACCCAAACAAGCCCTGGCTTATCTTTGATCTAGAAAGGTAACCACTGTATTTACTAATCCAGTAACTGAAACACTTTTCCAAGATCAATCTTCTTGTATGAATTATTCACTGCCAACGAGATCTAGTATGTTTTACTACTTTGTAGATTCAGCAGGTTTTGCTTCTAGTGGGGAAGAATTTCACCTGCCAAAATATGATATAACCTACTTTTTTAAAATGTATCTAGCAGTGTTGAGGTATTCTATTTGCTAATAAGCTCAAACCATATTTTGGTGTGATACCCTTTTGAATAGCAATGATTTTAGGGAGGACCCTTGAGTAAAAAAGTCTCAAAATGAGATTATTAATCTCATGCTACTTTGTTTCCAGCTGGAGCCATATAAAAACTTGTGCCGGTCCAAATCACACACTAGCAGGATTTAAGAACACACTTTCCTTTCATGTCTAAAGAACTTTTAATTAGTGTCATGTTAAAGGGATTAAAAATCCCTTACAAGAAACTGTTGGGACACGCCCTGGTGGCATAGTGGTTGAGCAAAGTCGACATACATCCCAAGGACCTGGTTTCATGTCCCAGGGCTGGTAGAAACAACCAAGAAAAACAACTAAATAAGATAAATAAAATGTTTCTCCCTCCTCTCTCTTCCTGCCTTCCTGCCTCTGTTTGCTTTCATTCCTGCCTGAATCTTTCCTTAAAAAAAAAAAAAAAAGAGAGAAGAAACTATTAGGTTTTTAAAAATCACATGAATATGAAAGGCTATATACAGTTTACTTTCCCTCTTCCACCCCCACATTGTTGTTAATATTTAATGAGAGGATGGAGGTGTTCTTTCTGTGAATTCCCAAGTCATCTGATTTCTCTGGTTTAGAATTCAGAAGGAAGTAAACACTAGCAAGTGAAATAAGTGATTATAATTTTAAGTATGGGAGTAGTGCGAAGTTGGTGGGAACTGGAGTATAGGCATTTTCTTCCTTTTGTTGTTTGGATTTTGCATTTTCAAGACCCAGACCCGGGAAACAACCAATGATGAACAGCTGAGTAAAATAAAGTGCTGCTTCTTCCTCTCCCTGCCTGCCTGGATGCCTACTTACCTTCATTCCTGCCTGAACCTTTCCTTTAAGAAAGAAAAAAAAATTTAAGGCATGGGGATAAGGTGGTTATCACTATTCTTATTATTGGTGCTAGTATTTTGATGTTTTGATGCTTGTGATGATCAGGTAGATTAGACTGCATCCTAAATTCCTCCCCACCTGTGCCCCTGCACTCCAAGTGGCAGAGCATTTTCACTGGGCAACTTGTGCCTGCCTGTTTTCAGACCTAATTTCACATGTGGATGTAAACCACACAGAAGCTAATAACAGCAAGAAGATATTTGACAGCAAATTGCTGAGCATGATTAGGGTTCAAATTGTGAATTATTGTGAGGTTGTAAGAAGGCTGAGAAACAAACTTCCATACCTTGGTGAACACATTAGAGAAAGTATTTTAGTAAATGACAGGCCAGTAAAATTCTTTCATGACTAAAGCACCCCGGGAGACCTGCATTCAGACACCAAGACTGGCACCTTGCCAGTCTCTTGTTCTTCATATTTTGCAAAAGCCTCAAAGTTTCCTTCCTGGTGTTTGCTGCAGATTGTAGGTCCTTACTATGGTAATCCAAATGCAACTGTCTGTGTAAGTTTAATAGCATTTCAATAATAACAGATGCAACTTTTCTGTTCTTTCAGAAAGTCATCCTTCTCCAGGTAATTCTTCTGACTTGTGGAGAGAAGCCAGTGCTGGTAGTGATTAGTTGAGTAATTATTGGAGCCATTTCAAATAGACCCATTGTGGGTCTTGCCTCACTGAATACTGCTGCTTTGTAGCACCTCGGCAAATCTCCTAACATGTTTGTCTGTTTCACATGGGGAAATTACCCAAATGCTACTTTGCTGCTACTTGCTGGTTAAATACTGTCTCTGAGAATAATAGTTAAATTTTCTCATTTGAGAAGACTCAGTTTGAGATCTTGCTCTTGATCTTCCCTGTAACTGTGAGTAAATTGTTCAGTTTCTGAACTTTATTTTCTACAAAAGCACACTGAGGAATAGCAGTTTCTACTCAACTCTTTTTCTAGTTTTACAAAGACTAAATTTACTTTTGAGCCTTCCCTCGCACACATTCGAAACACACGCCATGAAAGGAAAGCAGGTAGGTCAGTTTCATCAACTTCAAGGGAAGCTTGATGCAGGACAGTGAATGGAACTAGTTGGATTATCTGGCAAACTTGAGCCAGAAAGTGGCAAGAACCCATCTGAATGCTAGTGCTGACCCTACTGATGAGAAAACAGGAAATTAAGAGATACTTGTACCCAGAGTTGGGAAGGACAAAATGTGTCTGCAGTACACCTACTTGTGTGATGTCATAGAAAAGAAAAGCACTGTGAAAAAGCACATTCACGGGAACATGAATGAAGTTGAAATGTAGCGCTAGATGAAGGAAGAGAAGTTGCAAGCAGGAAGCCTTGAATAGTGGAGCCGCAGAGACTGTGTGGCCGTCAACAGGCAGCACTTGTTAGCCTGCTCACTGGGGACTGCTGGAGGGAACTAGGAAGATCATGGAAAAAAAAAACAACGAAACCAAATAATACACTTGTAGTATATACCTCTACCACTGAACATCTTTTTGTGCCAAGCATTCGCCATCAAATTCCTATTTCACCTTCGCGGTAGCACTTTGGAGTAGGTAAATTGCTTCCTTACAGAAGAACAGGGTCACTCACACCAGAGTTTCAGAGACAGGACTTGATCCAAAGCCTGGACTGAGCAGATGCATGAGCTAGCACATGGATAAAGACAGGGCTATAAAGGTGCAAAGCAGAAAGAATAAAGATAGAGATCCTTTAGATAAAAATATGGGGTATATCTAATCCCACCTGAAAATGGCTTCCAGAACCTTTGCCATGTTAGTGACCATTATATGATAAACATTGACTTATAATAAGATTCAAGAATGTCAGGAACAAGTGCTAAAGACTTTTGAAATACTCTATTATTCATATATAGCATTACATATTCAAATAATAGTGTTACATAGTTATAGAATTTCAGCCTTTCCAAATAGGTAAAAATAAAGAAGAAAAAATGAACTCAACAATAGGTGAAAGAAATCAGTAAATCTCATTGTTAAATGCAACAAAGTGGGGCTTGAAATTATATATATATATATATATGCATATATATATATATATACACACACACACAAATATATAAAGCTTTAGTGTTTACATGAATGTCTCTCTAAATTTCTAGAAAAGACTATGGTATTAAAGAGTTGTATTTCAAAGAAATATTAAAGAGTATTAAAATTTCGGAGGGAAACATGTCTTTTTCTGTGTATCCTCATCTGACTGTTACCACTTGGCCAGTTTCTGTTTACCTTATTCCTGTCACCGTTAATTGATGAATGCTCACAAAAACATTAGAACAAATAAAACACATCAAATGCAACTGTGCTTTTCAGTTAGATGTATATTGTCAAGGCACAGAGGAAAATCTTATAGCCCTCTGGCTTCTTCTAGGATAGCATTGGGCAGACTGATAAGAGAAAAAAACTAAAAGAAGTTTACGAATAGCATGTATACCTTCTGTAACACCTGGAAGAGACCCAGTTAGACTGAGCCCCTCCTGAGCCCCTCTTCAGTGGAGTTCGTCTCCACTCTAAGTACTTGGAGCCAGAGACACTGAATCCTTGGGTGGAGGTGGAAAAGGCACAGTAAACAAAGACATGACCCTGTTTATGCAGATTTAGGTTCCTAAGCATAGAAAAAGTTCACAGGGGCAGGGAGGCTCTTAGGATCCTTACCTCTTCTTTTCACCCCATCTTTTATAATATACACCAAAATATATGTCATCTTATTAGCAAGGATAGTTCCCAAGGTTGGAGATGTTTTCTGCTAGCAGCCTGTGAACTGTGGTTTGGCCCTCCCCTGATCTCCTGGCATCTGTGAAGACATTGGAATAGAAGACAGGCTTATCTCTCCATGTAGATGTAACCAAAGAAAGAGCTGAAAGAAACCCCAGTCAGTCTGTGAGTTCAAAGTGATAGTAACAGTTGTAAATGCAGTCGAAACTTGGTATTCTATAGAAATACAAAGAGTGAAATAGAAATACTTCCTATTGCTGAATTCAGGTATCAGAGTTACTACAAATGAGGGAGGAATTTTTTCTTTGTGGCACCAAAGACTAGAGTGAGATCGCATAAGCTAGGATTTGGTTCAGTTTTGGAGAGAAATTTTGTAATAGCTCTATCTAACAGTGAAAAGGCTGCCTCTGGAGACATTGCTTGTCAGGGATGTTGTAGAAATAATTCCTTACTTGAAAGAGGGTTTTATTGTTTTGTTTTAAGAGAGGCAGCATCTTTATTCATTTGTTTAGTTACTTTCCCCCAGGCCCCAAGTTACCCATGGGCTTTATGGTCTGCTCACCAGTGTCTCAGCTGCCTGTGCCACGAGAGTGTGCCCCGTTAAAGAGATTTAAGGAGACCTCTAAGATCTCTTCTAACTCCTAGAGTTTAAAATTGTTTTTGTCAGGATTAAGGGTAGATTTCTCTTCACTACCTACTAATTTTAACAACTCTAAATAGCTAAGGAGGTATATAAAATAGTGATAATCTTAGAGACATGTAAAAAGGGTGTGAGATACTTGGATTTATTTTATAGTTAATTAGCACAATAGGATGGACTAGTGATAAGAGTAAAATGACAATAAAGACACGTGAGTCAGTCATGAAGAGAAAATCTTTGCTAGAAAAGTTTTCAAATTGCCCATGACTCCTCGTGGGGCATGTGTATTCATGTGACACCCTCTTCCTTAAGAAGTAGAAACACTTCAGACAGGCCGGGAACGTTCCTCGATAGACACCTCCTGTGTGCTCTAATGAGTATAAAGAGATGCAGATTGTTAACCTCATTCTATAGATCAGCTTGCTCAGAAAAGTAAACTGACCTAAGACTGTGACTTATGAGAGGCAAGACTCAAACCCAAGTGTTCCTGGCTATACCTATAATTTTCCCCAGTGTTTAACATAAAACTTTTGAACACATTGCAAAATTGTACAATGAGCGTTCATACACCTACTTCTTAGAATCTTCATTTTATTATATTATTTTCTCGTATTTTTCTATCTTCAGCCTTCATATATCTTATTTTTTAAAGGAATTCAAAGTAAATTGCAATACTCAGCTATAATTGAGATGTAATTCATGTGCCATAAAATATACTCACTTAAAGTATACAAATTAACAGCTTTTGGTATATTCACAGCTATGTGTAACCATCCCACAATCAGTGTTAGGACATTTTTGTCACCCTCCAATCTTCTGTGTTCGCTCCATCCCTGGGAATCATTACTCTTTCTGTCTCTATAGATTTGCTTATTCTGGACATTTCATATTCGTGGATCATGTAAGTTGTGACCCTTTCTAACCGGTCTCTTGCACTTAGCATAGTGTTTTCATCCATATTACAGCGTGTGTCACTACTTCATTTCTTTTTGTTTCCAAATGATTTCATTGTGTGATTGCACCACACTTTTATTTACCATCCATTGCTGATTGACATTGAGTTGTTCGCACTTTTGACTATTATGAATAATGCTACTGTGAACATTTGTGTGCATGTTTTTTGTGTAGAAGTAAGTTTTTAAAAGTTTTTTAAAGGAAAGCTACATGTAGAAGTGAAGGCTGTTGGGCAGGCGGCAGAAAGAGCGAGGAGGAAGCAGCACTATATTTTACTTAGTTGTTCATCTCGGTTGATTTCCCCTGGCTGGGGGTCTTGGACCCAGGACCTTGGGATGTATGTGGACTGTACCATGGTAGACTAAACCACTAGGCCACCAGGGTGTGCCCAGAAAGAAGTTTTTATTTCAGTGTACACCTAGAGTGGAATTTCTGGGCAATATGGGAACTTTAACTTTTTTAGGAACTGCCAAACTATTGTCCAAGCCGTTGCACCATTTTACATTTTCACCAGTGACATATGAGTGTTGAATTTCTCCCTAGCTTCTTGCTATTATCTTCTTTTTGATTCTAGATCCATAATGTTTTTGTTACACTTCTCCTCCCATCAACTTTACCTTGACATCAAGCTCCACACTTTCACATCGGTGTAGCACTGTCCAGCCCCTTTGAGACTGTGTGACCTGGGTCAGCTATAGACTTGACTCCGATTTCTTACTTACAGAGAGAGTAGCTGACCTGAGCTTCTCGAGTAGTATCAAAGTGGCATCGCAGTGTCAAGGTCAAGAACTAGGGTTTCAAAGTCAAACAAACCTAAATTCCAATCCTTGCTCCCGTTTTAGTTTCTGTGGCCCTCAGGCAATTCACTTTACCACTCTGAGCTTTGCTTTCCTCACCCTTGAAGGTGATGGGTTCTACCACTTTATGCGGTTATGGAAATGAACTTAGGAAGTAGGGGCTTAGTAAATGGTTTCTGCTGCTGCTCCTACTTTTTAATCTGTACTAATGGTGTATGTAAGCCGCATTTCATATCAAATAAAGTTCCCCAATATTCCTGAAAGTCCTGAAAGGCGATACAGTTTCTAGCCCAAGGAGGTTGGGGTGGAGGTTTACGGAGCGCAGGGCTCTCTCCATCAGCCCGCAGACTGATTGTCACCCCTGTTCCCCTCCTACCACCGGCATTAATTCTTAGCTCAGCAGAATTATTGGTTGCCATGCTCAGCCCTTCTCTTGATCCCCAAAGGACTGACACTTTGAAAAATCTCTGGCCCCTCTCAGATGAAGAAAGCGAATGGTGGATTCATCAGGCGCTGAACACACCACAAACAAGTGTGCTAAGTGAGGCGATGTCGAAAGACAGTGTGTCTAACACAATCTTAGGGCATTTGGTGAACTTGAAATGTGATAGGGAATCAGTTTTAGAGGTGGCGCCTCTTTCCAAACATGTCCTGGGCAGCAGGTAAAGTGAAAAGGCAGCTTCATAGAGACCGTCGACCCCAGTTACACATAAGAAGGGAAAACACTTTCTCATCATTCTGTCGAGTCATTTTAGTAACAGTTTGAGCATGAAGGAAAGCAGAGGTTTCTTATCAAGGATAAAGGAGAGCTAAAGACTCCAGAACTTAGTAAAAAGCTTAGACTCCACCTTGTTTTAAAACAAATCATTTCTTCTTTTAGAAGGAATGAAGTTTAAGATATAATTCTTTACTATGTAATTATTGGAAGGGAGAATGTTGGTAATCCACAAAGTAAAAATTTCCTTAGAGAATGTTCACATTAAAAGTTTATGTGGTAACGTAAGAAGAAGGGGAGGAGGTAGTTTTGAATGGCTGTTTGTCCTGGCATTTGACTTGGAGACAGAGCCCTCTGTGGCCCGTGTGCTCGTGTCCGGGCGTGCTCACCTGTGTGGTGGTCAGGGCACTGTCTTCTCCCAGTGGGAAGAGCCCTCTGTCAAAGGAGGTTCCTCTAGTCACCATAAGCTCTTCTCCCCTCCCTGTCTCTTTCAATGTCCCGTAACACTTTCTCCTGCCTGCTTAGTTCTTCATGTGGTTCCTGCCACTCCAGGAACAACCTGCCGGTCTGTCGTCCTCACCACTGCCAGACAGCCCGTTTCCTAAAGCAGTATCCTTCATGCCACCCTCCCCATCAGCAGTCTGCTTGGGCTCTTCTACAGAAGCCCCACTCCCCTGCCTCCCTTTTGAAACCTGATGCGCATTCTCTACCAGTGTCAGTCTGCTCTGCAGCACTCCCTTACAGGTCTGCCTCCTGCCTTGCCCATGTTCTTTTCTGCCTGGAATCTGCTCATGCTCTTTAAGCCTGCTCCATTCCTCCTGATTCTTTTCTGCCTTTCCCAGGTTCCAGCTTTACGTAGAATAACCTTCTCATCTGTGGTCGTTTAAGTGCTAGAGGTACAAGGTGGATAAAATGATGCCTGCTCCCAAGGAACCTTACCTCCCTCCCTTCTCCCTGTTTTTGTTTTTGTTTCTAAAGAAAAGGTACAGACAGAAATGAAGGCAATAGTAGGCAAGCAGGCAGGAAGAGAGAGGAGGAAAGAGCACTCTTATTTTTCATTTAGTTGTTCACACTGCTTATTCCTCCCAGGCCTGGGACTCACACCCAGAGGTACATGGCCTGCGTCCTTCGGAGGCATCCTTGGTGGCTGCTACTCTACCGGGGTGCTCCTCTCCCTGGTTTTTATAGCTACAGCCACACTGACCTACTTTCTGTCCTCCAAACCAACCAAACTGGTTCCCATCTTGAGAACTTTATACTTTGTGGAGCTTTTGCTTTAAGACAGTCTTTCCCCACATCTTCAAAGGCTCCACTCATAGCGTCATTCACGTTTCAACTCCTGTTGAAGAGTGTTGAACAGGGTAGAGGCCTACCCTGTCCATTCCAGCTGACCAGCTTCTGGGCACTCTGCTGTGTACCAAAGTGGTGGTCTTTTTATCCATTCCTGCAGTTATCTTGATTTCTCTGCCTCCTTTCCCCTCCGGAATGCAAACTTCTGAGGACAGAATCTCTGTCTTATAATAGTATTCCCAGTTCTATCAACATGCGTAGCACACAGCAGACTCGCGGTAAATGTTCGTTGACTAACATGGCCTGACACGGTGCTTGGCCTTGGGAATGATGGGTTTTGAATCGCGAGCACGTACGTGAGCGGCCTGTCCAGTGTTACAATAAGCTACACTGGTTACTACCAAAAGGCCAGTTTCCATGAATGTCCTGCTTTCTGATGAAACCTGCTTAACTAATTGTACTCTAGGTATCGCTTCTTCCGTCTGCTGCTCTGAGCAGAAAAAGAACCGCCTCAGCGTTACTGGCTGCTGGCGTCCTGTGCCATTGGGGAGAAGATTGCGGCGGAGCCGTAGTACCGCCGCAATGCAGCCTTGGGACAAGCTGTCCTCACCAGCATTCCCTGTTACCCTAGGCCACTCATTTTCTTTGTGCTTCTGTTTTCCTCCTTTGCAGAATGGGTTTTGTGATTGGATGTGAGTAACACCAGGAAAAGTACAGATGTTTAAAAGTCTACTTTCCTCTCTGTAGATGTGAGCGACTAGAAGAACAGCTAAACGACCTAACAGAGCTCCACCAGAATGAAATCTTGAACTTGAAGCAGGAATTGGCTAGCATGGAAGAGAAAATTGCATATCAATCCTATGAACGGGCCCGGGATATCCAGGTTAGCATGAAGAATCACATGTAAAAGCAAAAGATCAAAAGAAAGCAGAATGGTGACTTTCAGGGGCTGGGGAGGGAGAAGTGGGGCGGTGGGGTGTGTTGTTCCATTTTTCCAAGATGGAAAGAGCTGTGAAGATGGATTGGGGGTGGGGGGTGACTACATAACATTATGAATGAATGTATTTAATACCAGTGAACTGTACCCTTAAAAATGATTAAGGTAACAGATTTTGTTACTTGGTTTTTACTACCAAAAAAAAAAAAAAAAAAAAAGGAGTGGAAAAATTGAAAAACATTATACTCAGGGAAAGAAGTGAGTCACAAAAGGCCACCTATTGTTTGATTCCATCTGTATGAAATGTCCAGCATGGGCAAGTCTGTAGAGATGGAAACTAGATTAGCAGTTGCCAGATGAGATCAGTGGATAGCTAAGGGGCAGGGGACTTCTTTAGGGGATGATGAAAATGTTCTGGAATTTTATAGTAATGGTTACATAACACTTTGAATTTACTAACTGCTACTGAATCGTACACTTTAAATGATAAATGTTATGTGTATTTTACTACAATAAAAAAAAGTTTAGGGGGGAAAAAAAGATGGAGAAGGTAAAGTATCAAGAGAAGCTTCTACCAAATGTCATACACCTGCTCTTCAAATAAGGTACATTTCTCCAAAAAAGTGTACCATTTAGAAGTTAGACTTGCTTAGGTTCTTGGGAAATGTCTCCTAGGATCGCAGTAGTCTCAGTATGTGGAAAACCATGTGTGTCACACCCACTGGCTCTTCTGCTTCAGGAACAACTCTGACGTGTCTCGTGGCATCTTGTCTCTTTATCTTTCTATGGCAAAGGGGGCTTTTGTCCAGGCTGCTAGACCCTGTCTGAGTGCGTTGCCAGGCACTTGGTAAGAATAACACAAAGGCATTAATGTTAAGGCTAATAACCCTCTAGTCTGTGAGAAAATAGAGCATTAAATTTTTTCTCATCCCAGTTGTTAAGTATTTCTGAGGGAACAGTTGGTAGCTTTATATAACAGCATCTTGAAATAAACCAGTCTTAGAGAAGGGAGTGGTCCAGGAAACTTGTGTTACGTCAGCATGGAAGAATCAGGGGATAGTCCAGATCATTAGCCCAGCTGCCATCATCTCCGGACCCTGGAATTCTGTGTATGTTTTTCCCAAGACCATTCTGGCCTGGGAAGTGTCTATCGTTTGTCCGTTCTCTAGCTAGCTGCAGTCTGCAGTTGCCTGGTCTTCGCTTCAAACCCAGGAAACCAGGACCCACTGAGACCAGAAAAAGTCAGGGCTCCCACCACTGCTGAACTTTGAAGGATGTCTGACTATAGCTAGGGAAATAGATTCTGTCCTCTGAATGTTATGATCAGTTTCATACAAACTCATGAGTGAAAGTCATGGCCTTGAGAGGAGCAGATTGCTGGCAATATTGCATCCGTTTGCAAAGATCAACATAAAAGGGGGGGAGGGGGAGGTATCATCTTAAGAAGATAGATCAGAAATCTCTTTCCACGGATGTTAGGGATTTACTCAACTTAGAAAACAACACAAAGATGTCCAAAGAATGTTCACTGCACCATTGTTACAGTGGAAAAGTTGGAAATAAATCTCTCCAGTAGGTGCCTGAATGAGTAAACTATGACAGAGTCATACTTTAACAGATTCCCAAGCCCCACTGTCGAGTGGAGGAAAAAAAAAAACACATCGTGGATCAATTCTTACAGTATGATATTAATTGTGTTTGGAATATAAAAAGTAAAAAAATAATTCCTTGCGTTTTCTTGGGTACACGTGGATGCACTTAAATACAGGTGAAAGGATGGATACACACCAGACTGACAGTGTATTTCTAGAGCAGGGGTTGGAATTGGCAAAAATGTCAAAGAGACTTTCTGTATGCACTGTTTTATGTTGAAATAAAAAAGTGAGTCATTTGCACTTATTTTAAAATAAAATTGAAAAACAAAGTTTTACATGTGAGGTGTTGTCATTAAAATGTTTAAGAGCGAATCTAAGGGGACCATTCCTTCCTGTGAGCCATCCCACGGGAGTGTGACAGAGGCCCGTTCAGGTAAATAGTGGTTAAGTGAACAGTGAGTTATGAGTTTGGCCTCTCACATTCAAGGCTCTGGTGTATTTAAAATCACTGGCATCACTCAAGATGCATCTGGCTTGCCCAAGAGGCACGTCAGCTGCTCGAGGTCCTTGCGAGCAGAAGCCTAACTGTCCCCTGTTCTGGCCCGCAGGAGGCCCTGGAGGCCTGCCAGACCCGAATCTCCAAGATGGAGCTGCAGCAGCAGCAGCAGCAGGTGGTGCAGCTGGAGGGGCTGGAGAATGCCACTGCCCGGAACCTCCTGGGCAAGCTCATCAACATCCTGCTGGCAGTCATGGCAGTCCTTTTGGTCTTTGTCTCCACGGTAGCCAACTGTGTGGTTCCCCTCATGAAGACTCGCAACAGGACGTTCAGCACTTTATTCCTTGTGGTTTTCATTGCCTTTCTCTGGAAGCACTGGGATGCCCTCTTCAGCTACGTGGAACGGTTCTTTTCCTCCCCCAGATGATGCTGGCACGGGAAGGCAGTGCTCCCCTACCCTCTGGCGAGTGCATGCAGCGAAGAGTTAGACAGCAACTTACCTACTCTGAAGTTTTCTACACAAAAGAGTTGAGTGAATCTGTTTACATTTAGAATAATGTTTTTTTCTTCAAGAGACGCAATTGCAATAGTATTTTTTAGATTTTATCCAAGAAGTTTTTTGGGCAAAAATCTTGGATCATTTTTATGTAGCATGATTTTCCTTGGGATGCAAATCTTAAAACAGTCCTTGAACATGAACCAACAATCTGGAGCACACTGAAGGGCATGCTAAATTGTGGCTGGAAGGACTGCACTAAAACACACTAAAAAGATTTGAAACCTGATTAGGGAAACCAGTTAAACCTAACACTCTGCGTCATCCGGGCTCATCTCCTCTCCCCTCCCAGACTAACGTTGCTGTGAAATCCTGCCACGTTCCTTCTCTCGGTTTCCGGGTCCATGACCTTGTCCTGGAAGAACACATGGCTTTCTCACCAACCCGGTCATTCACGTTAACAGTGGAAGGAGGATCACTTCTGAACCTGGTCCCTTAACCTTTTCTAGGATACGAAAGTGAGAGCATCATGCCCCAAAGGATCACTGCACAGTCCTACTACAGTATTTTGAAGTCGCTCTCTAAATACCTAATTTTAAGCAAAATCCCTTGGTCGCACTTTTAAGGTTTTTTAAAATATGTGTATAGTCACCAACTTAAAAAACAAAATCCGAACAGCATACTTGAAGAATGTAATACTCAAACTCAGTGCTTCCTTATGGTTTCTAATAGGATTTTTTATTATTGTTATTATTATTATTGGGTTTTGTTTTGGGGTTTTTTGTTGGGTTTTTTTTTTTTTTTTTTTTTTTGGAAGGGGTTGGGAGGGTCTATTATTTTTCCTTTGAAATAAAGAAGTGATGTTTTTAAATGAAGAAATGTGTGATATTTAAGTGTGCTGCTCCCTCTTGTCTTGAATCAGTTTGAGTAAGGGAAGATTTGCTGTAAACGCTGCCCTCTGGCACCTGTGTTTTGAGATGCAGCTTAATCTCCCTCTTCTGGCTGCTGCCTGCTGCTGCTTTCTGGTGCCCTGCCGCCCCCACAGCGCCTCTTTACGGGCTTGGCTTGGTTGGAGAAGAGAGGGGTGTGCAGGGAGAGGGGGGAGACTGCTTTCATAAGCCAGCGTGATAGGATAGAGACTTTTCTCCCCCAAGAAAATGTGCATCCAGTGACTTTGGGCTGGGGTTGTCTTTAGGAAAAAATTGAGGTGGGATTATGAGAGTCATAAATAATTCCTGTGTTTCCTTAATTTATTTTTTAACACCCCCTAATTACTGAAACCAAAGTGACGTGAACTCTTCTGTCTGCATTTTGGCCCCAGCATCCTTAATTTTAAAGCTTTATTCTGTCTGCCTGAGAGAATCAGCTGAAGGTGATTCTCCCTAAAGAGCAGGAAAGGATACTTCAGGTTAGAAGGACCCAGGCTTGGGGTGTAAAATGTTGTCAGTTTCCCCGTCATCTAGACTGACTGACTCACAGAACTGCGCTCAGTGGACTTTTATAGACAGTTTAGAAAAATAGACTGGGCCTTCTTCCCCATCCTATAACCGGCTCCACCACCGTGGTGGGACTTGGGCTTTTAGAGCTCATCTAGAAAGTTTGATTAATCTCTTCATACTCATAGTATTGAGTCACAAATACTGTTCCCACTTGGCCTCAGTTCTGGGCACCCAAGTGACGCGCAGAGGGCAAGTGCTCTGCCCTGGAAGGGGCAGCACACATGCTTGGCCTCGTGCCCCCCACCAGGAATCCCTTTGGAGCTAGGTGAGCATGGCCTTGTCTGTCCGAGAGGATGGTTTACACGACAGCTCCAGTCTCCTGTGGCTTTGGCAGGCTGGCCTCAGTCAGCACGTTGTTTCCATGATCATTTTGATATTTTAACTCAGGTACCCCAACTTTCACTCCTTCCCCAGATGACTGCAGTACACCTGAGAGCCTCTGGTGCCCTCTCAGAATCAGTGCCCAGAGCAGGGACCGCAGGGGTCGTTTTTCTTTCAAAAAATAATTGGAACCAATTCATGTTCAGGTTAAAAACAAATTGTGCCCAAGCCTATGTATTTAAAATGTTAACTTTGCCTAAAATGATTGCAGTGACTTTAGGCAGGAGTGGCAAATGACACTATGACCTTGTCAAACTCCCAGTTTCTCCTAACTTTCTGCATTAGCTTCGTTGCTCAGAGAAGGGAAGAGAGCCCCACAAAGTTACTGAAAAGATGCTCTAGCTACAGTCCTTCAGTTTTTCTAGGATGGAACCTTTTGCGTTCCCTAAACTGCGTGGAGGCTATGAAGTTCTGTGGGAACTAGAAGTCACTGCGATAGATAGATTGAAATTGTTCCCACTTGTCTTGGGACAGTTTCCATCAAAGAGAAGGTTTTAATCTCTGGAAAGTCCCCATGAGCTCCCAGCCAAACAGGCCCACACTAACTCCACCCTCTTCTCTCAAGCCATCTTAGGAAGGGCCCTCCATCTAGGTCAGGCATAATAATGGTTTTCCAGCTCTCTGGTCCCTTGACTATTCACCAGGCCCAAATGTTATCTGCATTTAATGCTATTTGTAACCATGCATCTGTTTTCAAACCTCCCACTTTCTGCTGCCCATACCTATTGCCTTTGAATTTCTTTGCATTCTGGCTGTTCTTGGATTCTCTTATCTCTTCAGAGCACTCCTGTAACCTCACTTTAATGGTTTAACAATTGTTCTATGGGTGGAAATGCCCCTCACTTTAATGCTTCTCTTCTGAAGACTTGCATTCCCGTTGAAATGAAGCACTCCTGGATTACTTGTCTGGGCTGGTAGTGAGGCTGCTGTAGTAGCCTGGCTGACTCTGGTCCGGGTGTAGAATGACTAACATTTTGCCATGTTTATGATCTAATTGAAGGGTACTTCTGTCAGCTCCAATCTCAACTCCTTGGTAGTAACTCAGTACATCCTAGCAAGGAAGGCTTCCTACTCCTCTGGCTCCTTCAGAAACAAAAGTAGATTCATTTTATACTTCACTGACTGGGGTCTTCTCTCTCCCCTGTACCCCCTCCGTATAATTGAGGTAAAAATCTGATACCAAGAACCCTGGGATCAAGCCTTCCTTGCTAGCCATGTCCTAATAATAAGCATATTTTCATGTGGTCCTCACTGCCTTTGGTTTTGTTTCTGATTTCATATTTCTTTGAGGGACAGTCAGCTGAAATGCTGAATTCCAAGTGAGTTCCAGTGAGGAGCTGCCTTTCACCTTTGGAAAATATGCATCTAAAACAAAACCAAATAGAATCAACAGTTTGACCCAGGCAAAATTATGGTTCCCGCCCCCAAGTGAAGCTGGGGGTTTGAATGTGGCTCCGAGAGTTAACATTTCTGTCTGTGTGCTGTGTATGCTCGGTGACACCCGCGGTAGGATTGACTACTAGACTGTAAGTGTGTGTTATCAAAGTGTGTAAGAATTAAAAACTCACTTGCACGAATTGAAAAGTACAGAAATGACACTTGTGAACGTGTGAACGTTAACACTGTAGTTGATAGATGTTAAGCTGCTAATTGTTGAGAGAGAATTACATTTATGTTTTGTCTGGTTGCTGCAGATCCTCTGCAGTACTTTTACTGTACATACCAATTGAAATAAAGACCTCAGCTATTAACAAGGTGGTTGGACTCATTTGTTTTTCCTGTTTATTTTTACATATTCAGATTCCAGTGACAAATGTACCAGTCGGAAAAACTTTCTACTAGTTTGTGCATCAAACACTCTGTGTGTGTGTGTGTGTGTGTGTGTGTGTGTGTGTGTGTGTTAGTATCTTGAAACTACAACTGATAGCTGGGTAGCTTTCACTCTCTCCCTGGATTTTATACACATCATTTCAGACAGGCACTTTGCTATAGCTCTTTTAGATTGGTAGGTTTGGTTGTTTGGAGGGGCCTAGAGACAGTGCCTCCTATCCCCAGTTCACCATCGGATCACCTCAAAATGAATATAATCCTGTGTATTCTTACAAGGCTTGTTAATAAGCCAGTGTCATGACAAGCATGTAAGCATACTCTGTAACATTTAACCTTTGAAGTTCTGTAGACATGCAGGGGTTATTTAGGAACCAATCCCATGTAGCTTTTTGTTTGTTTTTAATATAGAGGTTGTCATTTCTATCTCAACTTTTCCTTGATCTCTGTGAGGCCCCTGGAAATCCAAATATTAATCTTGCCTCTGACAGGGTGTCACACAGGGACCTGAGACTTGGTCCTTCACAGCCCCAATTTGAATGTTGAGATATTCGGGCCACACTTCTGGCTTATGAGCTCTGTTCTCTTCCCCCCACCTATAAACTGTCACATCCATCTTGCCCCTAATGGGTGTTGTAAAAATTAGAGATGCCATGAGAGTGCCCTTCTGCGCCTTGAAACGCAGACCAGGCTGCCATGTGCAGACATGCAAGTTGGAGGCAGCCCAACCCTGAGGGCCTGTAAGTAGGCGGTGGCCTGCATAGGTAGTGTGACACTGCCTTGTGTCATGCTGTGCATGTGGGGTACACAGCAGCCCTGCCAATAGGTGACACATAATTTCAAAGGCTGCTTCATTTTCATCCATTAAAAACTTGGAAGAGCAGACCACTGGGAACATAAATCTGAGAAACCATAGCGCAGAACACAGATTGGGGCAGCAGGGGACAGGATGACCAGCTAAAATTGTGGCCTCGCCTAAAGAATTTAAATGTTTTATTTTAAAACTCAATGGGCTAACCTGAACACCTGGCCACCTTGGGACCCCTGAGTGGAGGAAATTACAAGCAGCTAATGTCTATTAGTCCTGACTGTCAGGTTTAGTCTCGCTGCTTGACATGTAGTTGCCATTTATTCGCCCAGTCTTATGTCATCCTCCGTGTCTGGGTGGGGAAACAAGGCTTGGGTCAGATGGTCACCTAAAATTATGCGGCTAGGAAATGGTAAATGAATATGATGGGAAATACGCCTGTGCAATAGAACAAAAGATAGGTGTTCACTGTGTGAGTGTAAGAGTTCATACTGACAGAAGATAATAAACTCCCTAGAAAGCTAGGCAAAGGTTATACAGAAATAGCTCACAGAAAAAGAAATGAATCACTAATAAGCTTTCAAAATAAAAATTCTCAACCACTGCATTGATGGGGAGGGAGCCAATTATAGGATAGTTATTGACTCCTACCTATGCTCAGAATATATTTGTGTAATGCAGGTGTGTAAGTATATAGAATTGAAATTGCACATTGAACTGTTCCCAGTAGTCACTTCTAGAAAAGGAAGGGGGAGGATGGTGAAAAGGGGCAGTTATACCTGACTTGTTAAATAGGAATCTGAGTGCGAATGTGTATACATATTTTTAATTTAAAATATCAAAACTTTTTTAAAAAGAAAACAATAGGTTCGTTGGGGAGAGGGGTGAAAGGGTTGCAAATATTCCTAACGGAAAATTAGACTAAACCATCTTTGACTTTAGGGTTGTTTTAGAAAAGGGTCTAGACCTAATTTGGACCAACAGTTGGGCTTGCTTCCAACCCTGAATTTCTAGGCGTGGTAGCCACGTGGATGTCCTGCTGCTGAGAACATGTGGGAAGGTCACTCGCCTGTTCAGTTCAACCCGTCACTCATCCAACAGCCTTTGAGAACCACTCTGTACAAGACAGCTGTGGAGATTGCTGACCCAGAGAAAAGGAACATAGCGGAACAAAACAGATGGTGCAATAGAGGCAGAAGCATGTATGTGGCGGGGTGGGTATTCTAACGGGGCAGTTGGGAAAGGCTCAGTGAGGAGGCTGAAAAACGCTATCTGGGCTGAGAGGCCATGGGTTTTTTGATGAGTGGAGATGAAGCAGGAGCACATTCCAAGTTGAATAGTGTTAGCAAAACTACCTAGGTGAAAAAGACCGAGGTAAGTGATTCAAGCGATGGACAGGAGCCTTGAATGGCTGGTAGGTAGACTTCCTGAAAGAATGTGTGAATCAGTAACAAAAAAGGTAGGTGGGGGAGCCAAGCAAGAAATCTTGATGCCAAGCTAAGTGCTTCCCCTGTGGCTGCAAGGAAAGCCATTCAAGGTATTGAGAGGTATAGTGACTCAGCCTTATGTTTAAAGATTATATTCCTTTCAAAAGGGAGCAGTAAGCTGTTTCCCATGTCATCCAGGTCAGCTGGTTGGTTGAGAAATGCTGTCCGAGGTACCCCAGGGATTTGGTGGCCAACAATGCCTTGCTCTCTTCCCTTGTGATCCCATAAGGGAGGGAACCTCACCTTTTTTTTTTTAATTTACAATATTTTTTGAGGTAACTGATTTACACACTAATATAGGTCCATATGGGCAGGTTCACCAGTCAACAAATACAAGACAATACACCACACCACAGCTACCACCGCATTGCCGGAACGCCAAACTCTCCACTGCACCCCCATCTTCTCCCTCCTTTCCCCTTGGGAGCCTCGGTTCTATTGCACGTGTCTGAAGCATGGTCCGTTCCTTTGCTTTGTTACCTTTTTTTAAGGAAACGTGCAGGCAGGAATGGAGCTGAGCAGGCAGACAGGCAGAGAAGAGAAGTATTTATTTTGTGCTTTGTTACTTTATAGTCCACATAGGAGTTAGATCATCCTATTTGTCTTTTCCTGACATATTTCACTTAGCATAATAACCTCTAGGAGAACCTCACAATTTTAGTTGCTATCTGGGAACAGGGTGTAGGAAGTTCAGAATTTAGTTCTCTTTTTAAAAAATATTTCTGTCACCTTTGGCCGTAGAACCCTTAAATCCTAGAGCAAGATTGAAAATGTACCCATTCATCAGATGTACCCAGGTACACGTCGACTGTCTAGTAGAGCTGTCTTTTAAAAGACTTCATTTCAATAGCTGTTGAAACTCTAAGGTACAGCAAATAATTCATAATAACCACCATGCCTTAAAGAGAAGTAGTGAGGATTAAACGAAATCATTGTACAGACACACCCAGCACCTGACTTGAGTAAGTGTTCCACGCGTGGTCTCAATTAGTAATACTATTAATAAACTGAGGATTCTTGGGAATAGGGACCTACCTCACGCACCTGGATCTCTTTAGAATTCATCATGTGTCCCATCTCACTTGACAAAGATGCCAGTATCCCAAATTTGGGCTTCTCTGGCCAGCCCTGGCTCTTGAGCTGATACGGGAAACCCCAAATTCAGTACGTGTCAAGAATGTGCAGACCACAGAAACAGCAAAAGGTATTACCATGGATATAGCAATCAAACCAAAACAAAAACTTGCAGATGGGTGTATCTACAGTTGGCTAATGATAGATTTTACTGGTGATTTCTTAGCCAACATAGTAGCAGGGGCGTTGTCATCTTTGTGACTCTGTTCTCAGTTCCTAGAATGATGCCTAGCCCATAATATATGCTCATTTACAAAGTGGAATTCAAAAGTCACTGCTGAATTTCCATTCTGTGTCTTCTAATTATTACAACAGTTCTGGGGAAAATAAGTGGTGCAATATGCCTTTTGTAGATGTAAACAAGCTCAGATGAGTGGATTTTAGCCTTGAACAAGTTATTTCACTAGTAAATGGCAAAGTGTCAGAGCTGGAACTTGGCAGAATTTACCTCCAAAGCCCATACATACTATTTTGACTCTTTCATTTTGCTGAACAACGAACTAAGATTTGTGGGGTTCTGACTGTGTGCCCTTGAGAAGGCAGGTCAATTCCTTTGTCTGTTGCTCAGTGTCCTTACTCTAACGTCACCATACAGCTCTTACAGCGGTCGAGTGATAGTCTTAGTCCTGAGGCGCGTGCTCATGAGGATAAAGCATCCGGACAGAACATGGTGGGAATCTGTAGCTGAACTCTAGGCTCTGCCATAGCAATGCGTTGTGTCTGGGGGGAGGAAAGAAGGAGCAGGCAGCCAGGGGAGGGGTCTGAAGCAAATACAGCAGAACCTCTGCATGATGGCGTGTGCATGGGTGGGTCCTTTTTACTGTGTGAAATATTTCATGATCTAAAATCATGTCATTGACATATAGCAAATTAAGAGAAGCATTAAAATGATGATAACTGAGTAAACTGCCCTCAATATGTTCTTCATAAAGTCTGCAAGTTGTGTTCAACTGGTCGGAATTCTTACATGGGACTCCAGGATGTCTCCAGTACTCTGATACCGATATTCGGAAGAAAAACACAGTGTCATTCCATTCCGTTTCGGTTTTCATTTTCTGTATTAATGAAAGACCTACAATGGGTTATCTGAACATAGATACATACAACTTAAAACTTCCTCATCATATCTGTTTTTTAAGCATATATTTTTACTAGTTGATTTACCAAGCAGATTTTTCAACAGAATTTCCAAACATCAAGCCACAGGTTTTGTCCATTTTAAGAGCTCGGTCACGGGCTTGATTGTCCTTCATATTGAGGCTCTTGTTGTTTGGTCTTAAAAACTCACATGCAAGTTTTGAGTTTGTCAGTGAACCGCTCTCTCGGTTACACTAAAAGGCATGTGTAACTTACTGATGTGGACGCAAATGTCAGGTGACTGCTCCAGCGACACAGCACCTGAGTGCGTCTGCCTGCTGCCCGGCAGCTCTTCACCCCTCCTTTTGACAGAGACCTTGGATCGCGCTGCTGAAAGCATTGGAAGCACTTTTTTCCTGCTTACTCATTGCACTTGGTATCTTCTGAACATTCATGACACACTTCCTATGAAATTCTCTTCACCGTCATGACCAGGTTTGCAAGTGTCCCCCTGGGAATTGACTCAGATCGCTGGTGTGTGATGCTACTTTGGCCCTGCGTGAAGACAACCCAGGCTACTGTACTTTTATTTTTTTTAAAGAGCAGGTTTTTTGAGATAAAATGCTCCTCTTTATGGTGTTCTATGTGGCGTGATAGTGTATTCACGGAGTTGTGAAATTGCATCGCTGATTCATTTCCTCACCTCAGCAGGGACCGGTACACCCCTTAGCTGTCATTCTCCAGTTCCCTAGTCATCCTGACCCTGGGCAACCACTAACCTACTTTCTATAGAGGTGACTGTTCTGGGCATTTCATGTGACAGGCGGTCTTTTGTGACCTGCTTCTTTCTCCTACCACAGGACTTCAGGGTTCACTCATGTCCCCCGTGTCAGTACATACGCCCTATTTACTGATCAGCAGTGTTGTGCCATCCAGATCTGCCACATTTTTAAGTTCATGCATCACTTGGATATTTGCACTGGTCCCACTTTTGGTGGCCACTGTGAATAGTGCTGCTGTGAACATTGAAGTTCTTGAGTCGACCTGTTTTCATTCCTCCTGGGTACACAGATCGTCCTCAGCTTATGAGGGGGTCCCATCCTGACACATGTGGTAAGTACTGTAAGTGGAAAATGCCACCTGGGAGCTGTGGCTCTCTGCCTCCCCGGCATCATGACATCACCTCCTGAATGCCCGTTGCTTTCACACCATCATAAAGTCAAAAATCAAGTTGGACCATCCTGAGTACCGTCTGTACATCACAGTGGAATTGCTGGGTCACATTAGAACTGTATTTCACTTTTTGAGAAAAGATTTCCAGTCTGCTTGAGTCATTTTGCATTCCCCCCAACAGTCTCCAGATCCTCACCAGCACTCGTCAGTACCTGGCTTATCCTCAGACTGCTCCTAAGTGTGAAGCGGTACCTCCTAAATCTGATTTGCATTTCCTTAAATTTATGTCGGCGCATGTGCACTAGAGGCTGCTCAAAGCTTTGTGCGCCGTATTATTCAATCCTCCCAGTGTCCCCGTGAGATGCCAGGAGGGAAGCCACGTCAAATTCCCAACATTCAACTGCTTTTTGATCTACATAAACAGAAATTTCATGTGACCCAATCTAATGTGAGTGGAATTTTGTTAATGAAGCCGGAGAGATTGGGGTCTCACCCACTGCAAGGCAGGTAGAAAATGGTGGCGCTTGACAGGCAAGGTGAAGCCTTGGTTTTCAGATGGCATGAGGAATGGGAGAAGAAAGTCTGGAACAGAGCCTCAGTCCTGCCCATCTGACCTCTCTGCTCAGTGGACAGCTGAACACAGAGGAGACCAAGGACCCATCGTGCAACCACCACCAGGGCAGAGCTGAGCTTGTTACAGGCTCACAGGAGCACCACCCAGGCTTCCCGTGGGCCCGGCCACCGCTGGCATCTCCGCCCATCCTCAGAACCCAGAATGCGTGGACAGAACAGCATCACCGTGGTGGTCATCAGGGTGAAATATCTGTGAAGTCACTCAGCGGTCTGAGCAGGCATGCTAGAACCTTCTGCCCAAGTTGGACACCCTACAACCTCAGACAAATCACTTCACTCTCATGCTTCTGTGCCTCAGCTGGAAACGGAGATCATAACTGCACAGTCTCATGAGGGCTCTGTGAGCTTATGTGGGTCCAGTACCCAGAGCGGAATGTCCACGGGTGATGAACGACACTGCCGTCAACAAAGGCGTACATGCTGGACGGCGCCCTGCATAGCTTCAGCGTGGAGGAGGCCACACCATCTAGCTCCGTGTGGCCTCGGTGACTGTCACACAATGATGAAATCACCTAAGAGCACGTATCTGAGAATGCATCTCCATCCTCACCGTTGAGACACAACGTGCCTGACACGTAGCAAGCACTCAGTTCATTTTTGTTATTTGGAAACTCGACTCCCAAGCATGTCATTTGTCACAGCTTGGCAGAATGCTACATTCCATGCTTGCTGTCACCTCCATATTTTCAAGGTGCTTTTCTCACTGCCACCCCACCCACCACATCCACTTAGGACATTTCTATTTTTTCTTCAAAGAACACCTCTAAGAAGGTTTCCTTGACCAACTATTGTCCCCTCACCACATCCCCAAACAGATCAGCCCTTCACTCCCCTCTGTGTATCCACACCGGTGGTTCTGTGTGTGCATGTCTGTCAGCCCTGCTGATGGCGAGCGGAGCTCCCGGAGGGCCAGTCCCTCTCCGCAGGCCTCACAGTGACTGGGCCATGGCCGGGGCCCTGGACACAGACCCCGGAGGGCTCCAGAGGCTTCTATTTTGGAAAGGGAAACGTGAGTTGGAACGATCAGTGCCTGAGAAAGAAATCTCCTGGCAATGGGGTGAGGACCCAGAAGACTTGAGTCTGGGAAAAAGCCCTCTTGGACGGGCACCCACACTTCAAAGCAGTTCCTGGTGTCACCTGCTGGAAACCTGCAAGCCATTTACTGTGAGCCTTCTCACATGTTTTAAAACTGACATCTACAATATTTAAATAGATGCAGAGGATGTACTTCCCAGGAAGGACATAGTGAACGTTGACATAGTAAAAAACTGTCCCGTTACTCCAGTGGAGTCCAAAAAATATCATTTGGCCATATGAAAAGTAAACAAGCTCTTCTTTATGAATGAAGCTTTGCCTCTTTTTCCTCTTTGAAAATTATATTCAATTCTGCTGACCCTACAAAGTTTCAGTCTAAAAGGCGGGCCCTGGTGGAGTAGGGGTTGGACACAGCCCACGTACATCCCAGGGACCTGGGCTCTTGTCCCGGCCCAGGAGGTAGAGTATACAGCGAAGATGAACAACTGAAAAAAAAAATCTATCTATATAGATATAGATATATTATGCTTCTTCCTTCTCTCTTTTCCTGCCTGCCTGCCTACTCACCTTCATTCCTGCCTGCACCTTTCCTTTAAAAAAAAGTTTTAGATTAATGTAATAAATTCTTACCCTGACAGTTTCCTTTGATCACACTATTTGACTTCTCTATAGCAAAAACTTATGAACATAAACTAGAATTTAATCAAATGAACATCAGACCGATTCATAGGAGAAAGGAACAAATTTAATTAAGTATATAAGGAGAATCTAATAGACATAGTCAATGGGGCAAATGATTTGAGATGGGTCCTGGGCTTCAAGGAGAAAGGAGGACTCACATGGTGAGACCACGGTGACTCACACGACAAAGACCAGATGCTCTGTCACTAGATGTGCACCTGCCTTATAGATAGGTTTCTCTGATAGAAAGTTTATTTCTTCTGGAGTCCGAATTTATAGTAATATCTCCAGTTTTCATTCTTCTAGGCAGTTGAGAGAATGGTAAAAATTTCTTATGAGCTTCAATGACCTTGATTGACCCGAGCTCAAAATAATCCACATGCCAAAGGGGTATGTCTTGGAAGGCCTGTTCTGGATAACATGGGGAGGCCAGTCCTTGAAGAGGCCAAGCGTCTGGGAAAATGGGCCAGGCCAGGAAGGATGAAAGAAAGACTCCATTTCAGGTTGCAAAGGCATTCTGTGCCCCTGCAGCTGCTCCCATGTGCCCTGCAAGGAACCCAGCACCTCTCAGAGGAGAGCCTGGGGCTGGGCCCAGCTCCTGTGGTTAAGAGGGCGCGGCTGGAATTCTTTATCTCTGTTTTTTCCAGTTAAGCCCAGGGAGACTTAACAAATGATTTCTAATAAAAATAAAAGTGAACAACTAAGTGCGATCCTGGATCCAATGTGGATACAGGATTTGGAATGAGGATGGGAATACTATAAAAGACAATTGGGATCCTCAAAAAATCAAGAACACAGCCACCATGCAATTCAGATATTCCATTTCTGGGTATTTATCTGAAGAATATGAAAACACTCATTCAGAAAGATCTCTGTAACCCTGTGTTCATAGCAGTAATATTTACAATAATCAAGATATAGAAATGACCTAAATATCTATCAATGGATGAGTAGATAAAGAAAATACGAAGTCTATGTGTGTGTGTCCACACATACACAGTGGAATACTATCTGGCCATAAAAAAGAATGAAAGGTGCCATTTGAAATAACATGAATGATATGAGGATATTCTGCTAACTGAAATCAGTCAGTTGGAGAAAGACAAATGCCATATGATATAACACGTATGGGGGTGACAAAGAACCAAATAAACGAAACAGAAACAACAGATTTGTGGTTAGCAGAGGGCAAGGGGTTGGGGGTTGGGGTTGGGGCAGGTGGTTGAAATGGGTAAATTAGGTCAATTGTATGGAAATTAGACTTTAGGTGGTGATCAGGATGTGTATACAGATGTGGAATTATAATGTATACCTGAAACCATGTTATAAACCAGTCACCTCAATAAAATGCTTTTAAAAAAAGAACGGAGCAATTGAAAATATTTGAATAAGATTTTTCAGATTAAATAATAATATTGTGTCATGATTAAATTTTCTGGTATTGAAAATTCTGCTGTGGTTGCAAAAGAGAATGGCCTTGTTCTTGGGAAATGAAATACACCTGGAAGAGTTTAGGGGTCAAGGGGCATTACATCTGCAACTTACTTTCCAATGCTTAGAGCGGGGTTTGAGGCATTTGGATAGAAAAAGAAAGGGTCAAACTGTTAAAATTTGGTGAATGTGGGTCAAGAAGGGGAACCAAGATTTCTCTGCACTAGTCTCACAACTTTTTCTGTAACTTTGAATTTCAAAACAAGTTCTGAAGCCGCATCCAGGTGGGGCAGGCCTGGTCTCTGTCGCCGCCTGGTGGTTGCTTCGGGGAGCGCGTCCCCAGACCCTTTAAACTCCCGCGTCGGGCTAAGCCGCAGCTGCTGGCGGACTCGTCCGGGCTGTGCTGTGATACTTCCCTTCGGGTTTAGGTCAGTCTGTCTCTGTGAAACGCTGCAGGCTCATTTCTTGTTCAATCTTGTTTTGAGAGGATTCAGCATGTCAGAGCTTGCAACTCGGATGCTTTGTACACCGAGGTAAACTGAGGTCTCGAGAGCAAGTGACCAAGAATGCTTAGGTCCCGTCTGCAGACCTCAGCAAGCAGCTGCTCCAAGCCCCACCGTCCTCACTGGCTCTGACTCAAATTCGGCCCCTCAGTGATCTGCTCTGTGACCTCCTCGCTCTCCTCCACCAGCTGGTCTCAAACCCGGCACCCACATTCCCATGCCCGGCTTTGTCCAAGCCAGCCATCTCCCCGGAGACCCTCTGTGGCCACGAGCACCAAGAGGCCCCGGTCGGTGTCCCATTTTGTGCGACTGCACACGCACTCACCTGCTCACAGGTGGTGACCCCGCCCCCCACTGGAATGGGCTCCCGTGGACCGGGCCCTGGTGGCCGCTGCTTTCCCGTGTGACTGCAGTGCCAGGCGCAGAGCCGGGCTTTGGCGAGGCCAACAATGTTTGCCCGGTTGGTTACTGTTTTGGAAGTGGCCCCCCTCCCAGGGACACAACCTCAAGGGGGGAGAGTTGGCTGAGGGTGGGACACAGGGCATGCGTGCGACAGGAGACGGGGGTCAGAACAGGGAGCGCGGCAGGACCACCGCCCTGCTGAGCCAGGGGCTGGGACGCCGGGAACCGCGGAGCGCGCCCCTGCAGAGCCTGGGTCCACGCCCGGCCAGGGGCAACCGGGGACAATGGTGGGTGGGGACGGGGCAGACGTGCGATCAATGCCCTGGGCCCACGCGGGCCGCCCGCGTCCGGCCTTTCTCCACCTGGGCGGCCGGGCCGGAGCACGAGGTGGAGCCAGAGCCCCGCGCCGGGTCTGAGCCCCCCGCCTGCTGGCGGCAGCGCTGCCCCTTCAGCCTGGTCCCGGGAACGCTGTTTTTCAAACTTTTTAACATTTAATTAATTTTACTGAAGGGACTGGCACCACAGCCAGCGTTCTATGGGTGTAAGGTGCTCCGTGGCAGGTCAGCATGTGTGTGCTGCAGAGAAGCTGGGCAGGCAGCCCAGCCGTCTGAGGGGTCCTCCTGTGGGGAAGGAAGAACTGGCCTGATGGGGGGACTTCAGTGGCACCACTTCTTTGACATTCATTGATACTGACTTTGTGGCCCTTTGTCAAGTTTGACAGATGTTCAGTGTGTCCTTTTAAAGAATATGTAAATGCTTATTTTTAATTGAGGCGTAATTTACAGAGGGAGATGGGCAGATCTCAAATGTGGAGTCTGACGCATTTTTATAAATTTTTACACCTTGTAACCAACTCTCCAGTGACTGGAGACCATGGACCAAGCTGTATCTACACAAGAGGGTTATTTTTGACACTTAGGGAGGTCAGCAGATTTGTTCAGAAAACCCGGTCTTCTGTCAAACATGGCTGTCTTCTCCATGTGTCCTCGGGGGAATTCTGAGGGAGCTCCCTGGGGTTTCTTTTATAAGGACACTAATCCCTTTGCTGAGGGCTCCACCTTATGACTTAATCACCTTCCAAATGCCCTCCCTCTTACTACCATGGGAGGGGGTGGTGTCCGTTTTGTGGTTTTCAAGATTAAGAAAGTAGGCAGGAATGAAGGCAAGTAGCAGACTGACAGGAAGGAAGAGAAAGGAAGAAGAAACCTTTTTTTTAAGTTAATTTAGTTGTTCGTTTTTGGTCATTTTCCCCTGGCCCAGGTCGTGAACCCAGATCCTGAGACTTTGCGTGGACTATGCCAGAGCTGCAGACTTAAAGCCTGAGCCACAGGATCTAACATGAATTTGTGAGGAGACAGTTGTCTGCAACAGAGCCTCTGGAAAGAGCCTTGTCAACGTGCTGTCTGAAAGAGGCGAGGGTGGGAGGCAGCAGGCAGGTCAGCCCCTGTGGCTGAAGCTTTGGGATCCCCACCCAGCCCCAAAGGTGACTGGAGGCCTGGCTCTGGCTCTGCAACTCCTGTGACCTGGGTTTTGGAAGAAAGGAGGTGGTGCTAGGAGGCCTGGCCTCCGGGAGGCTCCCACACAGGGTGCACAGCCCCTGCCCGGGGGAGCAAGGGGCCAAGTGAAAGAAAGGGAAGACCTGGGAAGACTAAGGCAAAGGGCAGCACAGGAGAGGGACCCGCTGAGGCAAAGGTCTGGAGGTGGGAACAAGTTTAATGAGCCCGCCACTGTTGCTGGAGCAGGGAGCAGAGAAGGCGGGAGGTTGGCATGGCCCCAGGTTAGACAGTGTCTGCTCCCCACGTCCTAACAAAATACCACAGGCTGGGTGGCTTTACAGCACATTTATTTTCTCACAGTTTTGGAGGCAGGAGCACAAAATCAAGTTTTCTGGTTTCTTCTGAGGACTCTTTCCTAGGCCTGCAGATAGTCACCCTGTGTCCTCACATGCTCTTTCCCAGGCCTGTGTGTCCATCTCTCTTCCTAGAAGGACACTAGTCCAAGGGACTTTGAGACCTGCACGACCTCCTTTCAACTCAGTTCCCTCTGGGAAGGCCGGGTCTTTGAAGACCACCTTGGGAGGCTGTACAGGTGAGTCGGAGGGAACCTGAAGAGTTAAGCTCTGGTCTGCACGGCAGTAGACTCCCTGGGGCCGCGCAGGCCTGAGAATTGCCTGCTGGGGGTGAGAGGAGTTGGGAGGAGGACACTGCCCAGCCCTAGTTGGGAGCCAGGGGCTGGGCCTAGGAACTGGGTAGGTGGGGAGCAGGAGTCAGTCTCTTGTCATCTTGGGAAGGTGGAACCAGCAGGTTTCCCGAAGGATCGATGCGGGGGAGGGCGGAGTAGCAGAGAGAGGGAAGAGGACGAAAGGGACTGGGGTCGGGGCCCAGCCCGGGTGGAGGCAGGCACGGCGTCTGGGGTGGCTCTGGCCCCGGCGGACTGCAGCCCCGCCCCTGCACGCTTAAGGCCGGCCGGGCAGCCAGAACCCAGGACGCTGGGCTGCTGACGCGGGCCTTCTCGGCCCTTCCCCCTGGTGGGGCCGGGCCCCACTTGGACAAACATCTTGCGGTGGTTTCCGCCCCGCCGGCCCGGAGCCCCAGCCTGGCCTGAACAAACACTCGGGACCCCGAGCTTCCGGCCTCACTCTGGGAAAAGCCCGAGCCCAGGCCGGAGGTCAACCTGCAGGGAAGTGGGAAGGAGGCACCGGCCCCAGCGCGGGTCGATCGGTGCTGGGCCGCCTGCTGTTTCTGGGCCGACTCGGCACTTGGGCTCCAGGGCCCTCGGCAGGGAGGTGGAAGGCATCCGCGTGGGCTAGGCGCGCCCCTGCCAGGAGGGGCCAGATATCACCTTCCCTTTGGCACCCCTCTCATTCTTCCAGTGTCACAGGGCCTGCACCTGCAGACCTGTTCCAGTCACTTCAGGGCCTCCCAGGATCCTCAGACTAGAAATGAGGCTGGAGTGGACGTATCTGACCATGACAATATGTGAAAAGAATTGCCTGTGAGGAGTGAGTTTCCCATCCCTGCAAGTGTGAGCAGGGGCAGCAGAATTGGGAGGGGGCAAACCCCGTCCCGCCCCCACACCTCCTCCTAGAGCCCTGTGAACTGTGGCATGCACCAGGCAAGCTAGTGGGTTCTGGGGTTGGAAAGACCCAGGTTCAAATCCCAGCTTTGCCCTGTGACCAGACCCCTCTGTTCTATGAACTGAAGGGGAGGCTGCCCCTGCACCTCAGCCTGCTTGGGGAATAAGTGAAATGGTCAGGGAAGAGCACCTGTGTGCTGCCCCATGACACCCCATCTGTAGCTGTACCCCCGACCGGCCCCTGTCAGTCCCCCCAGCACTGGTCATGTTGAAGCTGAATGGAGGGGAAAGTGGACCAGGTCTCCTTTCTCCACCAAGCTGGAGGCCCAGGCTGGTCCAGCATCCCGCCCTCCATGTTGAAAGCTTTGCCAGATAAAGCCTCCCCAGCTGGGGTTTGATTTTGTTTTTGTTTTTCAGGCAGGATTTGGGAGCGGAAACAATGGAATTAATGTGGTGGGTTTTGTTTTGTTATTTTTTCTTCCAAGCAGTTTCTCCTCATCTGAGGGCTGTGGGGCTGGATTCCCACCTCGCCAGCCATCCGGTCTTTGGAGGAGCTGCCTGGAGAGGATGGGCGTGGGTGGGAGGTCAGCAAGAAGAGGTCTGGTTGGGGAGGCTACAGTAGGTCAGCCTAGAAAGACATGGTTGCTCCTTCCTGCCTCTGGTCTTTGCAGTGCTTTTCCCTGCTCTGAACCTCAACCTTCACTAGCTGCCCCTATGCCTCCTCGAGGTCAGGCACTGCCTCCTTCAGGAAGCCCTCCCTGACCTATCTTACCAGGGCTAAACTGGAGTTAGCATCTTCCCTGTGGACTGGCCATATGTTGGTTTATGACCTAATCCTCTGCATGACATTCTGAGTTCTGCAAGGGGCCTACAGAAGGCCCTCAAAGGACACCAACTGGGTCGATCATGGAAAAGGGGGATACAATATTTGCACTGTGCTTGTCACTGCCTGTTCAGGGTTCTTGATCTGGGAGGAAGAAGGCAGAAGGGGGAATCAGACTCAGCTGGGAGGACCAGGGGGTCAGAACAGGACTATAGGCACTGAAGGGGTGTGGATGGGACAGCACACATGGTTGGCTGTGTGGCTGGGGAATGAGTTCGCATGAGCCTGTTTCCCTCTCTGTAAAATGGGGGTAGCAGCACCATTTGGTGGAACCAACCTGAGCAGCCCCAGCACAATGTCAGTGGACAGGCATGGGGATACTGCAGGTGCTTTCACCAGCTTTGCAGGAGCAGGAGGTGGGGTTGGTACTGAGAGATCTCTGGGCTGGAAGGGTCTAGGGTGTGGAGGTGAAAGCAGAGCCTCAGACCCATAAATCACATCTGGCCACTCAGCTACTATTGCTAAAAATAGTGTGACCACCCTCCGTCCTGCCTTCTCCCAGCATCCTTAGCAAGAGGCCAAGGGTCCTGCAAATGAAAGTGAATTGGAGCGGGGGGGCACTGAAATCTGCTATAAATCATGGTGGTGGCAGCATTTAAGAGCCTTTCTGAGGCTCTTCACTTAACCTCTCAGCCCTCCTTAGTCACGTGGGGACCAGCGTCGGGTAGACACGAGGGATCCAGACTGAGAGTTGTGGCTTAGCTTCCCCTGTCCAAGCCCCATTGGTGGCCTTGAGGTCCGGGGTGGAAAGAGGGACTGGAATGGAGGGAAAGGCAGCAGAGGGAGGCACCTCCAGGTAAAGCACCTGCACCATCAGACGATAACGAACAGGAGCGCCAGCCTATGGATGGCAACTTGCTGGTATAGCCCAGTGTAGGGTGACCCGCGCCCAGACGCATGTGCCCCCTCACCCACATCAAATAGCAGCTCACACCTTGATCACGGGTGCCTGGCTCTGCCCTGAGTTAATGCTCCATGACAAGCAGGAGAAACTGAGGCACAGTCACCAATCCCACAGCCCCAACCTAAGACTATTGTTCCATGTTCATCTTTAATACACATTCTTCAAGAAAACTTAGAAAATTCAGAGAAAAATGTCAACTCCCTACCCATCCAGAGATCATGACCTGGCAAAGCATGAGGGATGCTATCCTGCCCAATTCCATCTCTTTGTGACCCATGACGGGGTGCACACCCTCGGGTGCTGGAGCTCGGGCTGCCCATCTGGAGCTGCTCGGCTCATGGGCTGGAGCTCTGGCCATGGAAGCCCTTGGTCCCTTTAGGGACAGGGGTGCCCAGCTCTGCCCATGGGCACTGAGGGGGAAGTGAGAATGGAGGGGCAGGAATGGGCTGACACGGGTTCAGCTGAGGAAGTGAAAATACCCGAGTCGTCCCTCCTCTGGCAGTGGGCCAGTGTCACCCCATGCCCCCAGAGTACTTACTGCCCCCACTGCCCAGCCAATGCCATCCTTGGGGTTTCTGGATCCCCGCAAGGGGGTTCCCTGCCCCACTGCCCAAGGAGCTCCAGCTCAAGGAGAACTCAGACTCAGACCCCTGATTCTGAGCCCAGCCTGACCCGCCAAGCCTCCCAGGGAGTGGGGGGCACTTGATCAGCTGTTTTCTAGTAGAGACGGCCTCCTGGCCTGCTCAGAACCTGCCCAGGACTCTCTTGGAGGCCCCCTGGGTCCTTCTGGAGTTAGTTCAACCCTCCCCCCCCCCCCATGACCCTACAAGCCCCCCCAACCCCCACGCCCGCCCCGGCCCTCAGCAAAGCGGCCCTGTGAGCCCCTTCTCCTGCAGGGAGTGCTCTGACGAGTGTGGCGAGGTGGCTGGGGCAGTGTGGGTGTCAGGGGGTGGGGAGGTTTGGGCAGTGGTTCCTCCAGTCTTGTTGGACAATGGGCTGGGTGGCTGCATCTGCGCTGACCTCACCAGTTTCCGCTGGGGCCCCCAGGCCACCTGTTTTGTGGGGAACGCTCTGCCCTCCCATCCTCTTCCTCCAGGCCTCCCTCTTCCTGCTTCCCGTCTGTCCAGGCGCTCACAGCGGCACCCAAGGCGCAGGCATCCGCTGCCTTGCAGGTCATGACTCACCTCCCCCTTCCCGAGCTGGAAATAGCTGCCCCAGGAAGCTGGGCAGGCGCTGGGGTCTCCCCGCTCCCACCCCAGCTGCTCAAAATCCCCACCAGCGCCCCCACCCGGCCTGCACACCCACCGCAAGTACCCACTGTGTTCTCTTGGACACAGGAACCCCCCCCCACACACACCGGGTGCACTTAGGGATGAAGGAGCCTCTATCCCAGGTGAGCAGGGGGTGAGGACTGACCCCCTGGCATCAGTACACATCAGCAAATTAGCCCACAACCCTGTGGGGAGGGTGCCAAGAAATCTGACCGATGCCCAGCAGAGCAGCGGGAGGCAGAGGGTAGTCAGCAGAAGGCCACTGCGTGACACTGTGCAGGGAGAAAGCTAGGAGGGACACCCCAAGAGCTTTGAAAGATTTCAAGTTGGAGACAAATAACATGGACAGATTTGCAATTCGAAAATAGCCACCAGGCTGCTGTGGGAAGTGACTGGGGAGGGACAGGAGTCTTGGGGTTTGGGGGAGACCTGGATGATGAGGGAGGATCAGGCGGTGACCTTCAGGTGGGGACGACACCCATGCCCACCTCCCTGCGCCTTCCAAGTCCTGCCATGAGCACAGGGCCCAGGGCTGAGTCCAGGCTGCCCAGTCCTTGCCTAGGTGACTCGGGACAGGAATAAAGAGGAAAGTCACGAAGCTCTCGGGGATGTCTCAATAAACATTAGCTGCCTTTAAGTTCACAGTGGTTTTCTACCTCAGACCTGCAGGTCTTGACCTTCCACACGTGCCAGGTCTGTTCCAGGAGTGACAGTGAAGTCCGCCCCACCCCGCTTGGCAGATGGGGAAAAAGGCCGGGGAGGGAAGGGCTCCAGCTAAGGTCCCACAATTGAGAAGCAGCAGAGAGGGTGGGACTCACGTACCCCTGCTCCCACAGGCTCCCAGGCCTCAGGGGGGTACCCCTGCCCTGCCCATTGGACTCACCTGAGGGAGTGTAGGCTGACCGGCATGACTGCCTGCACTCCAGCCATATCCTCACCAGAAAACCTGCATTTTATTTCATTTCATTTCATTTTTTGGTTCCCCCACCATGCCCCCCAGCCCTGGGTTGTCAACCTGGGTCCTTGGTCTTTGCATAGTCTGCACCTTAGCCATCTCAGCGGCCTAAGCCACGAGGGTGCACTCCAAGCCTGCATTTTAGGCACACAAACCCTCTGTGAGTCAGGGCCGGGGTTGAAGCTTCCCTGGCAGGTGGGTGAGAGCAGGTGGAGCATGCACAGGACATGGAGTGAGGAAGAGGGTCACGGCTTCCCTGGAGCAATGTGAAGTGGGTGCAGGCCCAGGAAATGAGAGGAGCTTTCTGCCTGATGTACAAGTGACATGGGAGTGTCCCCCAAAAGACCCGGCTCCAGAGATGCTCCCTGGGTGGTGGGGAAGCCAGAGCACAGACACACTGTCACCTGGCGCTGGTGCTGAGGTGGCAGCAGGATGCCATGGGACTCTAGAGAGGGGGTGTGCCCTCGCCTGGCTGGTCTGGGAAGTCTGCCTGGGAAATGGGCAAGCCACGCCTCGGAGATATCCTGGAGACTGAGCCGGGGCAAGGGCAGGGAGGGAAGTTCAGGCTCCTGGTGGCATTTGATCTGCACACAGGGACGTTGGGACTGCTGGGCCTGTAGGATTCAGTTTCTAATATGAGTGGGGGTGTCTGAGCAAAGTATACACCAAGAATGGTGGCTCATTCTGAGACACCAGCTGTGGTCAGCTGAAGTTGCTCTTGAGTGGAGAGATGGCATCACCCAAAAATCCCTAAAGAGTCAAATGCCAAGTTCCTCAACGGAGAGGACTCTGGCCCGGCTGAGTGATTACTCACAGGCTGGGCTGCCTAAGGCTAAGGACTAGGCCACCCGGGGCCAGAGGCAAGGACCATCCAAGCTCAGAGGCTAGGCCATCCAAGATAAGAAAGTAGACCCTCCAAGGTCAGGTTGAACACCACAAAGCCGAGAGCAGGCTACTGAAGGATGATAATAAAAATCATGGAGTTTCATGAGGAAACACTCCAGCAGTCCTGGGGCAGCAGGACCAGGACCAATGGCCTGAATCCCCGGCATGAACCACAGCCTGGACCAGGTATTCCTCAGGCACACGCCCTTACATCAGCCATTACGTGAGAGGAACTGTGTGCTCTCATGTCTCACAGGTACCCGGGTGTGCTCGTGCACCCCCCACTCACTCCCCTGCTAACATGCACACCCCAGGCCCTCCCCCTGCATGTACACGTACTGAGAGTACAGACAAGCCTCCTGCAGACTGGTGAGGGCGCAGGGAAAGCTCAGTACAGGTGGTCGGTGGGCCCTGTGCCCCTCCTTGGGAACTGTCTGTGAGAGGCCCTCCCACTTCCAAACCCTTGGTCGGGTGGTGAGCGCCCACCTCTGGGAGCATGCAAACAGGGTAGAGTCCATGTGACAGGTTGCAGGATGGAGTTTGCACCTGTGGTCTGAAACTTAACACCCCCACATGGGCTCTGGACCTCACACCATCCTCCATGTCCCCCGCCCCAGGGTCTCCCTCTGGGAAAGAGAAACTCGGTGAAGCCCATGACCTGGGAGTTCCATATGTGGAGCCTCCCTGTCCCACACCCACTGCATACCCAAGCACCCCAAATCCTCGTGAGCCCCCGCCTAAGCAGCCCTTGGCTGTCTTCCTCCTCCCCAACCTCTGCCACCAGCCATGCCCCCATTGTCTGCCTGCCTGTCTGCCGAAGCCCCTCCATAGCCCAGCTTAGTCCCTGACCCTGTCCTGTCCCCACTCCTGAAAGCCATCTACAGTATCCTCAGCTGGCATGTGGGCAGCAGGCTCTCCCTGGTCCCATCTTCCCTTCACCTTCTCTGCGCCTCACCCTTTGGTAACTTAGGGCTCCATGCTGTGCCCGCCTGCAGGCCTTTGCCCTGGTCCTGTGCTGGGATAGCTCTTTACCTTCCTAAGTCCACCTGATCTCCACCCAAGGGGCGCCACCTCAGGGCAGTCCACTCTGAGCTCCAGCCTGCCACGAGAAAAGTCTCGTAGAACCCTCTGGGAAAGCTCTTTCATGGGACAGTGATCCTTTGCAGTTAAGAAATTGAGTTATTTGATCAAAGACTGTCTCCCCCATGAGGCTGGGCTGAGGACAGAGGCCATGCTGTGGGGCCCCCATAAAACCCCCAGTGCCTGATACCTAGTAGGTGCTTAGTCAGTGGTAGTGGAAGGAAGGCCTGTTCTAGCATTCTGCCCAGGGGTTTGCCTGTGTGAGGAGGTGGGATAGAGGGACAGGACCCTGGAACGCACCGGGAATCAGGAGGGAGGGTCACCGTGAGAGCTAGTGGGTGATCCCGCTGATGAGGACCGAGGAGATGGCCTGACTGTGTGATGGTGGGTGGTCAGTATGGCCACATAGACAGCTCGGGCAATCTCTTGGGAACTGCCCAAGGAGGCCCAGCAGCCAGCATGACCCTTTTGTCTGCTTGGCCGGTGCTCTCGGAGGTAACCCAGACCTCCATCCACGTCAGCATTTATTGGCAGTGACTTGTGTCCTGTCCTGGAGATCCCAGTCCTCTGGGGCTGACAAACATACACTCATACTGTGTGGTAAATAATTTGATGGGGTGGCAGGGTGCTTCTAATACTTCGGGGCTCAAGGACGTCTTCTCAGATGAAGGGCCATTTAGACTGGACCTCGAGGGATGCCGAAGAGTTCACTAGGAAAGACTTCAGAGGAGGTGACATTTGAGCTGGGTCTTGGATGTTATGAATTCACCAGGAAAACTGGAAACACATCTTCTCTGGACAGTGGGTTCTCTTAGAGACTTGTGTTGGCTGCAGCGCAGTGGAACCTGGGCCCTGCTCACCCCTGCTAGCCCCTTGCAGCCCTGTGTGAGTGAGTGGGAGAGAGCATCTCACTTGCCCTGTCCTGGGACGGCGAGGTGGGGCCCAGTTACTCTGTGTGCTCAGCATGCAGCACGCACTGCAGTTTCAGGCCATGCCTAGGGGAGCACTGGGGTGGTGGGCCCTCTTGCAATCACCTGCATGATTGGGTCACTCACTGCAGGGCATGTCTTCCCTTTTCAGATGCAGCAGCATTTTCAGAAGATGCATGGGACCCTGTTGGTCCCAGCCAGATGGGCCACAACCAAACAGTAAGGTTTGAGGGCAGCTGGAAGGGAGAGGAGCGTAGGGCTGTGGGGAAACAGGGTCCCTGGATTCCAGTCATAGCTGCCAGTCCATCGGCACCTCTTCTGCTTCCAGGAATGGCTTCATCCCGCCAAGGTTCCCAAGGAGCATCAGAAGTGTGGAAAATTCTAGAGGGGGGTCAGGAAACTTCACAGGCTGGCACCGGGTCTGAAGCAGGTATCTGTGCCATGCTGAGGCGGGTCCATGGGCATTGGAGCCTGGGCAATGGGGCAGGGGCCAAGGATCTGGTTCCAGGCCCCCCCACAAACCAGCTAGTGCCCCGAAGTAAGTCACTGTACCGCCTTGTGTCTGTTTCCCCAACATGAATGGGTATGATGGTATCTTTTTTGTAGGCTTGTTTAAATAATAATTTATGCAAAGTATTCAGGACTGGGCCCAGCCCACAGAAGGGCTGCTATTGTTTTCTGCCATGAGGCAAAGGCTCTGTGATTGCCTTGTTGGAGCAGAAGGGAAGGACCTGGAGAGGCTAAGGTGTCTAACATCCACAAGACACCAGACTCTGGGGAGCCATGAGGAAAGACCCAGCTGCTGTCCTGAGTGGGGACAAACATCACTGGCCAACTCTGTTGGAAGGATGTATCATCCCATTTTACAAAAAAGGAAACCAAGGTCCAGAGGACGTGCAGTCTGAACAGAGCAAAACAGTCCTGAAATGAGGCCTTGCCCGGGGGCTGGGGAGGGGAGAAGACCCAGGCTGCCTCTGAGCGCCCCCAGGCTGGAGTATGCAGGGGCAGCGGTGCTGGGTGGGTGTAGGGTGGGTGTGGGGTACCGCCTATAGACACTTCACTGTCGTTCACCATGGGGCCGGGTAGTCTGGGCTCAGGCTCACAGGGAGGGTCCCATTTCCATCCTATGACCTGGAGTGGCCAGGACTCTGAGACCCACTTCACAGGCATGGAAACTGAGACCCAGAGACGCAAAGGGACTCGCCTTGGGTCACACCGACAGGAAGCAGAGGACTGGGACCCAAACCCAGTGGACAGAGGATGGCAGCCCCCACTGGCCCCACCTCCTGGAGAAGAGGGAACAGCCAGACCCGGTGACAATTCTACCTCCTCCTGGAGCAGCAGGGTGGCCCCCAGCAGTTCACTTCCCTTCTCTGAGCCTCAGCTCCCCCGCTGTCACTGGGTCTCAGTCTCTGCCTTGTGGCTATAAGATGAAACCCTGGTGGGTACCCAGAAAGAGTATGAGCACCCCATAAACCTGACTCTGGAGTCACTGCCCCTGGGATGCCTGCCCTGCTTGCCCCCCTCGGCCTAGCTACTGGAACGCTCCCCTGTGAATCCCCGCAGCCCTGCTGCCTCAGGCATGGTCACTGCTGTGTCCCCAGCGCCCCGTGCAGGTGCTCACCCACTCTATGCTGGAGTGAGCACAGTCGGACACTCCTGGCTTCAAATTCAGGACCACTGTCTTCCTCTCAGAGCTTCAGTGTGCTGTCTACCCAAGGAGACCACAGTGCAGAGCTGTCTGGTGCACGGACAAGCCCCTGGTGCACTCTGGGAGTACCTACTGTCCTCTCAGGGGTCGCTTGCCCCCAGCCTGCTCCAGGGGGCTGTCTTAGTGTTGGTGGCAGCCTGGGAATGTGGGTGGGGGCCCCTGGGGCGATTGCTACTGGACAGAAGATTCAGTGTGGAGCTATGGGTTCCTTTCAAGGGCCCAGACCCATTACTGGATGTCTGAGAATGCTGCCCATTATCCGACTCACAGAGCACAAAGGGGCCACGCGGGGGCTCAGCAGGCCAGGCGCCTGGGATGGGTGCATGGGGGCTCTGGGTCCCCACCACAGAGGGCAAGGAGGTGCCCGGTTGGAGAGGGCCTCTCTCTCATGCAGGAATGAGAACCATTTCCTCCAGCCCCAGGGGAGACAAAGACAGGGACACCAGGGGGCTCGTCCCTGCTGGCAGGCCACAGCAGGCAAGGGCAAGCCACCCCTCCTGAGCCCTGGAACCAGGCCTGGAGGGTGGCCCCCATGCTGCCCCTGGGGTGGCATCCACAGAAGCAAGGGAGGGGGTGCCTAGAACTCGGAAGGGGGCACTCCCCCTAGTTTTCCACAACATCTTCATGGAGAAATGCCAGAGCCAGCCAGCAGCGCTGTGTGTAATTTAAACCCATTAGTGTGTCTCCTGTCAATGCTGCCACTTCAGGGTCCCCTGGTCCCCCAGGGCCACTCCAGTGGGATGTGGTGACAATAACAGGAGACATGGTGGACATGGTGGCCTAGAGAGAAACCGGGTCATATCAGGTCATCTGTGTGCTATGTGAGTGACATCAGCTGACCTGTAGGCCTGAGTCTCAGTGGGTGCTCATGTTCAGGAGAGGGGAGACCGGGCGGGGTCAATTAAATGGGTGATCATGTACATCGAAGTGAGGAGTAATGCAGGTGTGAACGGTACGCTCGGGGCAGCTGCTAGGAGGATGCTACCATCCCCTGGGTCTGGGGGCCTGCTGAGCACAGCATAGGTAACTACTAAAGAGGTTTGGGGAAGGGGGACCCTGTGGTCTCTGGAGTTGGTGCTCACCCCAAGTGCTAACTGCTGGGCCCTTGGCCATGTGCTTCAATCACGCAGCAGCCCTGGGAAGTGGGTTATTCTCCCCTTTTCCAGACAGGGAAACTGAGGCTCAAAGAGAGGTAGTGGCACCATGGTCACACAGGTGGTTCGGGGCAGAGGTGGGCCTGGAACTTAGGTCTCTGCTCTGAGGGAGGGGAAAGTGGCCATGACCACCAGCAGGGTTGGTGGGCTGTGTAGCTATAGGCAAGTGGCACCAGCCCAATCCTCAGTGTTCCCATCTGTAAAATGGGTCTCTTAACACCCAGCTGGCAGGGCTGTTCCCAGGAGGAAATGAGATGGGTACAGTCCCAAAATGCTGCAGAAAGAGCTCCTGGCACCATTTGGGCCCACTGGGGGGAAAGGAGCAGCTGTTCAGGAGTCTTGTTTCCAGCATCTTCCTGTCACTAAGGCAGCCCCAGGAGCAGTCAGCCTGTCAGGGGATTTCCTGCAGGAAAGCATTCTCTGAGGCCAGGCCCAAGGGACAGGAGGCAGGAGCCCCTCCTCTCCGCACAGCCCTGACCCCACTGTTATTTTTTCCAGTAGAAGAAGGAAAACATTTCCTCCTCCTCACAGCTCTGCCCTGGGCAGCCCAGGAGCTGGGGGCGGACTGAGCAGGGTGAGGGGCACCCGCCCTCCCAGTGGGGGAAGCCCCAGACTTGCCTCCTCTGGGCCAGCCTGGCCACTGACCCTCGGAGCCCAGCAGGACCAGGGCCACTGTGTCCTCATCTATACAGGCACTGGATGAGGCCAGCATCTCCCAAATCTCAGGCATTTGGATTAGGGATCATTGGCTTATGACTTACTTTATATTTGTCTTTAAATTAGCATGCATTTTTAAATATGTCAATCAATGCATCTCTCAAGCCAGCTCTACATCACTGTTGTATGTGAAGAACTCGTGTCAGTTGCCAAAGCCAGAAAATAACTGCAAATATTATAAAGAAAAGAAGGAGTTCTAAGTAAATTCTAGAATGCCGATGTCAACAGTGCTAGGGTGGAGACCTCACTGTTAAGACCAGACAATGGCAGATGTTAGAGGCATTAAAGACACATTAGCCCCAAACAGCCCTTCTCCCTGATATAATCAAAAAGTTTACCCCAAACTTAAAAGGGTGACTCGGATTAGCTGGTAGTGAATCCAGGGTTAGCTAATCTGGGTAATTTAATTCAGAGTATTAATGAAGGATATCACCTAACCCATCACCCTGTATGTCCAACTCCCTTTGGTTCCCTCTAGAATTTCTTCCAAGAAGACACATCTCCGCATCCTTTGTTCCTTTCTTCTTTCTTTACCTATCCAGTCAGGAGTCATCAGCACATCCTCTTCCAGCCAGGAGTGTTAGGTGGCTGCTGCCATGACCCATCCTGAGCTGAAGAAGCTCCAGCTTATGGGAGGTGGGAGAAAGCAAGGGTCTGGAGACAGGTCTGGGTCCGGATCCTCACCTTTGCTAATGCCCCTCAGTGTCTCCATCTGTGAAATGGGTTTGAGGACTCTAGCTTGTCAGCCGGCTGTGAGGATGATGTAAGATTGTTTAGGGCAGGGCTGGGCACAGCACTCAGCTCTGGGTGGACAGTGACTCCACTAGCCACGTTGGCCCTGACAGGAAGCGGGGCCCTGGTGGGGCACTGTGCAATGTAAGAGAGATTGGCATGTGCCCAGTGCCTGCAATGTACTTTTTGATACATTTATGTTCTTCAGGTCTTGCAACCTGACAGGGTCTGGTGTGCTATTATGATCATTCTTGCTTTATAGTCAAAACTGAGGCTCAGAGAGGGCAAGTGCCTTGCCCTAGAACACACAGCACATCTTCCTTACGCCAGACACATGGACCCTGGCCATGCCCTCTGCCATCTAACCCTGCCCATACCCCCAGCCAGGGAGGCTCCTGAGACCCCAAACTCAGGTTGGTAGGTAGTTTGTGTCCAAAGCGCCCAGGACCATCCACTGCAAGCCAGGAATAGCTGTGAGGACACAGAGCATTATCCTCCAGGCTCAGTTGGGGGAGCTGCAGGATGCCACAAGACGAGTCAGAGACAGGAAGGAAGCTAGGAGGGGTGGAGCGGAGGTGGGGGGGGGATAGGGAGGGAGACAGAGACAGGGAGAGATAGAGAGATATAAAGCACAAAGAGACAGAGAGTAGAAAGGCTGGATAAGGAGCAGGGAAGAGAATGGGAGAGAAAGACAAAGGAGAGAAACCAGAACCGGGAGGAGGAAGAAAGAGGCAAAGGAAAGAGGTGGGGTGGGGAAGGTTAGAGAAAGATAAGCGGGAGGTGGGGGAGCTTGGAGGAGCCGGTGTGAGCCTCTAGCACCCCTGCCAGGCTCCCCAGTCTGTTTCCATGGGTGGCACACCACCCCCTAGGAGATAGAGGTGGAGACATTAGGCTGTCCCTTGGGTGGCCTTGAGGCTGTATGTGCCTCTGAAGTGCCAGAAGTAGAGTGACTGATTTCCTGCAGTTGAATACTCCTGGCCATCAAAGCGATGGTCAGACCTGGAGGGAGGGAGGGGGGACAGAGGGGGCTGGAAAAAGGCTGGCCTGATGGGCAAAGGCTGATGGCAGGAAGGGGAGGGTGTTGTGTGAGGGAAGTAGGGGATGCCTTTAGGCTCAGCCTTTCCTGCCTGTCCTGTAGGGCACAGAAAAATCCCTTGTCCTTCCTTCCTGGCCAGGTGGGAAAAACTGAGGTGAGGCCAAGCTACCCTCAGGGCAGGACCCATGGGGGACGATGGAGGCCCCACTCAGAAAGGCCTGGGTGGGGGGTGGGGGGGCAGGTGCTGTTTCAGGGCCACAGATCTGACTGCCACACACTGTAGTGCTGCCCCATGTGCACTATGCACTCGTGTCCATCCCTTCTCCCCTGGAGCCTCAGGGTTCCACATCTGTCAGATGGGATAGCACCTGCAGCAGCTTCAAAGGGCAGGCAGTAGGACAAAGTGAGCCAATACAGAAAACACTTGGTACAGTACCTGGCATGTTTGAGCACTTACTGTGGCAGTGGCCTGGAGGGCCCTGGGACAGGAGTCCCTGCTGTCTGCCTTCCTACCTTCCAGGTGAAAGGAGGAGCCAGCCTGGTGCCAGATTGGTTGGGCTGAGTTTCCAGAAACTCTAGGAGGACTCGGATCCCAGTATTGGAGAACTAGCTGGGGAGGTATGGTGGACATGCAGGCAGCAGCCCATAGGGCTGGGTCCCCACAGGAGGCAGCTGTAGAGCTCCCAGGCCACTCTGCACAGCCAGGACGAGGCCTCTCTCTGGGTGTCCCTTGTCCAGACTGCCCTGGGACCTAACCCATGCGGGACAGAGTTCCTCTCTCCAGGTTTTCCTGATTTCCTCTGACCCTTGAGCCTTGTCTCTCTGCCCCTGCCAATTGTAAACCCCCTTTTATAGGGCTGGGTCTTGCGGGGACAGCTCACAGGCTCTGGTTGGCCCTGTCCACCCCAGAACTGAGGGTCTACGAACTGGACAGTGCCCTGTGAAAGTGTGTGGGAAAGGAGAGACTGGGTGTGACAAGGAGCGCAATAGGGCCAAGAAGGCAGCGGGGAGAAAGGGCTGAGAAGGATGGGAGAGAGACAGGAGGGCGGGGGCCAAGGAACCATGCACAGGAGCTGTCACAGAAAAACGGAGGAGAGAAAGGGAAGAAAGGAGGTGGGGGGGACAGAGATGGAGAGTGAAAGAGAGAGGGAAGAACATAGCAGCGGAAAAGAGACAAAACACACGGAGATGGGGGAGGGGGATTCGACGGAGAAAGGGGACACTTAGAGACACACGCGAGACAGAGACCGAAGAGAGAGGAAGGAAAAAAACAAGTCCAAGAGACACAGGCCGAGCGGCCAAGAGGAAGGAAGGAGCGAGAGGAAGAAGCGACGGAGTCGGAGGTCGCGCAGGGAAAAGAGCCGCGGGCACTCCGCGAGAGGGTGCTGGAGGGCGCGGGGCCGCGGGACCCACGACTGTCCAGCGCCCGCCCGGCGGCCCAAGGGCGGGGCGGGGCGGGGCGGGGCGGGGCGGGGCCTGCGGGGAGGGGGCCCGGGGCGCTTGGGGAGGGGGCCCGAGAGGCGGGGCGCGGCCGGGCGGGGCTGGCGCGAGGGCGTGTCCGCAGCGGAGCCGCCCCCGCCCCGCCCCGCCCCGCCCCCGGGCTGAGCGGCTTCGCGGAGCGGGGCCAGGGCGCCGGGCCGGGGGCGGCTGGCGCGGGCAGGAAGCGCCTCGCGGCCCGGGCCCGCCCCCCGCCTCCTGCCGCCTCCGGGCTCCCGGCTCCCGGCCGCGCCGCGCCCCATGCACTCGCCGTGCCGCGCAGCCCGCGCACTCCCGGATGGCTCGTCGCGCCGCGGGCGGCGCACCCCGTAGCGCCCGGGCCGCCGCGGCCAGCCCCCTGCCGCCGCGCCCGCCATTCCGGGCCCCGTCGCCGTGCCCACTGGTGCTGCTGCTGCCGCTGCTCCTGGGGACAGCGCGGGTCGGCGCCCTGGAGATCCAGCGCCGGTTCCCCTCGCCCACGCCCACCAACAACTTCGCCCTGGACGGCGCGGCAGGGACGGTGTACCTGGCGGCCGTCAACCGCCTCTACCAGCTGTCGGGCGCCAACCTGAGCCTGGAGGCCGAGGCGGTCGTGGGCCCGGTGGCCGACAGCCCGCTGTGTCACGCCCCGCAGCTGCCTCAGGCCTCGTGCGAACACCCGCGGCGCCTCACCGACAACTACAATAAGATTCTGCAGTTGGACCCCGACCAGGGCCTGGTGGTCGTGTGCGGTTCCATCTACCAGGGCTTCTGCCAGCTGCGGCGCCGGGGCAACATCTCGGCCGTGGCCGTGCGCTTCCCGCCCGCCGCGCCGCCCGCCGAGCCGGTCACCGTGTTCCCCAGCATGCTGAACGTGGCCGCCAACCACCCCAACGCGTCCACCGTGGGGCTGGTGCTGCCGCCCGCCGCGGGCGCCGGGGGCAGCCGCCTGCTCGTGGGCGCCACGTACACGGGCTACGGCAGCGCTTTCTTCCCGCGCAATCGCAGCCTGGAGGACCATCGCTTCGAGAACACGCCCGAGATCGCCATCCGCTCCCTGGACGCGCGCGGCGACCTGGCCAAGCTCTTCACCTTCGATCTCAACCCCTCCGACGACAACATTCTCAAGATCAAGCAGGGAGCCAAGGAGCAGCACAAACTGGGCTTCGTGCGTGCCTTCCTGCACCCTCCCGACCCGCCGCCGGGCGCCCAGTCCTATGCGTACCTGGCGCTCAACAGCGAGGCGCGCGCGGGCGACAAGGAGAGCCAGGCGCGGAGCCTGCTGGCGCGCATCTGCCTACCCCGCGGCGCGGGTGGCGACGCCAAGAAGCTCACCGAGTCCTACATCCAGTTGGGCTTGCAGTGTGCGGGCGGTGCGGGCCGCGGCGACCTCTACAGCCGCCTGGTGTCTGTCTTCCCCGCGCGCGAGATGCTCTTTGCGGTCTTTGAGCGGCCCCAGGGGGCCCCAGCGGCCCGCGCGGCTCCGGCTGCCCTTTGCGCCTTCCGCTTCGCCGACGTGCAAGCTGCCATCCGCGCCGCGCGCACTGCCTGCTTCGTGGAGCCCGCACCCGACGTGGTGGCCGTGCTTGACAGCGTGGTGCAGGGCACCGGGCCGGCCTGCGAGCGCAAGCGCAGCATTCAGGTATGTGCAGAAGGCGGGAGCGCGGCTCCCTGCGGGCAACTGGGCAGGCGAGGCCGTGAGTGTCTCTGAACTTAAATGTGCGTGTGTGGGGACCCTGGCGCGTACTCCGGGACACAGGTGCATTTGCAGGGACAGGTGTCAGCGCAGGCAGAGGCACTGGCGTGTATGGCCCAGGTGTGGGCACTAGTGCGTGCTGGGTTACAGGTGTGCCTGCTTAGATGTACCCTGAGGGGTGTCAGGTTGCAGACCAGTCACCTGCTGAGGGCTGAAGAGAGCCTGGGCAAAGGGGGAGTGACTGCCTCACCCGAGGTGTGTTTGGGGAAGGCTGTGTGAGCTTTTCAAAACTACCACTGAGCAAGGGCATATGTGTGAAAGGTGGGGCAGGTGTGCACCAGGGCCCTGCAGATGGAGGGGGTTGGCAAGGTGGGCGTGACGGGAGTGCCACCACACGTGTGTTGCTGACCTGGGTCGGGCAGGTGTGTAGGGCAGGCAGGTATGTGCTGCTGGGACTCTGGTGGAAGAGGGTGGACCTAAGTGGGCAGTGAAACGTGTTTAGCAGGGGACAGAGGTGTTTGGGAACCCGTTTGTACTCTGGACAGTGGCAAAAAGGTGTGTTCCTAGGACCAACTTTCACTCACTCATTCAGCACATCTTTGCAGAGCACTTAGCATGTACGGGCACGGGAGCTCTGGGGAAGATAGCAACTTTTGGAATACCCACTCAGTGTAGATGTGGTCGAACACTCGTGGTTCTCACAACAACCCTCTGAGGTAGGCTCTTTTCTTCCCATTTTACAGACAAAGACACTGAGGCAGAGTAAATTGGAAAGTAATAGAAGTGGAGTTTGAATTCAGGCTGCCGTCAGCGTTTGTGTTCTACTGCAGCTGTATCATTTTGCTGACTTACAGACATGGAACTCAGTGGGGGGTGGGGTGTGTGTGTGTGTGTGTGTGTGTGTGTGTGTGTGTGTGCCTCAGGAGGCCTTGATTGCTGGGACCATCAAGAGAATGGAGGAAGGTGTACAGGAGCAGAAGATGGCCTTGGGACTAAAGGAGGACTGAGGGTTGCTAAGTGTGAGAAGTCAGGTGTGGGGGTGTCCCTATGCTTGTTGAACTTGGGGGATGTGACACAGGAGTGCAGCGAGGACTCTGCTGTTCCCCTTGAGAAAGTTCCCAGCAAAGGATCTTCAGGGCGCCCTGGGAGTGGGCCCTGTAACTCTACAGTCTGTCCTGGTCTGAGTCTGGCGAGTCTATTTCAAGCCCAGGCTTTGCCCCTCCTGTGGAAGCCTCTGCTCCCCTCAGCTAAATGCCTTCTGGTGACTGCAGAGCTCTCCTTGGGGCCGTGGCCAGTGGCCCTGTCCCAACCCTCTCCGTGGTCCTGAGGCTGTGGCAAGAATGTCATGAGATTAATTATTCCCCTGTGGGTGTGCCCTACACTGGGGCTTTGAGAAAACACAGATTCCTTCTGCAATCGGGCTCCCACGCCTGCCTCTCCTACTGTCAGCCAGTCGGCAGCCTCCCTGAAAGTAAAGGTCAAGCTGGGTGAGCGGGCAGACCATCCCAGCGAGTGAGCTGCTCTGCCACCCACCAAGGCGACTGGGTCACGCTGGTTAAGACATCGCCTTGTGCTTCAGAGCCACATCCCCCAATGGGCTGTGTGGTCAGGGGGGTTCTCAGGACTGGAGGAGGAAAGTAGAAGGTCAACCTTTGCTAGCCCCCCACTCCACTGGAGTGGGGTTTCTCAGGTCACCCCTGTCTCCCCTCTCGCTCTCCCTCTCCCCTGCCCCTCCTCTGACTGGAATCCTGGTTCCCACGGTCCCTGGTCCCCAGCCTGCCCCTTGTAAGTGTGACTCACTTTGACAAAGGGGGCAGGGGCTTCTCTCTCCTTAGGGGGCAGGGCCTCTCCAGAAACATTGCCCCAGGGCAGGATGGCCAAGGGCTTTCCTTCTCCCACCCCCAAGGCCAGATGTGTCTCCACCCTAGACCACCCTCCCCAGGCTCTCAACCCCCATGTCCCCTTCCCCATGCCCAGCTATGGGCACAGGCCCCATATCTAGCACAGCTGCAGGAGCTGGCAGATGGGGCGATTGTTTTTTTTTTGCTTGCTGCAGGCTGTTGGCATCTCCCGTATGGGCCAAGAAATTGGATTTTACACCTTGGATTCAAATCCTACTCTGTCAATTCCCAGATGAGTGACCTTGGCAAATTACTTAATCTCTCTGAACCTCAGTTTTCTCATCTGTAAAGTGGCAACGCAAACCCAAAATCTCAAAGAATTGTTTTGAGGACTAAGTCCATGAATATGAATACCTCTGATAGTTGGCCCCTGTTTTATTTTTCACTCTCCCAGGTCGGGGTTTGATCTTGGAGAGCAAGCAGTGACCTATTTTGACTTGCTCTGCAAGATCCCACCATCCGCCACCTGTAGGCCAGCAGGGAGCTTTGGTAAACATTTCCTCGGCCCCTGCCGTGTTCCCGTCCTGCACTGTGCGCTGGCAATCGTGACTTTTTTTTTTTTTTTCCGTTCTTTGGGCCATGCAGGATAGCAGGGAACAGACATGTGGCACTTAGCACTCAGGATGGGTGCTGTGATGGGAGACCCTGGGTTAAGGGAGCCCGGAGAGGGGCCATCAAGGCTTCCCAGGGGAAGACATGTCCAAGTGAAGGTAGATGGATGAGCAGGAGTTGGCCAGGTGAGGGCGGCAGGAGAAGAAAGGGTTCGGGCAGAGGCACAGCCTGTGCAAAGCATGATGGGCTGGAGCAACTGGAAGGTGGTCACTGTAGCTGGAATCCCTGGCTTGGGGGTGCAGGTAGGCCACACTGGGGACATGGAGAGCCATGAGGGGTTTCAGCCAGATGATTGAGGAGATCTGAACGAGCACCTCGTTTTCCTCACTGGAGAATGGGAGTGATAATCTAGTACCTCCCTCCTAGGACCCTTGGGAGGATTGAGGTGTAAGGCTCTTCGGGGGGTACCTGCACAAGTGTTTGCAATTACTATGATTATTTTTAATGTGATTTTAGAAAGTCCCTCAGTGGCTGGTGACCCTCAAGCTGCCTACAGCCCCAGAGCCTTGGTCAGGTGGTCTCAGACAGTCCCACCCTCCATGGGTGGGGCGTTAAGCCTCAGCCTCCACTCTCTTTCCATCCAGAAAGCCATCCAGCTGTGCGGTCAGAGGCAGGGAAACCCTGCTCTCCAGCTTTCAGAGGGCTCGACGCAGTCCCTGGTGGTGTATGGTAGACGGAGAGCTACTGAGTTACTTCAGGAGAGGACATCAGCTCCATTGCCCGTAGCTGGGTCCCTTTCCTCAACTCATGTTTGAGGTGAAAACAAGTAGGAAGTCGCCGTGTGCTACCCGTGGGAGAAACTGAGGCACGGGGTCGGGGGAGTCCACCTCTCTTCCCTGACTTTCCTAGAAATCTTGGAATGACCATATTTGTATTTTTAAATTAAAAAGAAACCAACAGGCAAATGCCAATGCTGCATTTTCAAGGTGTCTTTTTATAGTAAAGGTGGAAAAAAAACCCTGAGGCAGTTTTAGACTGGCATGTGGTGGGTGTAGTCAGGAAGGCGTTTCTTTCTGAACCAATTTAGGGGCTGAAACGCTGGGTGGAGGTGGAGGGAGAGCGCTTCCCAGACGGGCTGTACTTTTGCAGTTGTGTTGGGGGCTGGGAGTGAGCTCCCCGTGGCCCCAGGCATCAGCAGAGACGGTGGTGAGATAGATGTAGGAGAGGCCGTCCCAGCGGTGTTGGCTGCGATGTCCTTTTAGTTTCCAGGACAGAGCCATTCTCCCCTGAGAATGTCATTGCTCTCCTCTTCTAGGTGCTGGAGAGTCAAGCTGACATACAGTAGTTTTCTTGGCCTGTGTGACCCAGTGTGAGTCATTTACCCTCTCTGGGCCTCATGCTTTCTCATTATATAATGTGTCCCCCTGAGGATGTGGGCAGCTTAAAATGTCACACGCAGTGCCCAGGAAATGGCAGATGTAGGTATTAGTACCAAGACGAAAAGTGTGCTCCGTGTGGGGAATAGCGAGCGGGGAGGGAGTGCTCAGAGGAGCTGGAAGCAAACCAGACCCAGGCAGGTGAGGCGAGAGTGTCTGGTGGTCCCAGTCTGACTGGGCTCAGAGGCTGGATGAAGCCTCAGAGGCTGGAGAAGGAACGAGTGGCATGTGCCAGGGTAAGTGCTCTGGGCTCTCCGGGGCTAGATCACCACCTTCTCAGTTCTGAGCAGGGTACCATGCTGGATCAGCAGTTTATGGATGGGGAAACCAATGCCCAGGATCACACAGCTGGTTAGCAGGAATGGGTGTCAGCAGAGGGCTGTGGGGTCCCACAGTCCACATGGGTAACACTGCTGTTAGCCACGAGCTCTTGGCAGGAAATTCTGCAGGATCCCACCTCTGGCGATTCGGGAAGCCCCCGTGGACTAAACCCCTCTGTGACAGTACCTGAGCAGTGCCCCTGGAAGCTGGGAACTGACGCTGTGTGACTGTTCCAGAGAGCAGGCAGGCTGGCTGGGGCATCTGCAGAAGCCAGGCTGCAAACTGGGGGTGGGCCTCCCAACATAGTGGGGGTCACCTAGTTGCACTCATCTCTGAAAATGGGATGTCTGCACCCCTGGACCCTTTCAGGGGCCAATGGGATGTGCTCAACTGGAATAATGACTTGACAGATCCTTTTCAGACCCTTTTATGGGGCCACGAGGGCCTGAGTCGCTAGGTACCAGGGTTCCTTTCCCCTTTCTGGGCTTCCGTTTCCCTATCTGCATCGGTTCTGGTGTGGCGTGGTCTGCTACCGGAATGGCTGGCATCGGCGTCATTCTTGTTGCAGCTGTTTCTTGGGACATGTTCCTGTCAGGCACTTTGCTCCCTGTTACACAGGTTCCCCTGGTGTCTGACAGCAGGGCATTCCCATGAAACCTGTTGTGAGCTGAGCAAAGAAGCAATCACAATTCATTTATATGAAAAAAAAAAAAAAAAGGAGTGTTCACAGACCCAAAAAATAACCTGCCAAATCATAATATAAAACCTGAAATCACGCTGCGTGCAGCGAAGCAAGAGTGGTGTCTAAGTCCGCTCCCGGGATGAAGCTGCTTGGGCGGGAGTGTGGCGGGGTGCTCCTCCGTGGGGGGCAGGGGTGCTACAAAACCACCAATTTTTGCCTTCTGTCACAAAAGCAAAAGTTCTCTTCAGATTTTTTTGGGTAGGTGAGAACAGGTGCTGATGCAGGTCTTCTGTAAAAGCAAAGTGTTGTGCCGTGAAAAGTAGGGGACACTTGCAGTGTGTCTTTTAACCGCCGCCCCCCCGCCGCCCTGGCCAAAGAGAATGAGATGGGTATTAGCCCCAGTCTCCAGAAAGGTGCCCAGAGGTGACTAAGTGACCTGACTGAGGTCACATGGTGGCGGCAGAGCCTGTGCTCATCGCCTTACTCCCTGCTTCCAGAAACCCTGACTGAATGGTGTGAGCTGGAGGGAGCTTGAGGTCGCTGTGGAAGGAGTGAGTGGGTCCGTTTTAAAGGCAAAGAAACAGGCCCAGGGAAGCTCCTGCTGGTCTGTGGTGGGGAGCACCCAGGGTTTCCCGGAGGCCTGCAGAGCTGCCCGGGGGCCCAGCTTGGCTCTGCCAAGGGTCAGTCCCTGGGCTGTGGGGCCTGCTCTCTGGGCTTGCCACCGTCTCCACAGCCAGCACCTCTTGGGCAGCATCTCCTGTGTCCCCACACCTGCAGAGAGGTCTCTGCAGTGTGGCAGTCTGGGAGGGCACCCGCCAAAAGGGATGACTCAGACGGTGCCTCCCCCCTCCCCCGGGAGCCCCCCAGACAGTCAGCGGGGAGATCACGACAGAAGACACACCAGACCCACAGACACATGCTGACCAGTCTCACCTGAGGGAGTCAGGGAAGGCTTTCTGGAGGAGGGGGCATTGACAGGGTGGGGGAGGCATTCCAGCAGAGGACACACAGGCAGGGAGATGTGACTGCGTGGCTCGGGCAGCAGGCCGAGGTGCGGACACTGCTCGTGCGTCCTGGGGAGCCAATGAGGCTTTGGAGGAAGCGCAGACATAGTCCATCTAGTTCTAGAAGGGACCCTGTGACTGCTTTCATCCCACCAGGTGCTGGCAGGAGCAGGAGGCTCTCCAGAACCCTCCCTGTGGCTGGACCAGGTGCCTCCCAGGGCCTCTCCAGCTCTGACAGCGGTGTGGGCATTGCCATGGAAACCAGCCCTCCCTGCGTGGGGACAGGCCCAGAAAGTCTCCTGGTGCCAGCCACATGGATTTGGAGCCTGGCTACCCCCCAACCCCCAGCACACCCGTTTTCTTCTTTCCAAAGCCCATGTTTGGGCTGGGGTGACCCAACAGGCTGCTGGATGGACCCTGCGCTGCCCGCTCTCTGGATGATACCCCCCGACACCCACATCTGCGGACCAGCCAGGCGCGCCCCGCCCAGCCCATCGTCTTTTACCCTGAAACGCGATAAATCATGTGCTGGAGGAGGGAGGAAGCGCATGCTCCATTACCAGGCCCAGCGAGGCCCCAGTGGGGTTCGTAGTAGAGCACTTTCTGCTCTGATCGGTAAATAATGGGGGGGCGGTGGGCAGCGGCCTTGAAGTGGGGCCCAGGCCAGGGCCAGGAGCCAGCCGGTTTGGGCGGCTGCTCCCACCCTCGCTCCTCCAGGGCTTGTCCTCCTGTGTTTGAGGTGACTGAGCCCCTAGAAGTGTCTCCTCGGTGAGCCTGCTGCCCAGCTCATAGACAGACCTTTCCAGCTCGTGCCCAGCTCCTGGCAGCGCCCATACCCGGGCTGCCGGTGGAGGCGCTGTGGTTTGGGGCGAGGACTCGAGCCAGTCTGCCTAGATTTGGGGCTCACGTCTAGCTACCCTGGCTGTAGGATGCTGGCAGCTGGCTTCACCTTTCTGTGCCTCCTCGCTTCCTGCTGTGAAGTAGCATCACCTGGCTCAGGAGCTGTGCAGGGTCGACGAGGTCACACAGGCAGGCATCTCTGCAGTTATTACTGTGGTGTTGTGATAATACTGTATTACTGTTCTGGGACTGCCCCTTCCCACCCTGGGGCTGGTCTCTGGACTAGGACACAGATAGCTAGAGAGAGGGACTCATCTGTCACCTTTGTGTCCCCAACCCATGGGACCCAGCCAGAGATGTTGGCCCCAGGGCCCCCGAGCCAACCCTGTCTTCTCAGCTGTGCCCACAGCACTGTATGGTGGCTCTGGTGGCTCTGGGACCAAGGCCAGCACTCCCAAGGACGGGAGGAGGGTGTGCTTTTGTGTCTCCAAGGCCCCAGCCCCAGGAGGAGGAAGAGAGAATGTGCCCAGAGAGGCAGCTGTGGCTCTCAGCTTCTCCTGGCCTGCATCCGCCTGAGGGGAAGAACTGGGACAGAAACTTCCAGGGGGAACTGGACTGGAGTTGCAGCCCTCTGCCACCCCGCCTCCCACCACAGCAGGCGGGAGGAATGGTTTTCCCTCAGCCAGAGAAGAGCCGAGAGCCTCTGGCTGCCTGTCCCACACTGTGCTCCTCTGGGATTGTGGGGAGGGCTGAAAATGGGGCCAGGCTGGGCCAGAATGAGAAACAGCTTGGAGAAGGGGGAGCTGGGTGTCTGGGGGGCTGCGTCCAGCTAACAAAACAACCAGGTCTTGAGTCAGCGGCTGTGGCTGTAGTTCCCAGGCAGGCCCTGAGCAGAGCAGGCCTCACCCGTCCTGGGTGAGGGTTGTGTTGCTGGTCCAGCCACAGATGCCGGACTTGGGGAAGCAGTGGAGTGGCTCCGGATAGAGGGTGGGGACTTTCTCCCTCCTCAGGCATTCCCAGCCTTTGTCCAGCGGCCTGGATAGCTAACTGAGGTGGTGGTGGCTGCAGTGGCTGAGTTAGCCCCATTTTACAAATAAGACTGAGACTCAGAGGATGGGACATTCCACCGTGAGTTTAGAGCCATAAGACTTAAGACATAAGTCAGGAGCCTCAGTTTCTGCATCTGTAAAATAGGACCACAACAAGAGTACGTGTGGTAACTCTCTGCTTGGTTCCTGCACACAGCAGGTCTTCAGTCCAAGCCTGTGAGACCAGCCTGGCACCTCTCTCTCCAGCCTGTGTCCCGGTTTGCAAGGCCTGGAGTGCCAGCTGTGGGTGGGTTGCCATCTTGCGTTCTAGGCGGCCCTACTTGTCAGCAACATGACCCTTCCAAGTGGTGCCCAGCTGGCCTGGAGGACCTCAGTGCCCTGGGGCTGGGGTCCACCTTCCCAGAGAGGGAACTGGGGAGGTGAGGTAGGCATTTCTGAAGTTTTGGAAGTGTCTGCCAGAGGTGCTCTGTCTGTGAGCACTAGTAGATTCATTCTTCCTGGCTCAGGGAATCTGGTGAGGGACTGCCCCGCGGTGTCCTGAGGAAGCCACTGCCCGACTCTGTGCCTTGGTTCCCGCAAAGTGCCGACTTCTGCTTTTCAGCTCAGGATCTGGCCTCCTGACTAGTTCTTCGGCCCAGTTGGCCATCCTCTCTGGCCAGGCCTGCCAGGAAGCCAGTCTCTTGATTGCCCTGGGAGGAGCTGGTATTTCCTTTCTTGATAGCAAGCTGCTTCCTCCTTGGTCTGAGGGCTTTTGCCAGAGACCCCTCTCCCCACTCCCACCAGCTGAGTCCTTCCTGTTCTCCTGAAGCCGGCACACAGTAGGCCCTGGCTCCTTCCTGCCTCACTTTACCCTCATTGGGAGTGTTGGGTCCATGGAACCATGACCCAGCAGCTCCTGTGGTGCCGGCGTAGAGGGAGGGGCTGGGGCTAGGGCTGAGGCAGGGGCATCACAGGAGTGACTTCAAATCCTGACCTAACCGTGGGCAGCTGGGCGACCTTGAAAACACTTCCCCCTTTGACCTTGGTGCTTCCAAAGAAGAGTGAGGTGGGAGGGGTGGTGAGGGGTGAATGTGAACTCAGCTGGGCTCTGCAGGAAGCTACTGTCCATCGAAGGTGGTGGCCTTTCCCTGCAGGCTGGCCCAGCTGAGGCAGGAGTTGGCGGTTAAACACGAGTGTTGAGAAGGCCACCGTGGAGCAAGCCAGATGGAGCCAGCCTTGAGGGTCCAGGAGCAAATCAGGTGTTGGGAAGCCACTGAAGGCCCTGTAAGCTGCAGACGGGGCAGAAGCTGCTTTGGGGTTTTGTTTTATAAAATAAACTTTTAAGTGTGGAAGAGTTTGGATTCACAGGACATTTTCAGACTGTCCGGATGCCTCTGCAGACTCCCCCGGGCCTCCCCTCTGCTCAGCTCTAGTGTCAGCTCGCTGCTGTCACAGCTGAGAAACCAACACTGGCGATTGACTCTGGAACCCCAGACTTATTCCATGCATACCCTTTCCCAGAGTCCCACACAGCATCTAGTGCTTTGCAGTTTCAAAAGCCCCCTTTGGTTGCTGTGGGGAGCGGGCAGGAAGGGGCCCCATACCTCCCCAGCCTTGGAGTGGGGTGCAGTGGGCCACCACACTGTTGCTGAGAGCTTTCAGCCCTTGGGCAATGCAAGCTCACTTCCCCAGGATTATGGTTCAATAGCCATTGAAAAATGGAGACTGGAAGGAGCCCTCACTTCCAAGCACAAAACCGCTACAGCCAGCATAGTCTACACCTGGGATGGAGCCGCTGGGTCTCGCAGTCCGTCGCCTTGCCAGTTACTGATGCCTCATCATCCTTGGAGTGCCACCGGCGGTGGGACTGAGGTCAGGTGTGGCTGCAGGCAGGATGCGGCAGGCCTGCGAAACCAGGCTCTTGAAGCCCTTGCTCCAACTGGCTTCCTGGGGAGAGAAAGTCAACACACTTAGAGTTGGTAGTGAAATCAATATGTCAGAATTTTAATGGGAGAGTGGGCAGTGCTGAGCTTTGGCCCCAGGAGGCAGTCAGCTGAAGTGGGAGGAGGCATCCTGCTGTCAGATCTGAGACCAGTGACTACTCATCCCATTGTAGAGAGAAATCCACTGAGGTTCTTAGAGGATAATACCTGCATATTAACCAGGTGTTGCCTGGGCCAGAGCACCTGCCTCCCTTGTGTTGCCGCACACAGTAGGTCTAGGCTTTCCCCTCAGTTTTCTAGCACCCAGTATGGCAGTATCACTCTTAGTCTCTCTGCTTGAATAGGAAACAGCAGAGCACAGTCATTCACACTTTAGTCAAAATCTGTATCCTTTAGTAAACACTCAGCCCAAGCATAGTCTCTGCCCTGGAGAAGCTCAGGCTCCCTTGAGAAATGAAACTGGTGACCAGCCCAGTGCGGGCACAGAGGAGGGAGAGTTTTTTAAAGTACATCTTGAAGGCTGGCTAAACAGGACACCTGAAGCCCCCAGGGGAAGTATGCGCGGCTCAGAGCGGTGGGAAGGGCATTGGCTGCAGACGAAATAGTGCTCCGAAGGTTCAGAAGCCCTGGTGGGAAACTGGCCATGTTTGAGGAGCAGTGCAGACGCGGCCCAGGCAGGGTGGGGCAGAGGAGAAGACGCCAGGCAGTTGCCGCTGGCAGGAACCAGGTCACAAAGGCCCAGGCTTCACATGCCATTGATGCCGGTTCTGCGGGAGCCAGAGGAGGTTTCCGTCAGTGAGGCTTTGTGACTGGAGGGGTGTGGGCCGGCCGGCCTGCCAGGCCTGGCCTCGGGGAATTTGTCTTTTGAAAGATCTCTGAGTGAGTCTTGAAGGCCAGCGGGTGCTGATGACGGAATTTCAGGCTGTGTCACAGAGCCACGATGGTATTTTGTTTCTGTGGCTCTAGCTGTCCCTGGAGACCAAGGCCAGCTGAGGCCACACTCAGGACAACTGCCCAGTCCCCAAGCCCACTGTCCCCCTTTTCCAAGCTTGTGGCCCCTCTCCCAGCAGGGACCCCTTTCCTGCTGCCTGGTGGACATCTGTCCCAGCTTCTGCCCTGAGCCACTTGTGGCCTTGAGGGTTCCCCTGTGGGGAATTACTTCCCCTCAGGCCAGATCATTTGAAACAGGCCACGGGTTACTTCTCCTTTAAACATTTTTTTTTTTTAATTTTATTTTTAGGATAAAAAAAATAAGTTGGAGGAAAGGTTTTTTAGAAAATTCCTTTGGTGCAGAATTAATGGCTTGTGAATGTCAGGGCAGGCAGTGGGAGCAGGATTCCCAGCATGCGCCCCTCATCCTCTCTCCCTTCCTGGCCCACATGCCAGGAGCTGGGCATCTGGTCCAACTTTTCCCAGGACCCCCCACTCTGGCTGCCCCCCCATCACAGGAGCAAGGGCAGAAAACCCCAAAGGTGTCATGGGGCCTCCCAGGTCTCCCCTTCTTTCTCACCCCTCCTAGAGCTCAGGGAGGAAAAGCATATTGGGGGTTGAGGGGGACAAGGGTTTACGATTTTAATTTTAAAACAACTTAGTATGTGATGACGCAAATAATTCATATTCAGTGAAGAAGAGTTATGTAACCCTTAGGAAAAGCGTCCCTTGGGGGCAGACTGGGCCCAGCGCCTGCAGAGCCCTCCTCAGCTCTTCCCCTGCTGAGGGCTGGGCCGGCCTGGGAGAGGCAGTGGGGAGATGGTTCGGCAGCCTCTTCCGAGTAATCAGCAGTGGGAGGCTGAAGCCCAAGGGTGAGAAGGAGCCAGCTGTATGGCAGCTTGGGGAAGGGCCCTTCCAGGCAGACACCCTCAGGCTGGACCCAGCTTGGCATGTTTGGGGAGCAGAAATGTTTCTGGAGTGGAGTGAGGTGCCTCAGGGAGGAATGTGCTTAAAGGTCCCAGCCCAGGTGGGAGGACTGAGGATTCAGGGTTTATACTGAGTGTCATGTAGGCCATCGACCACGGGGTTTTAAACTGGGAAACTGTTTGCATTTTTAAAGGGCTCACTTGGCAACTAGTGCAGGAAAACACTGAGTGCAAGAGTGGGCTCACAGGGTACCCTGGTGGAGTACTGGTTTGGTGAGCCACCTTTGCTCGATGCAGTCCACATACTTCCCTGGTTGGTGTCCCAGGGCCGGGGGCAGTGCCCAGGACGAATACATAAAATAAATAAAGATGCTTCTTTCTCCTCTCTCTCCCTGCCTGCCTACTCAGCGTCATTCCTGCCGGCACCTCTCCTTTGAAAAATGAAGTGTGGGCTCAGAGAGGAGGGGCTGAGAGTGGGTGTTTTCTGGTGGTTCGAGGCAGCTGAGTTCAGAAGCTTTGGGGATGGGCATGATTGCCCCCAGTTCCACTTTCTAAGAATGCTTTCAATGACAGTCCTCTCTGAAGCAGTGATAGCCCCAATTGACACTTCGGGAGATTTTGCCATGGGGCAAGCTAGAGCCTTACCAGGAGGCCCTCGCCAGCCCCTGTGAGGGAGGGCTGTGGACGCGCCCATTTTTTAGTTGACCCCACTCAGGTCAAAGAACTGAAGTGACTTGCCCAGGCCACCCTCAGCTACTCTCCAGAAGACCCTCTCATGGGTTCTGACCCAGGGCACCCCCAACCAACGTCACCCCCTCTCTGAACTCGGGGCTCAGCCCCAGGGATGTGCTGGGAAACAGCATCCCTCCCGGCAGCCCACTGGGCTGCGATGGCTGGCTCCAGGGCAGCAGGACATAGTATTTACTGTGTTATTTTGAAACTAGTTGAACTTTGCACAAAGTCCATGTGGGCACATAGTCAGTGAGTTACACTTGCAAAAAGCACAGATAAGAATCAAGAATGTTCTCTCTACAGCTGCTCCCAGAGCCATTTCCCATGCTGCACTGGTCACCTCTTGTCACCTTCCTGCTCATCTCATTGCACACGTCTCGGCATCCAGGGCTGGAGGCCTGGGCTCCCAGGCTCCAGGCTCGGGTTCCGGAAGTCAAATATGCAGCAGCCTCGAGCAGGGCACGGCCCTCTGAGCCTCAGTTTCCCTATTGTGCTGCAGGACCCAGGGGAGTCAGCGCACTGGCCTGGTACAGTGTCAGCTCCCAGGAGTCATGGCCTCTTGTCACATTTACCCTGGACACGGCTCCTCTATCGTTGATGCTGCAGTTGTGCCCAGATGGCCTCCTGACCTTTGTGACCATTCTCAGACCTCTCGCTGTCACAGTCAGTTCAGAGTCGTGGGGTCACTGAGTGGTGGGATGTCCCTGCTGGATGACATGCCCCGCCCCACCACACAGAGGGTGTCCCCAGGCCTCTCTTCTAAACCATCGTTGTGTCTGTGGCCTCGCAGATTTGCAGTCATCTTTCTGGAGGCCTTTGCTGTATTTTTGTACAAATTGCAGGAGGAATCTCTGAAAGGACCAACGAGATCCCAGGAACGGCAGGTGCAGGAATGGCTGGGGGTTGGGGTCACCAGCCGCTGGCTGATTGGAGGGTGGGCCTGTGTGGACATACGCCATCTCGTTGGCACGCATGTGATGCACAGATGAGGGGATGTGCCCGGGGCTAGCGAAGGGCCCCTGTCTGGGGAGGCCTCAACCTGGAGGCTGAGGGGCTGAGGGATGGTGGTGTACAGAGGTCAGAGCAGGGCCTGAAGAGGAAGTTGTGTGGTTGTTGTAGAGAAGGCAGAGGCAGGAGGGATGGCTCTTAGGTGTCAGCAGCTAAGTGGAGGCAGAGGATGGCCTCTGGTCATGTGGTGTGGACACCTCCCCTCTGCTCTGCCTGTGTGACCAACCAGGAGGGGCAGCTCTGAGGTTCGTAGGCCTCACCCATCCTGACCTCCCTGGCCTCCTGCAAATCTGATGTTCTCCCTCACCAGCCCTTTTTGCCGCCCTCACACAACCCCACCTGGGTTCTTACCTACCTGAAAACATCATCTCCTGGAGGTGGCTCTGTGACTAAACCCAGGTGGTGATCAGGGATGGAGTCCTGCTTGTGTTTGGACCACAGCCCCGAGCTGGACCTATTCATGGGTCAGGGGGTTGAAGAAAGTTCCAGAACTGAGAGCTGACAAGCCATTTCTCTTCCAGCTGCAGCCGGAGCAGCTGGACTGCGGGGCCGCCCACCTGCAGCACCCGCTGTCCATTCTGCAGCCCCTGAAGGCCACGCCCATCTTCCGAGCCCCCGGCCTCTCCTCCGTGGCTGTGGCCAGTGTCAGCAAGTACACAGTGGTCTTCTTGGGCACAGTCAGTGGGAGACTTCTCAAGGTAGGGCTGAGGAGTGCGGCTGGGAGACAGGGGCAGGGAGGAGGGCTCAGCCTGCTCAGGCCCCTCACAGGCTGTACACACAGCCTCCCCACATCTACCATCAGCCCCCGCTTTCTGCTGACTGCCTGCCACTTCACAGGTGACAAAGCTTTTATCTGTTTCTCCACTCTTGCTCATGTCAGTAAGTGGCCCGTGTGCAGAGGAGGGAAAGCAGGCGTGAAGGGCGCCGTTTCTCCCGTCCTTAGGGCTCAGGCTTGAAGTAACTGGATCCGAGTTCAGGTCCCTGGGCTCCAGCCCTTGCTGGTGCTGACCCTCCACACCAACTCTCCCTCTCCAGGGACGCCTCATGTCCCCACTGTGAGGGCTGGAAGGTCTGCCTCTCTAGACTGTTGTGAGGCTTTGACAGGGATTAGGCCACAGCCTGGCAAGTGGGGGCTACTATACCCATCTCAGCGCCTGCACTCCCAGGTTTTGGAGGTAATAATACCCGAAGCTGGAAGGGATGAGAGGAAGCTGGCTGCCCCACTCTGGGGGAAGTCAAACTTGGTGAGACCCCCAGGTGAGGGCCTACACCTGCCCCCACAGCCTCCCAGCCTCTCTGTCAGGAAACTCAGCTGCCTGGCACGGCTCAGTTGTACCAGACCTGACCTAACTGACTTGGATCCAATAATCCAATTCCTTCCACTGCCCGGACGGACGCCATGGCCCAGGGTGCTGCGGGGGTTGGAGCCACAGGCTGCCTGGGTGAGCTTGCCTCCCCTCCGCTCACTGTCACTCCGCAACCTGCCCACAGGTCAACCTGAATGAGAGCATGCAGGTGGTGAGCCGGCGGGCGGTGACGGTGGCCTACGGGGAGCCCGTGCACCACGTCATGCAGTTTGACCCCGTCGACCCGGGTTACCTTTATCTGATGACGTCCCACCAGGTGAGGCCAGGTCCCCAGCCTGGCAAGGCCCAGGCCCGCTGTGCTCTCTTGCTGGCCGTGTGTTTGTCCCCTGTGCGTCCTGCCAGGATCCCCTCCTTCCTTGCCCCTTTGCCTGCCGGCCCCTCACCTCACCATGCAGACGTTACCTCTGCGGGGAAGTCCCATTTGTCTGCCAGCCCCACTTTCCCCAGCCTCTCACCATGTGACTCCCTGGGGAGTGGTTGGCGATCGCATTGAGTCGGGCTCTCCCCTGTCCCCAGATGGCCCGGGTGAGTGTCGCTGCCTGTGCCGCACACACCACCTGCGGGGACTGCGTGGGCGCTGCCGATGCCTACTGCGGCTGGTGCACCCTGGAGACTCGGTGAGGCCCGGGCCGGGCTGGGCCTGCGGGCGGGGTGGAGCCCCCGGGTGCTGACTACCCCGCTGCCCCAGGTGCACCCTGCAGCGGGACTGTGCCAACTCCAGCCAGCCGCATTTCTGGACCAGTGCCAGCGAGGGCCCAGGCCGCTGTCCCTCCATGACTGTCCTGCCTGCCGAGATCAATGTGCACCTGGAGTACCCCGTGAGTCCTGAAGCCCAGGCCTGCTGGACGGGCACAGGGGGGCGGGGGGCTGCCCTTCCCCGCCCTTCCCCGCCCTTCCCCCAGTCCCTGAGAGGAGAGGGCTTCTTGCCCTGGGGACCTAAGAGTGACGGCTGGGCCTTCCTGAGCACTTACTGAGGGCCAGCACATGCTGTGTGTGCCGTGGTCACCTCCCTTAGCCTCACATGACTCTAGATGTTTGAACACTGCCATTTCACAGATGGAGAGCAAGGCACAGAGAGGTCACGTGACCTGCGCAAGGCCCTGGGGTTGGATTCAAGTGGGTGGGTTCCGGAGTCCCAGAAGAGAGGCTGGGAGGGAACGACCCCCATCCCCAACACCTCCCTGCCTTTTCCTGGTTTGGCAAAGGGGAGGCGGTGGAAGGACCACCAGACACCAGGATGTTATTTCTCATTCTCAGAAGCAGATGAATATGCTGCATGTGAGCGAGGGGTTCCCCCTACCCCCACCTGTGCCAGGAGGGTCTAGAGCAGCTGCAGCCCCCTCCATACCTCAGCTGGCAGTGTGGGGGCAGGGCTGAGGGACAGACAGACGTGGGTCCCCAAGCCCAGCCTTGGGTGACTTCCCTGAGGCTGGGTGTCTTCATTACCTTGGCTGGGATGAAGATTCTGATGGCCCAGGTGGGGCCTGGTGCTCCTCTGCGCCCCTCCCATCTTTACACATCAGAGTCCTTCCTGCTCCTCCCTCTCTCTTCAAGCACAATGGGCCTGGTTTGTCCTTCCGTTCATTCATTCATTCATTCATTCATTCATTCATTCACCATGTAGGTTTCCTGAGCACCTACTGTGTGCCAGGCACTGTTCTAGACTCCAGGAACACATGAGTGAACAAGATAGTCACTCCCTAGAGAATAAGCATGATTAAAATGTCAAGATGGTGATAATGTCAAGATGGAGAAAAACCAAGGAGAGCAGAGACGGTGGGGGTGTTGTCATTTTGGTCCAGGGCTGGGTCACGGCTCACCATGAAGGCGACAGTTGAGCAAAGATCTGAAGGCAACAGCTTGGAGGAGGGTCCTGGCAGAGGGAATGGCCAGAGCAGAGGCCCTGAGGTGGGAACAAGATCTAGGTGTTAGAGAGAGTAGTAGTGGGTAGGGACAGAGAGGTCACAGGGGCTGGAGCACACAGAGCCTTCCTGGCTACTGTGAGATGATTGTTTCATTTCACATTTGGAGAAACAGACCCAGAGTCACTGTGGGATGCAGCCCTCTGGTCTGGAGTCCTGGCTACTCGCCACCCCTTTTCCCAGGGTCACAGGTTGGGGAGGGCGGAGTGGCCTCTGCCCCGGACTGAGGCCTGTACGCCCCCACCCCAGGGCATGATCCTGCAGATCTCGGGAAGCCTGCCCAGCCTTAGCGGCGTAGACATGGCCTGTGACTATGGGAACAGCATCCGCACTGTGGCCCGAGTCCCGGGCCCCGCCTTTGGCCACCAGATCGCCTACTGCAACCTCCTGCCACAGGACCGCTTCCCGCCCTTCCTGCCCCAGCAAGGTGAGCGCCCCCCGCTGGGCTGTGGGTGTGCCAGCGGGCACGGGGCAGAGTGGTGGAAGCCCAAGCCTGGGGGTCCTGCTGTCGCAGCTCTGATGTCAGTGGAGGCCCCAAGTCCTTCTCTCCCCACCATCTCTCATCCATTTCAGACCATGTGACAGTTGAGATGTCTGTGTGGGTCCATGGGCGGAGCATCGTCAGGGCCAATTTTACCATCTATGACTGCAGTCGCATTGGACAGGTGTACCCCCACACTGCGTGAGTGGCGGGGCGGCCTCTGGGCGCTGGGAGGAGGAGGAGGGAAGTCTTTGCTCCGCGGGAGACTTTTGGGAGAAAAACCATTGCACCCCAAAGGCGCCCACCAGCTCCTTGATTCCTGCGCAGACTGCTCCCTCATCAGCCCTGCTCTGATCGCACAGGCTGCAGGGGCAGGGAGATTGCTGCATTTACACTCGAGCAGGCTCCTGAAGGCCCCGCTTGTCTGCTCCCCTTGCGTCCCTCTTTCAGCAGGGAGCGCGCCACCTCAGAAGTGCCCACTCCCTCCCATGGCTCCCATGGGACAGGACCTTCTCTCCCTGTGCTGGGATCCCCCTCCTGGGCCCCGGTGCCTGGGAGCAGGGGTGAAGTGAGGGTGGGAGCCGAGGGGCTGAGCACCCCCCTTTGTCTTCCAGCTGCACCAGCTGCCTGTCGGCACAGTGGCCCTGCTTCTGGTGCAGTCGCCAGCACACCTGTGTCTCCAACCAGTCGCGGTGTGAGGACTCATCGAATCCCACGGCAAGTCCCCCCCCCACGGATGCTCTCTGCCTCCACTGTGATTCCTCCCCTCCGCTCCAGCACTGGATTTCAACACTGTCGGGGACATCACATACCAGTGTTTCATACTCCCCTGTTGTTGGACACACAGTGGCACCCCCGTTCTTTTCTGTAGTCTGATATAGCCAGGGCCCGTGCACGCCCTTGGTGGTGTCCTGGAGATCAGTTTTTAGACATGGCATTTGGGGGTGAGGGTGTGACTTTATTTTTACCCATTTAGCTCACCTGCCTGGAGCTAAATTTACTTTCCCACCTATAGTAGGAAGGCCCTTTCCACACATGGGGACAAATCTGGCTAGTTTTCAGTTTCAGCATTTTTGGCAATCCTATTGAGGCAGGGAGGTTAGCCCTGAGGCCAAGGATTTCACACTGACCCTTGAGTTCAGTTCCTCTGGCTTAAAACCCACGTTCTCCCCACTTCCCCAAATCGGGAAGCAGGACTGAAAAGCCCCTGCCTCTGTCCTCCCCTGATGCTGGGACCCACAGTGCTGGGGCCCCAGGGTGATGCTGCAAGTCTCCTGCGTGGATGGTGGCTGGCTCAGGAGCCACAGCCCAGGTCTTATGCCAGTGCCTCGAGCTCTGCAGATAGATTCTCTGCTGGCTGTGCAGTGGGGCAGCTGGGTTTAATCAGTGACACCAGGCAGGACTGGTGGGAGGGGCCATGGGAGGGAACACAGATGGAGGTGCCATGCGGCCTGCTGTGGGTTGGGTCCTGGAATGTGTTGGCTCGCAGGGAGGCCTCTCACATTCGCCCCAAGAGCTTCTAGAGCCATCCCAACCTGGTGGCAGGGGTGCCCTGAGTGGACTCCTGAGATTTTGTTGTGGTAATGCCCAGCTGGCTGGTGGAACCAGCTAGTGGGGGTGCCAGGGTCCTGAGGTCATGACTCATCCCCTTCAGACCCTCTGTCGGGCATCAGGGCTGTGAGGGCCCCAGAGAGGCAAGGAGTTCCTGCCTGCCACTCATCTCTCCAGCCCATTTTCCAGAGGCTACACCTGAGGTGATCGCTGTGACCTCCGGGGCCTGGCAGCCCTAGTCCCCAGAGCGTCTGAAGCCCTAGACCTTGGTGCTGGACTCAGGGAACCTCACTGGGCTTCTCAAAGCCATCTGCCATGGCAGGTGCTAAGAAGGGCCTAGTGTCCGAGGTCAGGCTGTCTTGTCTGAGCCGCAGAACTGCTTGGAGGACAAGGACTCCAGCAGAAGTGATGCTTAGATCCGAGGACTGATGCAGGGCGGGGGTTCCAGCGCCAGAGAGAGGCCTGTGGCTGTGAGGCCTCCCATAGGGGTTGCCCCAGCCTCGGCTCTGGACACTGGGGTTTCTAAGCAGGGGCCAACCAGAATTCCTACTCTTGTTACTGGGGGCCCACATCCCCTCTAGCCTCCAGCCAGGGCTGTGCACACCGGGCATGTCCACATGACGCATTCATGCAAGCAGCCGGCCTCGCTGAGGTGGTGGGGTGAGGAGCACCCGGCCTAAACATAGTTGGTTCATTCAGCATTTATTAAGCCTGAGGTGTACGGTGTGGCTGTGTGATCCTGGGCAAGATACTGTGCTTCTCAGTGCCTGTTTCTCCACCTCTAAAGTGGGGCCACCTTCAGAAGCAGTGGAGAGAATCTGGAATTTCACCCATAGAGCACCGACTCCATGGTAGGTGCACACTGAAAGGCCGTCATGCTCCTCAGGACCAGTGGCCACTCTCTGGGTGAGCAGGGAGGCCCCCTCTAAGGTGGGGACCTCTGAACTAGGCTCTGACAGACGCACAGGAGCTCACCAGCCTGGAGGGGTTTCTGTGCTGTACCCCCAGAAGTGTTCTCCCCGAGGTCTGCTGCTCTGGGGGCCAGAGCTTGGGTGGGAGGCACCGAGGGCCTGTCTTGGAGAATTAGGGTCATTCAGCAGAAGAGGAAGCTCCTCCCCAGGCCAGTAGAAGGCTCTGAAGCCACGCTTCACTGGGCATTTAATTACGTGGGGTCAGCCGGAGAAACACCAGGCTCCGGCCGCACAGCCTCCTGGGCCCCGCAGCCAGGGAGGCGTCCTGGGAAGGCAGTGCGGGTCTGAGTTCCTATCCTGTCCTGTCCTGGTCCCTCATGGGCCCCGAGGAGGCAATGCAGGTGGAGGGTGCTGGTGGGAGCCTCCCGTTTTCCTGAGAAGGGTGAGTAAGGTGTGCAGCTGGCTACTTCTGCCACTTTCTATTGTCTCAGGATGGTGCGGCCTCCCTGAGGATGGCTTTCCTAGACAGGTGTCACTTCAGACCTTGAAGGAGGAGGGTTTGGGAGCTGGGAGGGCAGGCTCCCTGGGTAGCCAACCTGACGTGGACACTGCCACAAAGGTGGGCTTGGCGGGGACAGGAAGGCAGGAAGAGTCCAGTTCAGGTGGGTTCAGGGTCCCTGGGCCTGCCAGTGCCCCTCCCAACTGGACACTTGTTCTCACCCCTTGAATTTGGAGAGATCATGGGGGAGTGGTAAGGACTCTTGCAGTCGCATCGGCCCACGAGGACTCCATGCTGCCCACATCCTTCTCTGAGCACCGATGAGGCAGGGGTGGCCCTCTGTGACCCGCGCGCTGGGCCCATATCCAGGCTTACTGTGCACCTGGCATTGCTTCCCTGGCATTTGTCCCCGCCTTCTGGGCTCTGCCAAGTACGGTCAGTTGACTGTGGTTTCCAGAGCCTGTGTCGTGCCCTGTCCTGCACTCCAGCCAAAGAAAAGTCACTGGTCTTCTTCCTGAGGGGTTGATGGCTTGGCTTGGAATGGGAGGCAGAAGCCCTGATGCATGGTTTGCAGGCAGGGATGCCCAGGTTCAAACTGACTTTGGCCTCAATGAAATTAATTGGCTCATGTGAGTGAAGTCCGGGAGATAGGATCACCTTCAGGCACAGCTGGATCCAGGGGTCCCAGCAATGTTGTCAGGGGTTGCCTGCCCCTCAGAGTGGGCTCCATGCTCAGGCAGGCTCTCCCATCGTTGTGAAAAAATGGCCCCTTGACCACCATCAGTCCTTGGACACAAGAAGAGCTGCTTTTTCTCCCTGATTCTGCAGAAGTCCCATGGTTGAGTCTCATTCTCTGAACTGGGGCCACATACCAATCTTGAGACCAGGCTGGGCCTGGGGCTCCAGCCCATCCCTACATGAGGAAGTAAACCCCAGGCCAGGGATGTGAGGTTCCTCAAAGGCCAAGCAGACTTGGAGCAGATGGTGGAGGGTAGAGGCCAGCAGGAGCTGGCCCCAAGGA